>OX424576.1:78425317-78655317 GCA_949152435.1 Gastracanthus pulcherrimus
GCTGTAAGATTTCTTCGTTTAAAAATTTAATTGCCATAATTATTTTGGCAGAAACAAAATAATAATCTCGAGAGGACAAAATTTCTTTGGAAGCCATATTTAATGTCTTGATTTTATCGTCAATACTCGCGAAACGCGTTTTTACGAGGTCCGATTGCTGGGCCAGCACTTTTACAGTTTCACGAGTATCATTCGCCGAAATTTCAATTAGATGTTTTATCTCTTTTTCGGAGTTTTCATCAAGTGTATCAAATAAGAAACGGCTTATTTGACCAACAAAAGGTAGGATCGATTTACGTGAGCGAGCATCGTTCAGCTTATCGATGCCAAATAATAATTCAGTAATTCTGCCGGTTAAAACTCGGAAATCGGAAACTCAACACTTGTCTGCATACGCTGCAACCAGCAGCGGCGTACACGTTCACCGTTTATCTGATTTTAATAACCGTGCCGAATATGCGTCGATGTAAACGGAGGATCCCACGACGCGGCCCGGTACAAGACTAGATCTCTGTTATAGCTGATGATGTTTGTCGAATTTACTTGTTTTCAAATTTAAAAGGATTTAGTTGAATGTATTGGTTTGATAATTGTAAGCTTGCGTTATTTTGAGATTTGAGCAGATTTTCTTTTTATCTATTGGATTTTTTAAAGTTTAATTTGGAAATATTCAATTGAATGTATTAGTTCGAAAGTTTTAAATTCACATTATTTTAAAATTTGAAAGAGCTTTATTAAGTTCATTAGGTTTGAAAATTTTCAAATCTGCATTGTTTGGAATTTGAAAGGATTTGAAAGATTTGCTAAATTTTCTAGTTTTGAAAATTTTAGTTTCGCATTACTATAAAGTTTGAAAAGAGTTTATTAAATTTAAAAGTTTCGAAGAATATATAACCTTGTAGAGCAAACCTTGTAGAGTTTGTATTATTTTGAAATTTGAAAAAGAAGTGTTAAATTTACTAGTTTGAAACTTAGTTTCGTATTGCTCTAAAGTCTGAACAGGATTTACTATATTTATTAGTTTTGAAAATGTTAAATTCGCATTACTTCGAATTTTGAAAAGATTTATTAGATTTGTCAGTTTTCTTAAATCTATCAAACGTGCCATCTTTATCCTTTTTATGTCAGTTGGGGTTTGAAATACTAAATATAAAAACTAAAGATACTAAAACATAAGCTTAAAATAATTCGAATGCATGTACTTTTATAAAATATATTTTATGAAATGTGTGCGAATTCGAGTAAAAGGTATTTTGCTTATTGTCTGAAGCTAAAGAAATGTGATTTTTAAAAATTCATTAAACACATGAAAATCATAAAACAACTTGTTGCCTAAATATTTTGGAGAACAGTATATTTTCTTAAACATATAAGTATTCTCTTAAAGTCTATTTAAGAGGGTGAGAAATCCTTGGCTAATATACGATAACTGCGATCATTATTACCTATTTGTGATAATTTTATTTTCTCATGGAAGGAAGATCGCGCAGCACGCGGAGACGCGCGGTGCTAAGATTTTATCTTTATCTTTTTATTTTGGAAATAATTGCGCAATGCAGTACTACCACAGAATTTCGTGTGATTACGGATAACCATATCATTATTTCCTAGCTACAATTTAGGCGTGAAGGGTTGAAAGATGCATTTTAGTTGTTTGCGCATTAAATATAATTGAGTGCACGTGCACTATGGTGTGGCGATTGAGCGAAGCTACTGATGCAAGGCGTCTGTTATCGGTACATGACGTCAAGGCCTTCTCTCGGGCATAGTGCAGCATCTAGCAGCATCGCAAGCTACTGCATAGTTGTCGCTTAGCTATCAGCGGAGCCATATCGACTTTTTGTGCGCGCTAATTCGAGTGGTTTCTCTTTCTCGGGCTAACAGTGATGGAATGCAATGGCGAGATCTACCTTTGCGAGAGACGGTGGGCCTTCTTTATGACTCCCGCCAGCATGCTCTATACTGCATATAAGGACGCGCAGTTGTTCATATGTGCCTCAAGGACTTGCTATGTGGTGATGTTGGGACGGAGGAAATGAGGAGTTGCGCTGTAAGCAATGTAAAAAAGTAAATTGTTTTTTATTACTTCTTTTTGCTCCTCGTGAATACTGTTTTTTTTGCTTGTATTCTTCCTGTTCTCCAGAACATTTTGTACGCGAATGGACTAGCTGCTAGTGTGTTTGTTAGTGTACGTGGAGGTGCCCGGTTTTCTTCCTGTCACTCCGCACCAGCTATACTGCGCGGAGTCGTTGTTTTTGTATTTTTCGGTATTTTCGGTGATTTATTTATGGTGTGCAGGATTCTTTTTCGTGAGCACCTCTTCGGCTACTAGAGTCCATGCAGTCGTTTTTATACTTTTCATTGTATAGTCATTAACTTTTCTTTTTTTGTTCCTTTCTGGAAATCGATATATACTACGAGGAGGATTATACAGTGCGCTACGACTTGGGGTGCACCTCCAGCTGTCCGGTGGGCATTTGTTTTTCTCAAGGAGGGAGAAGACAAAACTTTTCGTGCACTGCTATCTATATGAACATATATTAATCTACACGAACCATATTATTAATTTTGGTCTGCTTTTCAGCTCGGTTGCCGATAGGTCATGGGCTCGGCTTACCGTGAGCTCTCGCGCTCACAATCGCCCGGTCCTTCCGGCGGAATGCCAATCCTGTGTCCTGTCATCTGCTTCGTCTTTGGCAGTTATGTTTTCATAGATTATACAGTCCTAGTGGCAAGGTGCTTAATAACGTGACTAAGCGTAACTTTATAATTACACATCTCTTTGTCATTTATCTATTTAATGTTTTAAGCGTATATACTATTTTTTAAAATAGCTCTTTTTAATGATTTTAAGTAATTTTAATTGAAAGCATAAATTATTATTTTATGTTGTGCTTCAATTTAGAGGAATTTTATTCCAATATTATCACATTTTTAACCGTTTCGTTTATTGCAGCCATTAGTTCTGATTCTGCACTCGGAGGCAGTCTATCCCAACGTGGAATACTACCTGTTGCACGACCCAATGTGAATGCTCGGCCCAAGTTCATGGTTTTACGCTACCATGTCCCTGATGACAGGATCTCGTACCAGACCTGCTTGGTCTGCTTCTGTCACAGGTGCTTCAAGCTGCTTAGTGTGGTCTGCTCAATGCCAGGCACCCAAAGTGCAGTGTAGAAATAAAGTATGATGATAAGTATTATGAATAACCATATGCATGTCTTATGTCATGACATTTTAAATATCAAGCGGCTTTTGTAAGTCTTCTTTCTTTTCTTTTCTAAACTTTGTAACTCCATGCTTCTTGTTTTTCATATAAATATTGTAAAACGTATTCCACCGATTCTTTACTCAGTAATGACCTGACCCTTTATTCCTTCAATCATTAATTAGTTGTACGAAATTTCGTTGCAAACAATGTTCCTTTTTACTTCCTGAAATTATTATTACTGCAGTCGCTCTCTTTCAATTCAGACAAATAATTCTAAAATTTGTAAAGATTATTTCAATTAAAAAGAATGTTGTCAATGAGTTTAGATTTCACTTATTCTTTGAGTTTCAAATGATCAATTTTTACAAATTACAATTATTACTTTAACTGAATTTTTTCCAAGTGACTCTCACTTTTTTATTTCAGATAATTAGTTTCGAGAAATTGTAATTGTTGCTTTAATTGAATTTTTGCCAAGTGAGAATAAATTTCACTGGTTTTTCTTTTCTACTTCAATTTTAAACAACTTATTTATTTTGGTAATCTGTGACGTTCAAAATATGCGTTCTTCGAGTAAGTAATTTGATTATTCACTTGTTTATTTAAGGTAGTCATGTAGTCAAATTTGACGAAAAAAATTTTAATTAGCTTAATCGCTATTTATACGTATTTTTCTGCCGACCTTTATTGCATACAATCCAGCGTGTTCCTACACTAACTGATCCGAACTCGTGTCCAAATCTACTCTATACTATGCAGAGAAACTTCAGCAAACATAAATTAAAAAAAAAAAATTGATCGATATTTTGCAATAGAAAAATTCTTTTAAAATCATGAGAAAAATATTTCTTTTTTTTTTTTACAAAAGCACGGTTTTCTCCATTTATGGTTTTTCAATGTTCCCCAAGTCTTATGCGCATAGGATTACAATTAATTAATCTGAAACTCTAAGGATATCTTATTCAATTTATTCGCATTACAACTATGAACTTCGATTTTTAAAAATAAAAATTTACTAAGAAAGTGTTGCCGATGAATAGAGTTAAAAATGTCGTTTTTAAAGTTATTTTTACAATGAAAATTCAATATATTTTTATTTATCTTTATAATTGTGTTTTTAAAAATTTGAAGTTGACAGTTCTGTATGGTACAGGTGTTTTTTTTTATTAGAAGGTGCCTGGGTGTTTAATACCTCAGGGACACTTAGTTTTCACCATGGTATCCCTATCCCCCCGGGTTGAACTTAAGGCGGCTCTACGAAACCTACATCTTTGCAGTAAGCAAGCAGTTTGCTCGTGTTTACCTCCTTGAAAGTCTCGGGATCTAAGATCCCGTTCCCAAGCTATCTCTGTCGATGTCCGATTAGATTGGGGCATTTGCAGAGGAAGTGGCTGGGGGTCTCCTCTACTTCGTTGCACCATCTACACAGGTTGCTTCTTCCCTGTGGTTTGTATAAGTAGCACCGCAGGTCACAGTGTCCAGTTAATAAACCCAGTACGATGCGTGCCCTGCGTTTATCCAAGCTGATGATTCCTTTTCCCCACTCGGTGATATGTTCCCCCAGTAGTTCTTTGGACCATCTATATCCTGTGGAATTTTTTCATAGACTCCATCTTTCTTTTAGTAATTTTTTCCTAATTGCGTCACAGCCTTCCTGGTATGGTATTCCTACCTCCCTTTCTGGCTGTCCGCTTATATTTGCTGCCTGCCTTGCAAGCTGATCTGCTCTTTTATTCCCTTTTATTCCCGAGTGTCCAGGAATCCAGGTGATGCAGATATTGTTTACTCTGGCCAGTTCGTTTAGGATGTTTTTCATATCCCTGATCAAGGCTGACGTGGTGCTAGGTTTACCAAGAGCTAGGATAGCTGCTTGGCTGTCCGTGCAGATTTGGATGTCTCTGCTTTCGACCCTTTTTTGCACTAAGTTACTCTCACAGATCTCTATGGCGGTTAGTTCCGCCTGTAGTACAGTGTTGTGTCTTCCCAGGCTGTGAGCTGCATCCTCCCGTCGCTTGTGACCACAGATTCCAATTCCCGTACCATTGTCCGTTTTAGATCCGTCTGTGAACCAGATGTCTCCAAAGTTTCGGTTGTTCCATTCCTCTCTATTCGGTATTTTCATTTTGTAACGTTGCCCGAATTGGAAGATTTTATTAATTCTATCCTGGTGCTTTCCAAAAATTGGTTCACCCAGCATTTTTCTCGGGATTGTGGTATGTCCGTTTCTTTTCTCTGACCACCATCTGCCGCACATCAGTCTGTATGCCAACCTGGCGGCCACCTCCTTAATATTTAAGTCAAGGCCCTCCATGTCCAGCAACATCCTGACGGCGGCTGTGGGGGTACTTCTTCGTAACCCGAAAATTCCCCTCAATATAATTGCCTGTACATGGTCCAGGCTTGCTTTTGTGGTTTTATTTTCGACTGCTTTCCAGCATATTACAGCAGCATAGATAAGCTTTGGTTTCAGTATTGCCTCATATATCCATAAGGCTTTCTGGGGTTCTAGCCCCCATCCTGTGCCAATAGCCGCTCTACACTGAATGAATATGTGTAGCACCTTTTCGCATTGCTGTTTAACATGCTGCTTCTAGGTTAGTTTCTTATCTAGATATATCCCTAGATATTTAACCCCTTCCGCATACGGTATTTCTTTAGCGTAGAAGTTAACCTTTCTGTTGATTTTACATTTATATTGAATGGTGAAGACTACAATCTCTGTTTTTTCCGGATTTACCCCCAGAGATACCATCTGGCACCACTCCCTGACCTTGTTCAGTGCTATTTGAACAAGATCAGGTAAAACTTCCTCATACTTACCTCTGACAAGTATGGCAAAGTCATCCGCATAGCTGACAGCGTAGATCCCTACCCTGTGAAGTATGTGTAGGAGTTCGTCCGCTACGAATGTCCACAAGAGCGGTGATATGACCCCCCTTGCGGGCATCCCTCGTTGACCTCCCCCTTACTATTTTTCCCTTCCATTCACAATAAAGGTCCCTGCCGCTCAGCATCCCCGCTATCCAGTTTCTGATGGTTCACGGTACACCATGCTTCGCCAGGGCTCTGTCAATGGTTCTCCTAGTGGTGCTGTTAAAAACTCCTTCTATGTCCGTAAAGGCACCAATTACCGTTTCCATGGCGCTTTTTGCATTTTCAATATATCCTACAACAGAGCGTAAAGCCGTTTCCGTGGATTTGCCCACCGAATATGCATGTTGTTCCTGGTGTAGTGGAGAACTTCCCAGGATCGTTTCCCTGATGCACCTATCCACCAACCTCTTCAGCGTTTTCAGCATGAAGGAGGTAAGGCTAATAGGTCTAAAATCCTTCACAGACGTGTAACTCTTCTTTCCAGGTTTCCCGGAATATATCCGATGGCGATACTCCCTCTGAAAATCCCCGTGACCAGTCTCAGTACGGCATCGCACCCTTTCTGCAATAGTTTGGGGAAAATGCCGTTCGGTCCCGGTGTTTTATACGGTTCGAAGGTGTTGATCGCCCATTTAACTTTTTCTGGTGTGACGATCTGTGCCGCCAGCACCCAGTCCGAATTTCCTCGTGCCCTGGTTCTCCCAGGTATACATATATGTTCCTCCCCGTTCTCATTTTTGGTGAAGTCCGGGAAGTTTGCTTTTATAAGTAGTTCCATTGTTTGCTCTTCTGTTTCTGTGTAGTATCCTGACCTGTCTTTAAAGCTTTGTAAGCGGATACTATTATCCTTGGTTAGAAGTCTGGCTAGTTTAGCCGTTTCTGTTACACCTTCTGTATTTGAACAGAAATTCTGCCAATTCTCTCTTTTGGCTTTGTCTAGTTTCCTTTCGAAGTCATTTAGCCTGTCCTTGTACGCTTTCCATCCTTCTGGGTTCTTAGTTTTCTGTGCTCTGATAAAGGCCCTTCGGGCCTTCTTTCTCAGCGCCTCTAGGTGTTTACTCCACCAGGGGGCACCGTTTAGTTGTCCATTCGGCTTAAACGGGCAGTTGTTCTCATATGCTCTGGTAATGGCTGTCTGAACCTGTTCTAGTGTCCATTTCAGTCCATATTCCGTTCCATATGTTCCTTTAAAGTGTATTAAACGTTCGTTTAGTTCTTCCATATAATTTTCCCAGGCTGTGTCCTTGGGATTTCTCTTGGGCTCACTCCATATTTTCTGGATTTTCATCCAGAAGGAGATGGTCCTTTGATGTGACATAGATGGTTCATCTTCCACTCTCCATCCATTTATATGGTTTCTAATGTTTATGCTGGCCAGGGTGAGGTGTAGAACCTCTTTTCCGTTACTGGTAACAAAAGTCGGCTCATCACCCTGATTCATTATGTCCATTTGTGTACTAGTAATATATTCCAGCAGAGTTTCCCCCTCTCGTTGATATCTGCACTGCCCCATACTTCATGATGAGCATTGACGTCGCAGCCGATAAGCTGGTCGAGTTTTTCTATCTCTGCAGTATTCTATTACTTTCTTCATACCCATTGTTGGTATTTCCTCGTCATGAGGAAGGTATGCTGAAGTGATCATGATTGTTCTCCCTCGGCCTTCCACATCCTTGATGTCCACTCTTACGGTTGTTCAGTCCTTAGAACTTAGTTCCTGCAACAAAAAAGCGTTAATACCCTTGATGCAAATGCACGCGCTTGAATTTCCATCATTAGTTCCTACAAACAGATCTCCGCTTGTATTTAGCCCTCTAACGCGTCCCTTCGATACCCAAGGTTCCTGTATTAATTTTATTAGAACTGTGTTTGTATGCACCTTAGCCATGCTCCTTGCTAAAATTGCAGAGGCGCTTTTGCTATGGTGCAAATTAATCTGAGAGAAGCGTATCTTGGTGGCAGCCATTTTATTTTGGTGCCACCTGAGGCTGCGCTTCCTCTTGAGCCGTCGTTACTTTCCCCAGGGCGGTATTCTCATGGTTCAGTGTCTTGAAAGTCACCGAACCGACACCCGCCGTGAGTCTGTAATTTCGACTCTTCAGTGTAGCGGCCGATGGCTCAGAATCAGATAGCCTTCCGGCGTCTGATTTAGGACCGCCCACCTGAACGTGTCCACTCCCCCATTCTGTTGACGGACCAGCTTCAGAAAATCCGGTGCAGTTTTAATTCCCTCGGGGAGCCAAGCCGACACCTTGGTTATTTTTAGCTCCTCTGCACTTACCACTCTGCCCTTCAGGTTCGAGTTCCCTAGGTCCAGTTTCTCTGCTGCTCCTTGTGTCCAGGTTGCTCTTTCCTTGTCTTGGCAAACGAAGGCCAAGACAAGACAACTTGCCCTTCCTCGGAAAAGTTTCTTTGAATCGGGGTACAAAGTCCCCCTCTTCCATCTTCAGGACTTGGTTCACCATTGCCTCCTTGAATTTTCCTATCACGTCAGCAGGCATCTCCCTTCCGAGATAATCCCCACAAGTGAGGATAACCCTCGGCAGGTTTGATGCCGCCGCCGCGAAACTCCCACTCTTCTTACAGCACTTAAGCAGTCTTGAAGCCTGCTCCGGCGCCTCCAGGCTAGAAGATGCCATCCTCTTGCCCCGTCGAGGCCGCAGTGACAGGAGTTGAAGGTTGAGCGAGTGCGTTGGCCCTCCTCTCTTCCCTCTTCCTCTGCCGCCTGTTTGCCCTGAAAACAGGCACGGGTCGTCCCTCCTCTATCGCCTGTTGCTTCAGGAGTTTCCTCCTTTGTGCCCCACTCAGATGTCGATTTAAGCTCGTCTCGTCCTGGGTTATCTCTCCAGCGATCTCCGTTGCCGGAGGTCCATGGAGGTCTTTCTTCGAGTTGTCGGCGATCGGTTCTTGACCCCGATCTGCCGCCGTCTTGTCTGTTGTTTTTTTATTTAATACATTATCCATGTTAATCCCACGAGTAGTGCAGAAGTATTTGGTCCGCCCGGCAGGAGCCGCACTGCCGGGTAAGACTTTGTATACAACGGGATTTAAGCCTGGTGTCCCGAAGGAACCGTTTGCGACACAGCTCCCTCTGTGCTATGCATCTCTTAATACGGATCTCACACTTTAGATTGGGGGTACTTTACCCATTGTGGACTACCAAACCACAATGGAGAGTTGTTCCTTTGTCGCTAAAGTGAGTCGTTACCCTCGCCCTCCCATCAAGGACGGGCAGGTAAATGTCCGGGGATCCAGCAATACCCGTTTTGGCTAGGCTCCTTCACCCTTCATTTTCACCCCATTCGTATACCTTTCATGGACAGTCCGTTTATAGGTAGCTCTCCTCACTCAGTCTACGTCCCCAGTCGGGCATACGGTTGTACTACCGTCTACCCGGCTGAAAACTTAATTCCCATTCAGACAGTCATTTACCCTTCAAGGTCTGACTTACTTAAGCTTAAGCCTCCTTACCCACATCACGGTCTCACAACTCCTAGCGGAGGGTGATTAGATATTAAATAATTTTTTTCAAATACTATACTTGCATTCCTATACGCAAGTACAGTTTTGAAAAAACATCAATTTTCATTGCAGATTGCTAGGTTTTCCTACATAACTATGGGTAAACTATCTAAAAATTTATGAAAATTTACAAAAAAACTTTCTTTTTAGGTAACAAATATAAACATCAATTTAAAAAAATGTTATTTTTTAACTTGGTAACTTTTAAAAATTTACTATAGGACCACCTTAACTCAATGAATTGAAACAATTAATTTATTTAGGTAATCTATGACTTTTGTGTTTTGATATGAGTTCTTGGGCCAAGTGATTTGATCTTCCACTTGATTTTTTTTGGAAGTTTTAATATTAAATTTTTAATTTGGGGTAATCAATTTGAAAAATTGCGAAGGATATTTGATTGATTGTTTGAAAATCAAGCATAAACTTTGTCAATTTGTAGTGAAGATTTCGATTTGATATGGACCAATATAATGTCTGAAGGGGTAGCTTATTCTTCCTGTTTTGTTTATTGAAATATTTTATCATGAATCTTAGATGACATTGATATCACAATTCGAATTCTTATTGCATTTTATGACTAAAATGAAATGAACTTGCTACGATGTCAAAGACATTTGCTATATCTGTACGTCTAAATAGGCAATTGACTGGGCGTAATAAAGTTACGCCTGCAATCCCTTTTGCCGAGACTGAGTTGATCGCTTCGATGAGAAAGTATGATATGGCCACATCATACATTTCAAGGCGTCTTATGAGATTCACAAACTATCGGATTGGAAAAGAAAATCAAAAGAAAAAGTTTTGATTGACTAAGTGCTGAGGTGGATCCATGACCGCCGACGATCTTTTGAACTTGTCGAGGTTTATTATTTTGATCGTATTTCCAGTCGACAGGTTGGCGTTTTTGAGGAGATAATCTATGCTAATTATCTCGTAAGGACCTTCATAATATCGGTAAAATTTGCCTTTTTGAGACTCTATTAACCTATATACTATCTCACCTTCTCAAAATCGTACTACCTTTAGCTTCAGGTCATAGTAATACTTTGACCTATATTTAGCTTGTACTAAATTCGTTGTGGCTAGTGTTTGCATTGTGCCGAGGTTGTTAATAAGATCAGTTATGTAGTCTCCATACGACAAGAGTTGTTCTCTAGGGGAAAGCTAGTTGGTGTACGACACTTCTGATCGAACACTTACTCATAAGGAGCAAAATCTCAAGAATTGTGGCATGTGCAATTGTAGGCGACTGTCAAATTGGCACCTATTTGCTCCAATCAGTTATCTTGTCTATATATTTCTTCAAATATTCAGTTAGCGTATGGTGCATACGCTCGATTCCGCCATTCGATTGAGGGTGATAGCCGTTATGTAGTACTTATCTATCCTTAATACGTCGGCAAAGCCCTTAAGCATCTTGTTTAAAGAGTGCGTCCCTTGATCTGAAGGCAGTTCAACTTCTAATCCTGAAGCGTTTTTAAGAATTGGGCCCAGTTGAGAATCTATTTTATGTTCATTAACACTAAACCTTTTGGAAATTTACTAGCATATATTATATACAAAAACTAAGAAAAAGAGCTATCAACGACCTCAAAAGTCCCCTTTAAAGATGAGGCACATCTCAAAATTCGATAATAAAGGTAAAAAAATGAAGATTTTCAAAATAGTTCAGGCGATGAAGGATTCGATGGTAACAATTTCCCTTGGATATTTCAATTATAATATACGCGATAAAGAGATATATGGTATGGAATTTATTTACAAGAATGAAAACAAAAGTTACACGTGTTAGAACGTACGACATTTAAAAAAGTCCATTTTATCTGTATTTTTTCATTAATTTTAATGTATAAATATTTATATAATTTCTAAATCATATTCCTTTCTAAAAGTGCACCAGAAATTTTGCAATGTTATATATAAGCGAAATTGGCCTATGATTTGAGAAACACGATTTGTCCCCTGCAAAATTTCGTGAGAAATTAATTCACAATAGACTACACCTATTTTTGAAAAAATGTAATATATATATATATATATATATATATATATATATATATATATATATATATATGGCCTCATGCTCTTAAAAAAGCTGAAGTAGTCTCCATACGCAAGGCAGGGGATAAATCGTGTTTCTCAAATCATAGGTCAATTTCACTTATATATAACATTGTAAAATTTCGTGAGAAATTAATTCACAATAGACTACATCTATTTTTGAAAAAATGTAATATAATATATGACAAACAATTTGGTATTGTTAGAAATACAGGTACGGCGGATGCTTTGAATTATATAACAAATATCATATACAAAAATTTGGATAAAAGCAAACTTATAGTTACAGTATTCTTAGACCTGGCCAAAGCTTTTGATACTGTGAATCGTAGAATACTGCTAGATAAGCTTAAGAGAGATATGGTATAAAAGGTATTGTCTTAAAACTATTAACTCTCTATCTCGAAGATAGACAACAAAGAGTTGAAATTCAAGATTGTAAGAGAGAGTACAAATTAATCTCCACAGGAGTTCCGCAAGGTACTATACTAGGTTCTTTGTTAGTATTTATACTCTATGTCAATAATATCTTCTGAGAGATATGCGAAATGATACAATCATGTCTTATGCTGATGACACTGTTATCATCTCAAGTGATGATACGTGGTCATGGGCACAGGATAAAATGAATGCATATCTAAATCAAGTGTCGAAATGGCTTACTTTAAATAAATTAGCTTTAAATGTTAGTAAAACTGTTTACATAACGTATGGAAATTACTGTAATAGTGTGCCATATACACTAAACGTTAATATAGGTAACCAACGAATATAAAGAGGAGAATATCATAAGTATCTACGATTGTTATTCGATTTCAATATGAAATGTGAGAAAAATGTCGAACTATATTGTAAAAAGAACTAGATATCTAATATTTATTTTTGCCAAAATTAAAAATATTATGGAATCCAAAACATTAATGATTATTTATTATGCATTTTTCAAAGTTTAATAAATTATGGATCATTGCCTGGGGAGGAGAAAATAGCAATACCCTAAACCAGATACAAAGAATTCAAAACAAAATATTAAAATCATAAATAAAAATCGTTTCTCAGAGCAATGTCTCCCTCTTTCTGTAAGTTAATTATTCCTTTTAGAATCTATGTCATTTCGTTATGAAACACTGAAAGAAATATATAAGTCCAAAACAAGCAATACTAGAAATAAAAGTATTCAATTACCGAAAATATTTTTGAGTTAGTTTTTAAATTGGTATTTAAGTCTTTTGGTCAGTTCTCTAGGTTACGTAAGCCAGCCTATGTACAGGTAATTTTATTTACCTCTTTAGGATTTACTTGTAAATACCAATGTAAAGGTAACTCAATTTTATGTCCATTGGTTAAACATGTAAATTTTTCAGGTGTAATTAATAAATAAATAAATAAATAAATAAATAAATAGGTAAGTAAGTAAGTAAGGGAGTGAGTGAGTGAGTGAGTGAGTGAGTGAGTGAGTGAGTGAGTGAGTGAGTGAGTGAGTGAGTGAGTGAGTGAGTGAGTATGTAAGTAAGTAAGTCAAGTTCGCAGAGTGATTGCTGACTGATGCTGCTAGAGAGGCTCATTCGTCCATAAAATCAAGGAGGAAAGAAGAAGAAGAGGAGAATATTAATGTGGAAGTCAAATGTATGGTGCAGGTATCGCAGATCAGAGATAAATATAAGTTTTCAACAATTTAAGTGCTACGGAAACTTTATACACATTTTTCTCGAAACCGCTTTTTTCAAACTTGACGGACAGATTATTCAAAAACGGTTGCATCGATTCGTTCCAAACTATGACCGTTCCTTCATAATAACATTGTCGATGGTAGTACGTAGCTATTTTTTGATTTGGCGTAAAATTTATTTTTTATTAACAATTTACTACCA
Organism: Gastracanthus pulcherrimus; assembly: GCA_949152435.1. Taxonomy (NCBI): domain Eukaryota; kingdom Metazoa; phylum Arthropoda; class Insecta; order Hymenoptera; family Pteromalidae; genus Gastracanthus; species Gastracanthus pulcherrimus. The sequence continues at coordinate 78,438,860 of OX424576.1, forward strand.
TTTTTTTATCAAAATCGAAAGTAAAAATAATAGGAAAATATTTAAAATATAAATATGAGTAGATCCTTAAAGTTGAATAATTTTTTTACAAAAATCATCCCTGATGAGACCCCCCTCCCCCCCCCCTTACAGGGGAGATATGAGTCTGTGAACATTTTTTACTTGCCCGCAACCTACAGACTCAACCGATGCATAGAGTTTGGTCATGATGGTCTTAAATTATAACTCTTGTATATTGTTTTGGAATGAAGCTAGTTAGACAAATTAATTTTAATTTATTTCAATTTTTTGAAGACCGGAAAGCAAAAACGATTATCATTATTATTAAAATTGTCATTCTTTCACACTTAGACTAGAATGCTCACATGATAATCAATTTTTAGAGGTTTCTAAATAGCTTCAGACAAAAATGGCATAGAATCGCTGATTGGTAAAAAATGACTGTGTAATACTCAATAAATCAGCGAATAACGATTTTTTGAGAAATAAAATATGCAAAATTAAAGAACGTTACAAAACAAACCGATTCGATGAAACTTGAAAGTTCTTCTTTATATAAAATCTGCATTGAAAGACGAAAAAAATAAGCGTTCAATGATAAAAAATTACCATGTACTAGCCAAGAAATAGCAATCCAAAAAATTTTAAAAAATATATAACCTCGAATATCTTGAATCATAAAAGTCTTTATGATCTGAGAAAAGAACTTAACCAAGAGATAGTAAAAACCTACAATTCTGAAAATTTTCAGAAGGAATAATGTCGTTTTACGCAATTTATCGATTTTTTACAAAATGATTTTTTTCTCAAGTATAAAAAAATAAAATGACTAAAAAATTTGACAAAATAATCTTTTTCATTATCCTAATCACCACATTTTTTCAAAAATTATATTGATTTAAAATATTGACATAATAATCTTCTCCATTAACCTAATCACAACAATTTTTTGCAAAAATATTCAATAAATACTAAAACTAAAATTTATAAAAACCGATGAAAATTAAAAACTAATTCGAAAAACTAACAAAATTATTATTGTGCCCCCTTAGTGTAGAAAAATAAATAAAATTAGCCCTAAAACATTAAATGTTACCGCGGATTACTTGAGATATCGTTGCCCACACATACACACACATACATACACGCGCTCACGCGCGCACACACGCACACACACACGCACACACATACACATCCATATGGACATACATACACACACACGCGCGCAGCCACACACACATACACATCCATATGGACATTTTCTATAAATAGTGTATTTTGATTCCTTATGTCTCAAAACACGTTTCTAACATGTGTTTAGTAAAACTTCTTTCATTACCAGCACAAAGCTTCATCTTTGATGAATAAAAATTAATTTGCAATTATTTATAAAAATTGTTAATTAACACTTAACTAGACCATTTTCTAGCATTCTACCCTCATTGTTCGGATTCAAAAGGCCAAAATACATAAAGAAAAAGTGTTTCTAGTTGGTAACCTCAGTTATCCATGAAATCCAGGTCTGGCCCCAGGACTAGGATATGACGAGGTGGGGGCCTAATTTATATGGGAAAATCAAAATGAGCTCCTAATATCGATAAATCACTCATTTTGTTACACTTTCTTAATTAATTTGAAAACAACTCTGCCGTGCAAATGAGGAAAGTGGATAGTATCTATATTTGAACTCAAATTGAGACAATCGTTGAAACGCGTTTGAATCAGTTACGTTTGACGTGCGCGATAATTTAAAAAACTGATCATCCTTCTCTAAAACGAATCTGCTCTATTCATTAGTGCAAAAAAAGTGAATGTTTTCAAGTGTTATCATAAGAAACTGCAGATATGGTTAAAAGTATCTACGAAGAACAAAAGTAGTATCCAAGCACCTAGACTAAGAAATCAAATTGTTTCAGACGCTTTAAAATAATACAAAATTATATACCAAATTTCGTTAAGATCACAATCCATTTGTTAATCAAGATTTTGGAGAAACGGAGCACTATTTTCATTTATTAATCATTTCAAAACTTACAGACTCAAATATACGCAAATTTTTTTACATATACTTCGATGGTCTGCCTATCATATACTACCCTTAAAACCCCATTTTTTTTAATTTTAACCAATATTTAGGTTAGTTTTAAAAAACTTAATTTGTTGACTAACTTTAGACGATTTTTTCACGGCATTTTGTCGTTAGATAACTTTTAAACGTAGAAAAAATGATCTTGAAATAACTCTCGAAATACTAAGGCTCAAAGTTGAAGGTCGTTTCCTAATAAACTATCGCAACATGGTATTCGGTAGCTATTCTGAAATACTTTCTTTAAATGCTTGGGTGTATTTGTAAAAGATGTGCATCATACGTAAAAGTTAAGTGAAATTGTTGGCGGTGTAGCGAAATTTGTCGCCGGCATACGAGAATGCAGTGATGGGGAGAGCACACGCTGAGACTAGCGCAGCTGACTGCTTTTTTCCCTCGCGATTTCAAAATCGATATTCTTCAATATCGGCTTTTAATGCATGTATTAAGATAATTTTTTTAACCGATGCAGCATAATGAGCCGAACACGATAATGTACACGGATTTTAAATTAAAGTCTTATTTTCTGAAACATAATGACGTACAAATTGTTAGACTTTTTGTTGCTATTGAAATTTAATAATAAAATGATTTTGAACAAGTGCATGTATATTACTATGTTTGATACATTTCTTCTGACACAAATGCACGTTTATAAATGACTATCAACTTCCCCAAGTGCTAGAGTTTTATACTCTGACCGAATCAATATCAAATAATGCAGGATGTATTTTTATCATATTTGGCACATTTTAATTAAGATACCCTTATATCAGGGTTTTGCTTAAAAAATTATTTCTTTATATATTGTACAGCTATATTTAATTTAGTCTTAAAATCGTATTTTTTAAACTTATTTAACCCTTCGAGAACACACTGGGTTAAAAAGACTCATACCTCAACTTAATCAAATTTGTTATGTATAGGGACGTGCATAGGTGGTAAAGAGGATTGGATAATCGCGTAATTGGTACGGTGTACCCAGATAACAGCACATGCCGGGCACGGTGTGCTCATGGCGTGCCGGTACGCGTGACGGCTTTCTGCCGTCAGCGTGCGGTCATGCATGGTCACCATTTTTGTTTTTTTTTGCGGCAGCATGCGTGCTTGTAAATTGACGGCAACATGCCGACACGCTGTGGCGCAGAAATTCAGATTATCGTGGCAGCATTTTGACGGCATACGGACAGCATAGCGTGCGATTGGGGACATATCGAACGGCAATAATAGCTCGATTAATTGGATTGGAGAAAAATAATATAGATATATATGGCGTGCGCTAACCTAAATTGGAATTTCCGAATAAATATATATATATTACATAAATTAGTTTATTATAAGGGACTATAAAAACCACTTGGACGGATCTAATTCTTGGCAAAATAACATATAATATACTTAAGTAAGTTGTAAAGTAGTAAGCACAAGTAAGCTTTCATCAACGTAGATTGTGTCAAAATATTTTTGCCCTGTATAAAATGGACAATGATTTTTAACAGAATTTAACTCAGGTTTGATCCCTTAATGCTTTGTTTTTACTCTTTCAGTAGACTGTATTTATTAATTGTTTTTTAACTGTTTAACTTTATGTTTTTAATGATTTTCAGATTCTAAAGCTGCATATACCTATAGCTGTAAGCAAAAATCTTGCGAGTGCATACATCAAATTTCCAGGTGAGTTATTCAATATTAGATTTCATTAATCTACAACTTTATTCAATTTTTCAAGTGATTAAATTTTATAATAATTTGCAGATTTTCTACAAAAATAATTATTTAAGGTGCAGCTATAATGAAGACAAATCAACAGGATGGCATTAGTATCCTTACGTAAAAAGTCTGCAGGAATTGTAGCAGAGAATCATGCAAGAAACTGATCGGCAGGGGATCTGCAGGATTCCTTGCAGGAATCCCCGCAATATTTTCGTACTGTTTTCCTGCAGGAATTCCTGCAGGATTTTCTTAAGGAATATTTCTAGAATCGGATATTATTTATGTTCTAGAATATGAAATTATCAAAATCACTAAAATAATTTAGGAAATGTGCCTTTATATGTATAGTTCCATCCGGACGATAAGACCAAACTTAGGGACTAAAGCTTCGAACTTTAATTTTTTTAATTTTGTAATCAAGTTAATTAAATTTTCGTTTTTTCAAGCTTAGTCCCTGAGTTTTAGTGTTATCATCCGGATGGTGCTATACCTATAAAGGCAAACTTCCTAAATTATTGTAGTGATTTTAACAATTTCATATTCTAGAACATAAATAATATTCCACTCTAGAAAAATTACTTCAGGAAATCCTACAGGGATTCCTAAGGGCTTTTTTCGTAAGGGTATTTATCAACGCTCACGAGCATTCAAGATACATTGGCATGCAGTATATAATAGTTATTACAATATTATTGTTATATTTATTATAAATTGTAATATTTATTGTAATTGAAATTTAATAAAGAGTAAATTTATATATAATTTCAAATTATTTATTTTTATTTTAAAAATTAATATACATAATATATTTGGAGGTTATAAGCACCTGCAGAAGCGCACGCAAAATTCAATCGTGCAGGCATATTGTCGGCAAAACGCAAGGCATAATGCTAGCACGTTGACGGCATGGCGTGCTGTCAAATTTTGAAATAAGCGCGCGGCATGCATGCCGTCAACATGCCGTTTCTGGGCCGGAGTACACGGACGTCACTGTGCCGTCACGCATACGGCATGCATGCCGTCAACGTGCCGGCACAGTGCCGACGCCTTGTTATCGGGGTAGTTAAGCTCCGCGCACTCTTCGTGTGGTCGGTATGTACTCAGAAGAAAAAGACACCGATTTCGACTGATAGTGCGTTCATTGTTGAAATCAAGAGAGAGAGAGAGAAAGAGAGAGAGAGAGAGAGAGAGAGAGAGAGAGAGAGAGAGAGAGAGAGAGAGAGAGAGAGAGAGAGAGGTGCAGTGACTCTGCTCGAGTCAAACTGCTGTGCGTTTCGGCTCGAGATACGCTCCTTGTATGGCACGATTACGGCACGCAAGATAAGCGCTTGCGCTGTTCTCGCTGGACATAGAAGACCTATGCTCAAGTGAGTGCGGACGATTACTCACGTCCGAAACACGATCAAGGATCGTACGTCATCGTTCCGACGACAAAAAAAATATATGCGTGTAGGTGTTGTTAGTATGATGTATTTTAGTGTCTTTTTTTAGTGTATTCAGAAGCTGTTTCTTCTCTCTCTTATTAACTTACATAGTAGATGTTTATTATTATTATCATTTATGTAATTATAATATTAAAATACTTCGAAAAATTATAAAATTGATTATTAAAAAACAATGGTATAGATTATTACTTAAAGATTACTTAATATATGTATAATCAGAGTAATATTTATTATACTGTCTTAAAGTGAAGTGTTTAATGATGATTTTCATGACTGAAAGATCTTTTGTATACTATTAATTGTTATGCATGTTCGCATGTTATGTTGGAATTTTAAGTAAATATTAAAAAAATATATTTAAGAGTTAATGTTATTGTCTCAAAAAAGTTCTGTGCATATTGCATATAGTCATTTGTATATTTGCATTCACTTCACTTAAGCATATTGTACTTTCTTTATCTCCATACTGTGATTCTTTACTGCTGCGTTGGACACCTGAATGGGGGCGGGAGAGACGCTTGCAGACTCTCCTCGCAACATCTTTGCTGCTGCGAAGCTAGCATCAGTATATTCCTGCGCTTCACGTCGTATGTTTTCGGCAGTTCGATTTTGGCGCAAAATTCAATTCTTCTATCGAAACGTAGTTGATTCTCAGGGCATCTGCCAATCTTTTTAACAGTCGTAACCTTACCATTTCAAACGTTTTTGTACGGGTGAAGCCTGACTCAGTTGGTCTCACTGAAAAATGCTGGCACGGGGTCGCCGAAACGAGCAACCGATTTTTTATATGAAAGTACGTATCAAAAGAAGCTCTCAAAAAATTTTTTTGCCCCTACGGCCCCCTGTGCGACCTAGTAAAATTACACCCCTGTAACTTTTTTCTAGCGAAACCTTATAAGCTCTAATTTTCAGGAACAATAATTCAAGCACCTTAAAAAACAATGTATATAGTCCGGTTTAGTTTATTGAACATATAGCATGACTGTAAATTATTTTTTTATCTTGCCTTTTCCACCTATAGTAAACGTCATGCTATTAATGTCTGACGTAATTCACGTAAGGTATTATACATTACGAACAATTATATGTAAATTCAGAAGAAAGCTGACATCAAGACCTTTAATTTGAGTTGTTGGTGCATCTTTGAGGATATATGGATGGAAGTTAGGGTCGATTTAAAATTACGAAAAAATGTAGGTGACCAAATGGGAGACCGCCACACAGTAGTCCTGGGACAATTCAGAAAAGAACAAAATTAAAACTTCCTTCTAATAAAACGGAAATTTTTTTTTCGCACGGTAATCTTGCACGTTTGTATTGAAAAATGTATTCCATTTCCCTCACAAAGTCCTATCACGTATATAAAAATCTGTATGGATCAAACCCATATTTGAAAATCTTGTTAAGGGGACAAGACACGCTCAAACCGTTAAAATTAATTTCTTTTGTGATTCCAATTATGGACCAAGTAATAACTTCTTCTAACTAAAAGCAAACATTCTTAAATTTCTTGTCTCTATAAATATTTAATAATATCTTTCATTTTACCGATCTAAAACCTCAAAATTTTGATCCTACTTATGCGATAAATAAGAAAAAAATTCCGACGGATAAATATTGTCTATTAATATGTACTATACTTTAATCGTGTATCTTATTCGTAAACATTTTTATTCTATTTTTTTGGACAAAGATCTAATTTAAAAAAAATTTATTAATAAATTAAAAAAAAATTGATTCTTTGATCGACAATTTTTGTAAAATTTGTAAATTTGGGAAGGACTTACTGAAAATTTTCGGAAACTAGTTACACCTATATACATATATAAATAATTAGTTTCATATACATTTTTTAAATCAGATTAAAGTACGAAAAGATATCGTTTTTAAGGAAAACATACATTTGGCCTTTGAAAAAGAAATTTTTTTATGAGTCTATAAAATTTCTTATAATTAAAAGTAAACATTCTGAAATTTTTTCAACGTAAATACTTAATAACCCACATAGCACTCAATACTGCACGCAATATTAAATATTCCTGTGGTATGTAGCAGTAATATTGCAGTGACACTGAAGACAACATTTCAGAAACATCACCAAAATATTATTGTGGGTTTTTAGTTGATGCGGTGAGAACGTGAAATATTGCAGTGATATTGAAGGAATATTATTATCATTTTACAATAATAATGGAAAGACTAGGTAATATTTCAGTGACATTCTAGCAATATTATTATTATTTTATCTTAAGTTTATGTAATATCCTTTCAATTTTTTATTATTTTATTTCACCGTAACGCTAGTACTATTATTAGTATTAGTAATATACATGTAATAAACGCCTGTCAATAATCATTCATACGCAATAGCTTCGTGGTGACACATATTATTGTAATGTTTGAACCATCCTTATATAGTAACTGAAAACAAATCTTAGCACTTGTGAGGGAACGCCAAAGCGCCATCTATCGGTAATCTTGACAAAATTGACTTTAAAAAAACTTTCCCTCGATTTGTTTTTACGTAAACCTTGACTAACTACATCAATAAAACATTTTTACAGTTATAGTCAAGATTTCTGGCATAATAAAACGACCAAATTAAAATGTTATCGTTAAACAAATGATGACTGATTTATTGCCTTATGATATAGTAGAACTATTTCCACAGTATTAGTTTGAAATGCATACAGGAATGTCATTATGTGATCTTGCAAGAATACAGCTGTAATATCTTAAAGTAATTCGGCACATAATAATATTATAGAATATTTCGCGTATATTTTAGTATGATGTGTAAGAGTATAATATTATGCAAATATTTCGGCAGTATTAATGTCAGATGCATTGAGAAATATCATTCTGTAAACTTCCAAGAATATTACTATAATATTTCCATGCGATATATCACATAACAATATTATAGGATATTTCGCTTATGTGATTTATCACAATTTAATATTATAGAATTATTGCAGCAATCTTACGTTGTAATTTATCATCGCGCAGTGTTAAAAGAATATCACTGCAATATTACAATGTGATATATTGTAATGTACTATTATAGACAGATTGCTGCAATACTGCAACCTTAAAAATCATAACGGAATATCACAGAAATGTAGCTGCAATATATCACTTTATCCGCAATATCACAGCAACGTTTAAATATTTCTACGTCATTCCTGCAATATTGGATGCTATGTGGGAATATTATCTTACTATTGTTAAACCTCAACATCTTGATCTTACACGTTACAATAAATTATTGTTTTTAGTACCTTACTTATTGAAGGGGCTTGCACATTTCAGTTATTACAAGTTGTAACGATTGCTATCACGAACTTATGTATTTAATTACGCGAGAAACTCGCGCCACCGAGTATCCAAAGGTAAAAGCACCGCGCGCGCTACCGGTCATACTGCACCAGCATCGGATTACATGGCCGAACGAGCAAGCTGCGCAAAAGCGGAAATGCGCTCAGAATTCGACGGGCTGCTGTCGCGATAGCGTCTACTTGTATCGTGATCGTGAATGCGTTTCAGCGTTGCCGGTGTTCATAATTGTGTACAGTGTGTAATAATGAGAGTGAGAGTGAGAAAGAGAGAGCGTCGGCAACAAGATGCCATCTATAGCATCGCCTTTCGTCAACACTTGGGGTGTACCAGGTCACACGTAACATTGAAAAATTTGAAAATATTGCATATCTTGGTAAACATTTTATCAATATTTTATTTTCGTTTTATAAACATATGTTTACACCGTTTCGAATAATAGCCACAATTACACCCGCTTTAGAGGCATACAAAAAACGCGAATTCAAGACGTAAATGACAAATAGTACGGTTTGTATCTAAGGCGAAAAGTAGTCTTCTATTGTCCTTCCGTTATTGCAGTACTCGTCTTCGGCTCGCAACTCGCCCTCGCCTTCGGCTCATACATGCTCCCCTCGAATCATACGACAAACCATACGGGGGCAAAAAAAGAGTACTTTTCACCCTAGGTACACAATATACTATTTTGGACGTTTATTCGACTCCTCTTGACATCTATTATAAAATTAACAGAGCACTTTATCGTTAAAATTGTTTTTATTATTCTTTTTCTTGAACCCTAAACCCATAAACCCTAAACCAGAGAACCGTAAACTTACGAATCCTAAACCTATGAACTCTATACCTATGAACCCTAAACCGCTGAACACTATACCCATGAATCCTAAACCCATGAACCTTAAACCCATGAACCCTAAACCCATGAACCCTTGACCCATGAACTCTAAGCCCATGAACCGTAAACCGATGAACCTTAACTCCATGAACCCTAAACCCATGAACCCTTATTCCATAAACCCATAAAGCTTATCCCATAAACCCTAGACCCATAAACCATAGACCCATAAATGGTCGAAGCATAAACCCTAAACCCATAAACTCTAGACCCATGAACCCTAGACCCATGAACCCTAGACCCATAAACCCTAGACCTACAAACCCATGCTCCCTAAATCCATGAACCCTATACCCATGAACCTTAAACACATGACCCCTAAACCCATGAACCTCAAACCCATGAACGCTTAACCCTAAACCTACGAACCCTAAACCCATGAATCCTAAACCCAGGAACTCTAACTCCATGAACCCTAAACCCATGAACCGTAATTTGACGTACCCTAACTCCATGAACCCTAAACCAATGAACCCTAATTCCATAAACCCTAATTCCATAAACCCATAATGCCTTATCCCATAAACCCTAGACCCATAAACCATAGACCCATATACGGTAGAACCAAATACTCTAGACCCATAACCTCTAGGCCCATGACCCCTAGACCCATAAAGAAAGTATTGGGGTATCTGGACTTCAACATTGAATTGGATGTCAGATCAAGGAAGCTAACAGTAAGGGCCGTAGATCATTGCGACCACGACATATTACTTGGGCAGGACTTTACCATTCCATGGGACGTTCATGTAAGATATGGCAGACGCATGTGGAGGACTAATGGGGGCCCGTGGAAGCAATCTTGGGATGACGAGGAAACTGAAGCGACCCCAGCGTACGCCGAATGCGCCAGCACTACCGAGGCAGACGACGAGCAGCGAAAAGCCATAGCAGACCTAGTGACCAAGATATTACCTGCGTCATCGGAAAATTTAGGAACGACCACGCTAACCGAACATCACATAGATGTTCTGTCTGCAATCACCATCAAACATCGTCCAAGGAGAATGTCACCTAAACTTATTCAAGCAGTACACGAAGAGCTAGAGAAGATGTTCAGGAGTGGAATAAAAGAGGGATCGGCAAGTGAATGGAGTAGCGCCCCGGTAATCATCAAGAAGTCAGATGGGAGTTATAAATTTTGTATAGATTATCGCGACCTTAACAAAGTGACCCGAAAAGACGCATATCCTATGAAGAGTATGGATTCAATATTGGACAAACTGCGGAAAGCCAAATACCTGACCAAAATTGACCTCAAGCAGGCTTATTTCCAAGTATCTATGGAGCAAAGCAGCAAGAAATATACAGTTGCAGTTCCGGGTTCAGGGCGGTGGCAATTCATAAAAATGTCCTTCGGATTAACCAATGCACCCCTGACCTTCCAACGCCTGATCAATTCTCTGTTTGGCGTCCAGTATGAACCATATGTGTTTGGATACTTGGACGACATCATCGTTGCGACCGAGACCTTTGAGGAACATCTACAATGGCTGGAGCTGGTCCTCAAGAAGCTGATGGTAGTCGGATTGGTAGTCAATCGGAAAAAGTGCGAGTTCTGCATCTCTAGCGTGACATACTTAGGTTTCTTGATGGATAAAGGTGGACTACCACCAGACCCAGAAACGGTATCTCCAGTGACAGAGTATCCAGCGCCGAAGACTGTTAAGCAGCTGAGACGATTTCTGTGCATGGTAGGATGGTACTCGCCCGATGGTAAAGGAGTAAGAATGGATATGGAATAGTGACCAACAAGAGGCCTTTGGAGGTCTGAAGAAGGCGCTGACAGTAGCTGCGGTTCTAGCTAGAAACATTCACGGTCCAGAGTGATGCAAGCGGAGTAGCTATTGGGGCGGTTTTCACACAGGAAGGGGATGATGGCGAGTACCCCATCGTATACGTGAGTAGAGTACTCACGGCGGCTAAGCGAAACTATACCACGTCAGAGAGAGAATGCTTGGCGTTATTATGGGCCATTACAAAGTTGCGACCATACCTAGAAGGGTACGAATTCAAGGCCATCACTGACCATAAAGCCATCCAATGGCTTCGTAATCTAAAGGACCCTACTGGACGACTAGCCTGTCGGGCACTAGAAATGCAACCGTGAGAGTTCGAAGTAATCCATTGAAAGGGCACTCTGCTGAAAGTGCCTGATGCGTTATCCAGCATGTATGAAGATGGAGGAGAAATAGCTGGATTTGAAGAGATACAGGATGAGGGATACTTAACCAGGATGGCCGAAGTACAAGGACACCCACATCGATTTTCAGACTGGCGAATCGAAAATGGCATGTTGTACAGATATCACAGCGACCCCCTATTAGACCCAGTGACATCTCGAGAAGAAGGATTGGGACTTGTCGTACCAGTGGAGAACCGCGAGAGAGTGATGACTTAGAGCCAACTCCATTACCCCCGCAGGACACCTGGGATTTGAGAAGACATATGACCGAGTGGCCCGCGAGTACTACTGGCAAGGCATGTACTATGATGTACGCCACTTCGTACAGCCTATTCAAGGATCTCTTCACGCGGTGGATTGAGCTGAAGCCGCTGAGAAAGGCTGATGGTATGTCGGTGGTTCGCGCCCTAGAGGAGCTTATGTTGTTTCGGTGGGAAACGCCCAACTACGTGCTCACAGATAATGGGAAATAATTCATTATTAAGCACCGACACGCTGAAGGAGTATGGAGTGACCAATGTGACCACGCCACCATGTCATCCTCAGGCCAATCCAGTGGAGAGAGGGAACCGAACCCTAAACACCATGATAGCGATCTTCATGAATCAAGCCCACCGGGACGCCCATCTTCATGAGTTCAGGCATGCAGACAACACGATGCAAGCGACCACTAAGATATCACCAGCCTTCTTGGATTATGGCCGAAATCCAAGGCCGGTGAAGAGCTTACGAAGAGAAATAGAGCCAAAGCGACCAATTGTCAGTAGCAACCCGGAAGAGTGGATAGATCGTGTAACAAGACTGGATGCTTTACGTGACTTAGTAATTAGGCCTGTCGACTCTACGAAGGAGAGACAAGCCAAATACTACAAACGGAGCAGAAAGGATGCTCAATTTCATGTAGGGGACTTAGTAATGAGGGCGACCCATCACTTGTCAAATAAAGACAAGCGGTTCTCGGCTAAGTTAGCTGATCGGTTTTATCGCCAATTTGCCATCAAAGGAGTCAAGTCTCCGTTAGTATACGTGTTAGAGATGGGAGAGGATACGAGAATACCCGAGGTGCACGTGGCGGAAATAAAAAAATATATTCCCTCAAGGGAAAAAACGTCGAATTAGCGATCCCCTCCTTACCAGCGACCTTGAAGTTGTTTATATTTTTTTTTTGTTTTTTTTTATATTCGCAGAGTAGAGAAAAGAATTATGTCCAGAGCTAGAGGAGTTCGCCGTGGCCGAGCCGGCCGAGGGGACCACCATCCATACCCAGCATTCGAAAGCTCGGCCATCTACCCAGCGACGAAAGGGCACAGCAGGTGGACGCAATACCCACCCCCCTCCCCCCTCGTAGCCTCCCGTCAACTTCCGTCGATGTCTCTATGGCGGACTACGATTGGGAGACCAAGAATAGGAGAAACAGGAGAGATTTCAACGAGTTTTTCGGGACTAGAACGCCAGGGAATTGACTGAAAATGTTGATCGCCTTTGTGAACTAGTACCTGCCGGTACATTTTTCTATGTCTACAACAAATACGAATTCGTATCGACGCCATTTGCAGATTAAATCTAAGAAATTTGAAACTAGATTAGGCCCTGCATGAAGCAAATTTTTGAGCGATGAACCTGAGTTAGTTCTAATAGATCCTTTAAAAAAAGTGCGGAGTTTACTCGTTGTGCTTGACTCCTTCCAAACATTCTTTCGATTTGATTCAGTGGAAGCAGCAATCATATGCCCGAGTTGCTCATACTCGTGCATGAATTTCTCGTAATTATATTTGAATTTTGAGTCTTTTTGAAACTTTGCCTCCATTCGCTTTAACATCTGAAGTGAAAGAGCGAATGAATCGCCTAGATTTGCCTTTTGGAAATTCGCAGGATTTTTAAACTGCAAACGAACTACGAGACGACCTGATGAGTCTCTGTAATGCGTGTTTTTGAATTGATCTTCGCATGCTTGCTCATCTACAGTGTACAAGTTCTACTTTGGGATTTCCTCCTGCTTCCAAAAAGTCTGTAGAATCTCATCTAACCGAGGCTCTTCTGACCAATGCAAAGACAAGAGTGTAGTGGAAGGTGAACAACTATCTGCTGATAAATTACTTGATATTACCCAGCCTAATAATTTCAAAGTAGCGATATGTTCATGCTCATTACCTTTATTTTTGAGAATTTTCCATGAGTTGAGGATTTGCCAAATCTAGACCTCGTATATGTTCAAAATTTAAGTGATGCTGAGTTGAAGGTGGGCTATAGCAAGACACCATTGGTAGTATTAGTGCTTCTACTTCACATGAGAATGTCAATTGAAATCTTGGGCGAATTGTGAAACGAGCTGTGACTTTGGATATAGCTAAAATTTCTTCTCCTACTCCTCTTACAGCGATATGAGTTTTGCTCTGTTTTAATCTTAATCGTAGACAGAGAGATGACGAGATTACAGATGGTTTGATTATAATGACTTTGATTTGAACGAATCACTAGTTGAAATATAATGCGATTGATTACAATCAGTGCACTTATGACTCGGTTTTTTAGTTGACTTTTTTTATAAAGTCGAGGTTTGAAGAGAGTGAACTGAGGAATGACGACGAAGAGTTGTTATTACGTTATTTAGATTGATTTGGCTGTTTCTACTTGTTGATATTAGGTAGAATTGATTTACAACCTCCTTCTATGGATTCTAAAGTAATAATCTGAGATTCATGAAACTTTTTCAACTAATCTGATGTGGGAGGGGTGTTGGAATTACCCATGTATTTCTCCGAATCATGACGAGAGTTAGTGTCGAATTTAGGAACTGTTATATGCACCACGAGATCTCCCCATTTATCTACCGTTCTATTTAACGATTTTAGAGAATCAAGTGGACTGAAGGTTTCTTTCATCAAACGTTTGTGTTCTGAAGATAACTCAGATTTCATGGAATTTACGGACAGAAATTCTGAGAGGTGCCGGTTAACGATCCTACGATGATTTTCAAAATAATCGACTAGTTTTCTCCAAGCATTCTCATAATTAGCATCAGTAATGGTGATATTCGTTATTCTATCTAGAGCCTCCCCATAAAGATGAGTTCAAAGATAATATAATTTCATAACTAGAGTCATGTCGTCGAAACATGTCGCGAAAATTTTCCCAATCAGTATATTTTCCACCGATTTTGGGAACATTCATTTTCGGTAATGATGAAAAGAGAGCGAATGATTGAAATTGAGCAGCAGTGAATTGGGGTTGAGAAGATGCAGGAGGTGCATCTTTTGCTTGTTCTGCCTTTTCCTCTTTGTCCCATAATTCAAGAAAATCATTATAATCACCGTTTGTATCGTAATACGAATCTTTTACTAGATATGCGAGCTTCGTCATAAAATAGTCATGTTTTTTGTTACGAGATTACAAATTCATGATTTGTTCATGATTTGAGCGAAATTTATCATAATGAACTTGAAGAGCTTCTAATCGTGAGAATGCAGTACCTTTAGTCATACCTTGAGCCTTTGATTTTAAGTTTTGGTAAGAAGGGCCGATTTTATGCTGAAGAGCCAGCCGAGATTCAAATAGTATATCCATGATGGATGACTATGTTTAGAAAAAAACTCAAAACCTCAAGCAATTAATTAATTCTTATTAGAATTAATCGAGATCATTCTTCAAATAATTCATTAATATTTGGATTATTTATTAAACCTGAATTTTGAAATAATTCAAGAAACTATTGAGAGCGAATGCAATTAGAGACAACTATGATATTTGATTCACTTGGAGAAAAAAGATTATGAATGATAACGCCATTCAAATAACCAAAGATAGTCAATTTTGAAAACCCGACGAGAATTAATTCGCATATGATGAGGTTATGAATGTGGATATCATTCGAATAACAAACATTAAATTCAAAGATTAAATTCTAGAGAGGGCTACGACATTGATTCGCATGAACAATTAATTTCATCTAGATGTGATTCAAATAATTGATGCTAATTATTCACTTTGAGAGATATTTGTCAACTTAAATCGCATTATAAAGATTATGAGTCTAGAAGTGATTCAAATAATCAAATGCAAACGAATAACTTGATTGAAAAACTGAAAGTTAATTCGCATTAAGAAAATATTATGAATCTAGAAATTATTTAAATAATCAAATACGAACGAATAATTTCAATGAAAACTAAAAGTTAATTCGCATTAAAAAAAGTGTTAGAATTATGCGAGGATAGGGCAAAATAAATGAAAAGAGCAGCTATACGATAACAAACGATTTATTGATACAACAGCGAACGTGACCGTACGCTGGCGCAGCCCGCGGAGAACAACGGACACGTCGCAGCGTGTTATAGCGCCACAGCGCTCTATATATACCTATATATATATATATATATATATATATATATATATATATATATATATATATATATATATATATATATATATTGTGGAAGCTCGTTTAGATTACATACTGTTCAGATTTTGTCGATCGTTTGATCTCTCAAATTCGAATTCATTTCGACGAGCTGTAAAATCAAAATCGAATTAAACGAGTACAGAATATTGGTTGTATGCACTCACGTATATACGCACAATTGTGCAATTATTTTTCGGATTTATCGATTTAATTTTCTTTGCACGTATCTGTATTCACATGTACATACATGTACATGTATGTATACAACCATAGAGTCTTAATATGCACATACCATATATATATATATATATATATATATATATATATATATATATATATATATATATGGGTGGTTCTCTGACAAATCGTGCGCGAAAAAAAATGGATTTTCCAAAAAGTTTTAACTATGATTTTAATCATTTTTAGCATGAATTAATGATTATCTTAATTTTTAGACTAAGATACAGGCTCCCCTCCATTCTAGGACCTATACTGGGACTTTTGCACTATAAAAAGGTATCTCCATGAATTTTTTGGTGGTCGAGGCTTTGATCGAACTCTCAGAATCAGCATTTTAAGGTTTAATTGGCATATAAGATAGTTATAACATATATATATATATATATATATATATATATATATATATATATATGACTTTGCAAGTATTTTTAATGCAAACTACAGAAAATTTTACAAAAAAAAGTATGTATACGTTTTTTGTGAAAAATGCTTCCCTGAGGAGTTACAAATTAATTTGTATGGACAAAAAATGCAAAAAATGCTTAGATGGCCAAGTTTGACCCTCTGTAACTCGGAAAATAATGATGGAAAAAATCTGAAAAAATTCAGGGATACTCATACATACTATAGGAATATAAAAAAAATATTTTTGGAAAATCCATTTTTTTTCGCGCACGATTTGTCAGAGAACCACCCATATATATATATGTATGTATGTATGTATTTATATATGTATTGTCACTGCGTTCTTCGACATGTATAAATTTACGAATTTAAACTATGTAACTTAAGATCTCTCTATGGCGTAGCAGGGAGTGTTAAATATATATATATATATATATATATATATATATATATATATATATATGTATTTATATATGTATTGTTACTGCGTTATTCGACATGTGTAAATTTACGAATTTAAACTATGTAACTTAAGATCTCTCTATGGCGTAGCAGGGAATGTTAAATATATAAATAAATATATATATATATATATATATATATATATATAGATCGGTATCAAATATAGGAGCAAAGAAAGGTTATTATTTTTTTTTAATACAAAACCGTTTTACAGGAACTTATGTTTGGCGCGACCTTTTCATTGAGATCTGTCTGTACGCCCAGTTTTTTCAAACTTCCAAACGTTTTACTCTCGATATTCTGACTCCTCGAAATCGTCATCATTCTCTCGCTGATCTTGATCTGTAACAAACTAAACGTTAATGATTAAGCAGCAGTCTTGTACATTTTTTACGGGCTTCAGGAGCAAGTGGTTTCGTCATTGCTCCTGAGAAGAGATCCAACGTACCTGTATTTGCCTCAGTGAGACACGCTCTTTTACATAGTCCTTTGTGACTTGAGACATATGACGCTGGTTCTTTTCGTTATTCGAGAGATCATTCTCCTCGAAATAATCCTGCATCATATGGCTCAATTTAGTGGTTCAGTCTACTTCGGTGTACTTAATCGCGGCTTTATTATCGCACCAGATAGTTAAAGGCAACGGTACCGAAATATTGACGTTGTTCAACGATATCCATAATTCGATCATCACTCTAGCCGCATCGCTCATCGCAATGTACTCAGCCTGACAAGTCGACAAAGATACGTATCTTCGCTTTCGTGTGCACCACGCAATTGTGTCTCCGAACAATCGAATTACATCACTGCTGGTCGTTATTGAGTTATTGCAATCGGCAAAACTCGTATCGGAGAAACCCTCCAAAACGTCACTCAGGCCTCGGTAGACCAACGAAAAATTCTTCATACCTCGAAGGTATCGGAAAACTCGAATAACCATTTTCCATTCTCGGTAGGTTTTAACTGATGTCGACTCAGAACCTTCACCGTATACGTAAGGTCAAGTCGTGTGACATTCTCCAGATACAACAGAGAGCCTATTATTTCTCGATATAACGTGCAATTTACCGATGCTTCGTTCTGCTTTTCGTTTTCTCTACTTCTGCGCTCGCGATTTGACACTTGACTAGTTACCATAGGACTTTGTTGAGGTTTTGTCGTATCATAACCAAAACGTTTTATCATTTTCTCAACAAATGAAGTCTGATTCAATTCGATGCAACCTTTGTCTTTATTTCGATTAATACCTATCCGTAAATATTCTTTTGGTTCGCCAAGAAATTTCATATCTAATCTTTCCGACAATTTATTCTTTAATTCCATCATCTCTTTACTGTGATAACTAGTGAACAACATATTATCTACATATATAAGCATTAATATAAAAATTTCTTCCTCCATAAAGCAAAACATACACGAATCGCGATCGCTCGGTTAGAAACCGATTTCAATGTCAATTTTAATGAAATGCAAATTCGACTGTTTCGGGCTCGTTTTCAAGCCGTAAAGCCAAACCGTTTTCAACAGCCAAACGTTTTCTCGTCTATTTTTAGTAGCTTGCTCCCATCCTTCGGGGATCTCCATATAGATCTCTTCAAGGGCAGGACTATGCAAGACAGCCGTTTTCACATCGAGTTGCCAAATTTCCCAACCGTATTTGTTTGCAATAACGAGCACCGCTCTTACCAACGGCAAACTCGACACAGGGGCATAGGTTTCGTGCAGATCATAAATACTCAAATCTTTAAAGCCTCGGATTACTAGACGAGCTTTAAATTCTACCGAACCGTTGCGTTTAGTTTTCGTTTTGTAAACCCATCTCGAATCGAGGATATTCGGCACTCGTCCTTTACTATCTTTTCGCGGTCTCTCCACAACTTGATAAACTTTATTCTGATCTAGAGAGTCTATTTCTTTAAGCATGGCTTCTTGTCAAGATTTTCTGTTGGAGCTATTTATAGCTTCTTTGAAAGTAATCGGATCTCCGGAGATCTGAGCTATCAGAGCATAATTGTCGAAATCGCGCTGAGGAGATATCTCGTACTCGTCCGATTCTATTGAATACAATACCGTTTCTTTCTCTTGCTTATCAGACACCTTAGGGGGTCTTCCTCATTTACATTTTTCAGCAGCTTTATCATTTACGCTCTCCGATTATAAAGTCTTATCATATTTAATAAACCACGTTTGCTTGTCAATTTTATCAATTGCAAATATCATTTTTCATACACGTCGCCATACACTTGACTCTCAATAAACTCAACATTTCTACTTTCATATATTTTCCCGTTCGATGGACACGGAAGAAGATACCCTGTGTGAGTGTAACCTACTAATACAGTCTTCAAAGACTTCGAACCGAACTTTGTTTCCGGTTGATCCAAAATCTTTGCAAATGCAATACATCCGAAACGTTTAATTTGGCTTATATGAATTTTCAAATCCGATTTTAATTGCAAGAACGGCGTATTTAAATTCAATGAGGCATGTGGAGTCAAGTTATATGCTAACACGGCCGCTCCGAGAGCGAGATCTCATGCATTCGCCGGCAGACGCGAATCAAACATGTACGCTCTTACCAAATTTTGCACCGTCTGATTAAATCTTTCGCTTACTGCATTTAACTGAGGCGTATCTGGACACATCGTCCGTAATTCCGCATTAAACTTTTTCAAGAAATTAAGGGTTTCTTTACTAGTAAACTCGGTACCCTGATCACAATCGAGATAACTGAATTTTAGATCTGAACCGTGCAAATTCCTACAGGTATTCAAATACATTTCTATAGCTTCCGAAGTGTCATTTTTGTGTGTCAGCGGATAAGCCTGTGCAAATCGAGTGCAGTTATCTACGAGCACTAATACGAATCTGTAACCTTTCGAATGTGAAATTGGGGTTATTGGCCCCATAGTGTCTGCATGCACGTTTGCAACGGCTTTTCCGCTCGCGTTCTATAATTGTCGAAAGGAGGCCTTTTCATTTTCGCGATTTTGCAATCTTCACATTCTTTAATTATATCGTCTGCATCAATCAGATTCAAGTCTTTGATTTCCGTATAAATTATACTCAACTGTCTAACTTTATTTACGCTTATGTGTCCTAATCGTATATGCCATAACAAAAATGTATTTTTGACGTGAGGCGAGTTTTGTACGTTAGTCACTATTTCGGATTCCGGTACTTTATCGAGATGATTCAAATTTTGAAATTTTCTATACTTTATTGTCAAAAGTTTTTCGCGTGAGATCGATTCGCGATTGTCTTCTTGAAAGATTGATTCATTACTCCGATTTTATACGAGTTTATCCAAAACATCTGGTTTTTATTTTCGAATTTCACGGAATTATCTGATTTTAATTCAATAGTCCAGAAGGGATCTTCGTAAAAACCTTTTAACAGTGACTCCTTAGTCTTTGGATTGTAAATATTAATCATTTTATTTGCAAGGTATACACTTGCACCTTGATTCACGAATTTTCAAAGCGATAATAAATTTTTAGTTAGATCTTTTGCGTAAATAACGTTCTTTAATATAAAATTTTTACCGTTCAACGATTATGTACATATCTCACCTACTCCTTGAGTCAACAAACTGACGCTGTCATTTTTATTCGAGCAAACAACTTTGTTTTTCTTATTTTCGAACCGTTTCGGAACTAATTTTGAATTAGTCATGTGCTCGGATGCACCTGAGTCTACATTGCATTTTTCGAAAATACAATCGTTATTGTCCCAATCAATTTTATCATCAACGAAAAAACTTATTAGATTAGATTGAGTAGACTTACTTTCATCGAAATCTATTTCCGCCACGACCGCCTCATCCACTGCCTCGACTTCCACGTTACCTCGACCAGAGCCGTGTCAACTTCCACGACCGTCACGATTGGGCTGAGTGTCGTTCCTCGACCATTTTGACTGCTGCTCGGAACTTTTGCCTCCGTCGCGAGGTCGTTTTTCGCCAGACGTAGGCCCTCTCGAGGGCTGAGCAGCATCTTGCTGCTGTTGTCGCTATCGCTCGAGTTCTTTCATTTGGCGACACTCAGCTCCGATGTGCGTTGTCATCTTGTGACACTCGTAGCACTCTCTCAGCGGGCGCTTGACGCTGGTTGATGGCTTCTCGCTGGTGTTCGATTCCGCTTTTATTTCGTACGAAAGCATAGCTTCCGGTTTCTCTCCACAATTCTTTCGACGTTCGGTCTGCAAAAGAAAATTCTTTAATTTGTCTATCGACATACTTGTGCCTACACTATTTTTATTGATAAATTCAGCTGTTAGAATTTGCGGTACAGCTTTCAAAATTGCGTTGAAGAAGATCCTACGCTTATCCTTTTTATCTATTTTGCCTGAGTCCGGCGACCCCTCATAAGTTCGAACCATTTTATCGAACTTATCGCAAAAGGATAAAGCATCTTTTTTCGGCGGCTGATATTTCAGTAGATACAGATTTTTGAAAGCATTGTGATTTGTAATTTTAAGCTCTCCACGCTTAATTTCTTTGAGCTTTTACAAGATCTCTACAAGATCTTATAACGACATTAAACTACTATGATAATTATAATCAATTCGATTAATTATAATTTCTCGCACACGATTTTGATCCCTTTCAAGCTTCGATGGATCGACAGTTTCGTGTTGTTCTATTTTTAAAACGTAAACCAGATTTTTGGTTTTCATCTCAGTTAGAAGGTAATCTTCAAAAGATTCGAAACGACTGTTTGATATCAGTTTGTAGTTAGGATTTAAACTACTTGTATTCTCATGTACAACTTCCAGTTACAACGAGCTGTTATTTAACGCCGAATTTATCGTCGAATTTAGGCACGCTTGTTTTAGCAAACTATCGTTGCTACTTCGATTCAAAGTTTTGTCAATTTCATTTTGAACTAATTTTATTATCGTATTTTTATCAAAAACCACCACACGTTCTTCAAAATTGTTATCGTGGTTCGAATTTACCGATCTTGGCCCCATGTTCATTATGGCCTCGAAAAACTCCCTGTCCATTGCGGGGGGACAAGTCCCTTCGTGCCAAATGAGGAGACGGTCCTGTCGATCGTCGAGCCGCTCCTCGATCAGTTTCACGATCGTGTTCAGGTCGCATGGTCATGTGCGCGTTAAATGGACTTTCTTGGTCTTGACATCCAGGAAAGACAGGACCAGACTGAGCGAATGTGAACGTTTCCATATCCGACTGATTCTCGCTTATGGCATCGACGTCGGTTGTTTCACACTGCTCACCGTCATCTCGGGGCGCACACGGGCCTTGGACGTTCATGACTTCGACAGGCGACGGTGAGTGCGGTTGTTGAGAATCAGCTCTTTTTCCGTCGTCCGTATCCTCGGATCGTTCGATTGTGCCTCGAGCTTGCTCATGAAATGAGTCCCGACCAAGCGGTTGACGTGAATACTGCGTGGCCACGCTCGGAGTTAGCGGCGTCGAGTACTGCGTTGTCACTTGAATTATCTCCGACGTCACTCACTGTACTGGAGAAGTTTGAGAGGCTACGTCTGCCCCCTTTTTCGCAGTCGAGCCGTAGCTCGCAGCGGCGGTGAGTTGAATGGAAACTTGTAACTTCGCGGCCAGCTGATTCGCCAGATCAAGAGTTTCTTTGACCTGAACCGATCCGATTCCTCTCATGTTGAGGTTTCCACCTGAAATTAACAGCACACAGTTAATTAAAATGCTCGAATAGACTCTCCGATTTTGCTTTCTTGTTCCTCAACACTAACACGTTGCAACGATTAACGATTTTATTTTGCTTTGTAGTTCGCATGACAAACTGCAACGATTTTCGAAAAGATTTTGTTTTCAACAAAAAATATTTGTTTACTCCAATAGTTTTGAGTCATCGCTTACCGATTTTCACTGAGCCAGGTGGAACGATCGCCGCTGAGGTTTTGGAGAGGATTCGTGGTTGCCTCAACACAAACCTGTTTCCCGTTTTGGCCAACATTTTGTTCAGCCAATCGACTTCGTACCCGTTAAAAAGTTTTTCATCTGAAAATCAAATTTGTGTTGGTTACCTGTGCTACTGTGTGCGGTACTTGTCGACCAGCATGACACACGTAGCCAGTACTCATCACAATAGGTATAGAGGCTAAGGTACCAAGTACTGTAGTCAGCCTCGCAGAGCGCCACTTAAGGTTGCTGGTCCGTCTGACCCCCTCCAGGGACTCTGACCCTCGTGTGTTTGTACACTTGTTTTAAAACGCTTCGATTTTTCGACTTACATGTGCACATGATTTTTATACTTGCTTTAAAACAGTATACGTATATTCGATTTATAATTCGTTAAATTCAAATTTTGATCTTACCGATATATCTCTGCTGGTATCCCCCAGTGAAAAATACATAAAGTCTGTTTTGCGCTCTGCACAGTGCAATCCCGACGGATTGTGGAAGCTCGTTTAGCTTACATACTGTTCAGATTTTGTCGATCGTTTGATCTCTCAAATTCGAATTCATTTCGACGAGCTGTAAAATCAAAATCGAATTAAACGAGTACAGAATATTGGTTGTATGCACTCACGTATATACGCACAATTGTGCAATTATTTTTCGGATTTATCGATTTAATTTTCTTTGCACGTATCTGTATTCACATGTATGTATACAACCATAGAGTCTTAATATGCACATACCATTAGATATATATATATATATATATATATATATATATATATATATATATATATATATATATATATATATATATATATATATATATGTGTGTGTGCGGGTGTACATTCTGAATAGACAATATGTACATTAATATACGACTTATATGTGTTTTTGCTCGCCTGATATGTCGAACCAGAAACACACACACACACATACAACGCCACACATCCGTGAGTGTGCACAGAGAGAGAAGTGAGCGCGCGCTGCTCGAACGAAGAAGAAGAAAGATAGAAGGAGGAGAGAGAGGGAGAGAGACACACAGATCGTATAGACGTTCGAGTTCCCCCAAGCGCTTCCGAACGCTTCCGAAATTTTCCGACTATAGACGACTCTCTCTCTCTCACACACACAGTCGAAAGATTTTCTTCGTCGGCCGATATCTGTATTATATACGTCTCTTTCTCTTTCTCTCACGTATAACATCGCATGTATAGCAAATACCATACGAGGAGAAAGAGAGAGAGAAAACGAGCGGGTGCATGCGTATATACACATACACATCCACTCTCTACAGCCAGTGCCTATATATATATATATATATATATATATATATATATATATATATATATATATATATATATATATATATATATATATATATATATATATATATATATATGTTTAAATTGCTTTGTTCCAAGATTCGAATTTTTATGCGCAGTTATGTGATTTTTGTTTTTAGCGTCGCTTTAGTTTGTCGCACCTCAAATATATTGAGTGATATATGAGGTCAAAATTTCGAAAAATCACATCGCGTATAAAAACGATTTTTTTTATTCAACTATTTTGTTATGAATAGAAAAAAAACTTACTGTTACGAGAATCTTACGAATTTCATTCTCGATGGAGAACGCCGAATCCCTAGTGAATTTCCGCGTCGAATTTAGTCCCACTACTCTCAGAGCATGCATCGTCCTCATGGGCCACGTCGCTCGTTATGCTCTTTGAAAGAAGGCCGGATGCCTTAAAGGAAAAACAAAAACCTTCTCGATTTTCGCCGAGACACTGGCCGCTTCTTGCCTGTCAGTGAGAGAGTCCCTTTAGCAGAGAAAATGCCGTGCTGTGCAACAAGGCGTCGCCGACACGCTGCTTCGCTTTTTCCGTTCTTCTGTCACTCAATACACAGCACTAACACTTTTAATTTACGGGCAGTGGAAGCTAGCTGTGGCCTATAACCTGTTAGGATAATGCGATAATAGGGTGAAATAAATGAAAAGAGCAGCTATACGAGAACAAACGATTTATTGAAGCAACAGCGAACGCGATCGTACGCTGGCGCAGCCCGCGGAGAACAACGGACACGTCGCAGCCTGTTATAGCGCCACAGCGCTCTATATATATATACATCTATATATACATACTCCGTGTACGCAAAGCTATCGACGGCGTACTATACCTAAACATATATACTGTCAAGCATATGCCTATGTATACCTATATACATATATATATTTAACAAAAATATTGTTAATCTAGAAATGATTCAAATAAATAAATGCGAATGAATAACTTTAATGAAAACTAAAAGTTAATTCGCATTAAGAAAAGCTTGTGAATCTGAAAATGATTCAACTAATTAAGTGCGAATGAATAGCTTGATTAGCAGTAGAAAGTTAGGTTATGAATATATGTCCTTCAATTAACCTGATTCGAAAAGATTATAATTCAAGAATAATCATTGATATCACGAACTAAATGTAAGTCGAACAGCCAATATGAATATAGTTGCAAGTACTGAGATTTATACTAGATAGATACTCTAGTTATCTATGAATGAGTTGAACTAATGGTTACGTAATATAATCTATGAACTTAATTTATGATTGCTTGAGTCGAGAGAGAAAAAAGAATAAAGTAAGAGCTAGTTCAAACAACTGACTAAAACTAATGGCAGGATTTAATTCTTAGCTAGCTGACAGCTGTGAACGAGTCGTCAGTTCTACAAGTGCCTCTGGTAGTCTTGCGAAGCAACACCAGAAATTGTATTTCCTTATAAGTAGTACTGCGATGAGATAAAAGTACTGATATTTTATTTCTTGTTCTCAATCTTAAACACATACAAACTTTTATGCGAGTTTACATTTAAGTTACAATGAATGGAATTTGCTATAGACGTAAATAGCATAAAGCTTTGAAAAACCTACGAGATTGATAATAATCCTGATTTGTATAACGTACAGCAATGAACAGCTGTTATTTGTACATTTTACTAACAAATTTCTAAATTTTCTTTAACTGAATTAAAATGAATTAAATAGAATGATTCAATAATATTAGTTGAATTATTTATAGTCAAGAAGTCAGAATTATATTGCCGTGTGAGGACTGCTTGTTGCTTCCATGGTGAACCACAAGTACAGAGTGGCGCGAATGAAGTACAGATGGCAGCTGGGTCACCAGATGTTTGAAGTGAAGTAAAGTATCGATGGCAGTAGAGCTGCTCATACCCAGTACCAATGGTGAATGGATCACTGTAGCAGTTGCATTCACGGCAGCAGCGATGATGAGAGTTTCTAGCTCGGTGCGCACTGGTGACGCTACTTGCAGCATTAGCAGCAGCGGCAGAATTCCAGCGATGTCCTAGTGCGAGGCTCCTGACCTCGTTACAGCTTGGATGTGTGAGCGTGAGCGATGACGACATCGGCTGCATGTACAGCAACGATGTTGATGCTGGCGGCGGCCGCGCGGACCATGCGCCACTGATCTGATGATGGCAGAGTGGCGGAGCTCGATCGCTCTGTCCTTCTCGCTTATCCTAGAGACTGCTGCATGTTGTCTGAGGTGACGGTTGCGTGTGATCGCGCAACGCTACAGAGACGCTCCATGAGCATGAGGGACGGCGGCATCGGCTGCTTGAAACAGCAACGATGTCGACGATTGCGGCTGCCGCGCGTTCCACTCGCCACCGATGAGCTGATGACGATGTCGACGGCGGCAGCGCAAACCCGTGCGCTTCTAGGAAGTCGTTAATGGCGCGGCAGAGTTTGCTCGCTCTGTGTTACCCGCTGGTGCAGATGATTATCTCGTGGCCGGCCTCGTGCGCAGCTGGATGTGGCTGATGGCGATGGTTCCGAGGATTCCATCGAAATGATGGATGCAAGATAGCGGCGGAGTGGCGTCTTTCTCGCTAGCGCTCTCTGTGAGCTTGCTGAGCCGAAAATGTCAGGGGGGGGGGGGGGGGGCGTGCACTCGAGTCGACTCCGGCTTCTACGCGTTGAGGCAATGTCGTTGAGCCCGCTGCTCCGAAACATCTTGCACGACGCTAAGAAAGGCCTTGGCAAGACTGCCAAAGCGTTGAGATTGAGATCGCGCATGTAAGATGCGACATTTTGAATTAAATGATCGCGCGCGGAGCTCGACGTAGAGAAAAAGATTAGATTTCTTTGTCTCTCCTTCTTGCACTATGGGTTTTCCGCGATTCACGCGGATTGTCCATATGGCTGCGAAGGACTAATGTTTTGATGCGATGAAGGTTCGATAAAAGAATGGACGAAAAAGGCAGTGGGAAAAAAGAGACATAGATTCTCGAATGGTTGAATAGCGTGATGTGTCGCGCAGGTACTGTATAGAGCAAGTTCTCGATGCGAAGGAGAGAGCGCAACTGAGCGCTGCGGCGTTGTTGCCGGACGTTGATGGTGGACCCCTCTCTTCCGATTGGTGCATAGCCGCCTCTTGCCTAGCATCTGTATCGTGCGATGTGGCGTGATCGCTGTGACGTATACGGGCCAGGGCGGTATGGGCTCGATTTCGTACAATATATATATATATATATATATATATATATATATATATATATATATATATATATATAATCATTTTCACAATATATATGTATATATGGATACTATGTCAAGTGAGCATGTTCAAAAATAAAAATGTCTGAAATTCTACAAAAATGTTGGTATGTATACACAAAGTATGCAAAACAAATTTTCGACTCTAAGGTGCTATATGCCAAGGGCAATTAAAGATTGAAAAATGCAATTTTTTTTAATATTTTGAGCTTTTGCCAACATTGTTTGATATTTGACTCAAAAACTGGGGACTTTTGAGAAAAAAGTGTAGGAAACTTTTTTGGTCAAAATAAGGTAAGAAATATAAAAAAAATGTATTAGACCATATTGTGATCTTTTGTGATCGCATGCATTGTGATATATTTTATTCAAAATAAATTCATATTATCTTTAATTCTAGACTAGTTAGAATATGATCTCAAGCTTAATATAATTTTTGCAGAAGTTTTAAATTGCTCACTTTTTTCGGTATATTCATTGTGTGACTGTACTACAAAGTCACCATTTACTAGCTCTATAGAAATTATATTTAGCTTGAGCTCATTTTGAACAAGGTCTAGAATGAAAGCTGACATAAAATATTGAGTTTTAAGATTTTTTGTTTTGAGAAAGGTGATGGCGATCAGCTAAAATTTGAATATTACATCGCAATGCATGGGTTTATAAAGAACAAATACGGAAAAAAGTGCGCTATTTAAAAATTCTTTAAAAAATTATATTAAGCTTGAGACCATATTCTAACTAGTCTAGAATTAAAGGAAATATGAAAAATAAAAATGTTTTTTTTTTGAAAAAAAATTGTGGAATTTTTCTAGAATCTTAATATGACAATATATCACAATGTATGAGATCACAAAATATCACAATATGGTCTAATAATTTTTTATTATATTTCATACCTTATATTGACCAAAAAAATGTTCCTAAACTTTTATCTCAATAGTCCATAGTTTTTGAGTTAAAAATTAAACAATGTCGTCAAAATCTCAAAATATTAAAAAAAAACGTATTTTTTCAATTTTTAAAAAAATTGTGGAATTCAAAACGAATTTTGAAAAAAATTGTGGAATTTTTCTAGAATCTTAATATGACAATATATCACAATGTATGTGATCACAAAATATCACAATATGGTCTAATAATTTTTTATTATATTTCATACCTTATTCTGACCAAAAAAAATGTTCCCACACTTTTTTCTCAAAAGTCCATAGTTTTTGATCAAACAATGTCGGCAAAATTTCAAAATTTTAAAAAAGCGTATTTTTCAACCTTTAAATGCTCTTGACATATAACACCTTAGGGTATGAATTTTTTTTTACATACTCTGGGTACATATATCAACATTTTTGTACAGTTTCAGACATTTTGATTTCTAGACATGCTCGCTTGACATGGTAGCACTCATATATATATTGTTATGATCGAGTTCGGGTAATGAGAATGACAACACGTATTTATAGAAAAGCACATTTGAACTCGGACTCTTTATTCGAACGTAAACACAACTGTTCTCAACAGCTGTCAGAATCAGACTGAACATAAACAATAACATCCGCTACGTCGTTGATCTCGTTGCTAGGGGTTGCTATTCGCGATTCTCGGTGTTCGAATCGCGCAATGTTTGAGCTCGGTCACAACATTGCCCTCTCCTTTTCAGATTGTCGTCCCGACAATCATAACCATCCATCCTTCAAGCGGGTTGATCCTCTTACTATCCAATGATGACTTACAGGAACCGACACCAACATCCTCTACCTTGACCAATCCTTGACATCAAGTTACCGAGCAATGATTACAGATGCGATACCAATCATCACTTAACACAACTAAGACGGATCCCTCTCTTGAACAATCTACTTCAATCATCCTTCTTATTTGGTCGAAATCGGTCTTTAGACAAGAGGGGGGAAGTTGACATGCTGTGGAACCTGACCTCAAGTCCCTGCTCCGGTATTTACCTTCACGCCCACGGGAAAAACCACAGCTCAAAAGAACCGTGAGCAGAGCAGTCTTCATTATAGGGTGTCTGTCTTAGTGTAAGTCCCAAGACGATTGATGTTGACTATATTGGATTTATGTCTTGGTGAACGACGAATACAATAAACGACGTCATTAATTTTTCTCACAACTTCCCAAGGTCCTACCCAATTTGACTGGAGTTTTGGTGCTTTTCCTTTGGTTCTTTGAGGGTTGAAAAACCAAACTTTTTGGCCTTGGGAATATTCAATGTTGAGAGCTCGTTTGTCGTACCAAGACTTCGTTCTTTCCGATTGTAAGTTAATCCGGTCTCGTGCCATTTTGTGGATCTCGCTGAGTTTCCTCCGAAGCTTGTGTACGTAATACCCGTCTCCTTCAATCTCGACCTCCTCTGGTAGACATCCTCGAATCAAGTCCAAAGGAAGCCTCAGATCGAAACCGGTGTACATCTCAGCCGGAGTAGTTCCAGTCGTCGCATGTTTGGAGGATCTGTAAGCTAACAAAAATAGTGAAACCCAGCGATCCCAGTCTTTTCGATTTCCATGTATGTATTTTTGAGATAGTGTAGAAGTGTTTGGTGTTGTCTTTCTACTTGTCCATTTGATTGTGGGTGTAATGGTGTCGTTCTTGTCTTCTTGATTCCTAACAACTCAGATAAATTTTTAATCAATTTCGAATCAAAATTCGTTCCTTGATCAGTATTTACCTCTAAAGGTACCCCATACCTACAAACAATCTGATCTACAAAAATCTCAGCAATGGTATTTGTTCTCATATTTGAGAGAAGAAAAGCTTCAACCCATTTTGAAAAACAGTCTGTCACAACTAAGAGGTATTTATTGCCCAAAGAAGAAAGTGGAAATGGGCCTAGGATATCCATTTGAAATCTTTCAAATGGAACTCCTGAATTATAAATTTTCATCTCACCATGACCTTTATCTGGAGGACCTTTCTTTGAAACACAGACTTCACAAGATTTACACCAATTTTCTAATTTTATTTAAAGTCTTGTTTACTCCGAAATGTCCTCCAGATGGTGAATCATGTGCTTCTTCCAAAATATCTTTAATTATACGTTGAGGAACAACTAATTGACGGATTTTGTAATCTAAATTCGTTGAAACCCATTCTCTATACAAAATCCCATCAATTAGTACCAACGAATCCCATTGAGAACAATAGATTTTGATGAATTCGTCCATCGATGAAATCTTTTACCATTCTGGTTTCTTCTGTAATTCTTTCGTTTGACAAATGGAAGAAATAGCTTCATCTTCTGCCTGACTATTCTTCCATTCTTCTGATGTGTTTTCTTCAAAAATAATACGTGAAATTGTTTCTACATTATTGAATTTTTCTTCTACTCTGCAACAAGGCCGTCTTGAAAGTCCATCAGCATTTCCATGTAATTTGCCTTTCCTATGAATAATTTTATAGTTGTACTGATCCAATTTCCCTAACCAACGAGCCAATTGTCCATCTAATTCCTTAAACGACAATAACCAAGTTACAGACGAATGATCAGTCCTAATAATCAAAGGTTTACCGATAAGGTAACGATGAAAATATTTTAACGATTCTATAATAGCAAGGAGTTCACGTCGAGTGACACAATAGTTTCTCTCTGGTTTTGAAAGGACTCTGCTATAATAACCTATGACACGTTCGTTCCATCTTGTTTCTGAGAAAGAACCGACCCAATTCCATGGTCAGACGCGTTAGTATCTCAAATAAATTCAGAAGAAAGAGAAGGAAATGCCAAATTTGGAGGTGTTGTAAGAACCTCTTTCAATCTTGAAAATTCTTTTTGACATTCCTCTGACCATATAAACTTAGCCGATTTTTCAGTTAACCTATATTAGGTTTAGCTATGTCAGCAAAACCTTTAATAAGTCTAATAACCTCTAATAACCACAGAAATTCACGAAACTCAACACAGCCTTTTTGTTATGAGGAATTGGCCAGTTTACAATAGATTCAATCTTCTTTGGATCAGCTGTTTTTCCTTCTTCTGAAACGATGTATCCTAAATATTCAACTTGCCTGCTGAAGATAACACATTTCTTCTTATTGACGTAATCCTGCTTCTTGAAAACGAACAAACACTTTCTTCAGGCTAATTATTATCTCATCAAATGACTTTCCCAATACCATAACGTCATCCAAATAGACTAAACAGAATTTTGAAAGATAGCCTCTGAGTAATTTTTCCATTAAACTTTGAAAAGTCGTAGGTGCGTTGCATAAACCAAATGGCATAACTGTAAATTGCCAAAGTCCTTTTCCGATTGAGAAAGCCGTGATTTTCCTATCCTCTTCTCGAATCTTGATTTGCCAGTATCTACTCTTCAAGTCCAAATTACAAAACCACGACTATCCTGCAAGTTTATCAAGAGTATCGTCAACTCTTGATAAAGGGTACGAATCCTTAATTGTAATTGCATTAACTTTTTGAAAATCAAAACAAAAACGAATTTTTCCATCCTTCTTCTTGTTGGGAACTACAGGTGAACAATACGAGCTGTCTGATTCTTCAATAACTCCTTGAGAATGCATCTCAGCAATATATTCATCCAATTCCTTAACTTGATGAATAGGGGGTCTTCGAATAAGTTGTTTAATTGGTTGATTATGGAGTAATTGAATTTTATGTTCAACCAAATTACATTTTCTAGTAACTTCATCATCTTGAAAAATCTCTTCAAATTCATGAAGAAGATCCGCAAACTTCCGTCGTTGATCTTGATCCAAGTTCTCTGAGTTCTCGTCAAAAATTTCTTATAACGTCTCTGGTACATCCTCATTAGAATCAACTATTCTCGAAATCTGTTTATTGATGCTTGAACTTGGAGTATTTAAAATAATTTTAGTTATCGAATCTGTAATACCAGTTGTATCAAGGAAATCACTACCAAGTATACAATCATCAATAATATTTCCAACAAAAACATCTTATTAGCTGAATGGTCACCCAATTTTATCGAAGCTGAAATCAAAAATTCAACTGGTACCTTTTCTCCAGTCGGATACTTAAGAGTTGTAAAATTAATAGGAAATCTTTTATCTTTTGACTCTACAAATTTCGGATTTATAAGAGTCACATCAGAACCAGAATCTACTTTAAAAATACAAGTTTTGTCATTAATTAAACCATCAAAATAAAATTTATTTGAGTGCCTATTAATTCTTCGAACATTATAATCAATCAAACAAGAGTGTGTGTTTGTTGGAGTCTTGTCAAGTTCTGTTGAATTCGCTCCAGAAAGTTCAATATAACCTAGTTTTCCTGGCCGCTCATCTGATTTGGACAATTTGATCTAAAATGTCCTTTTTTACCACACGTCCAACATTCAATATCCTTAAAGAAATCTTGAGATCTCTGTATGTCCGAAGATTGAGGACCTTTAGACTGTGAATTCGAAGAGTTGATTCCAGTCTTATATGTGTCATTCGTTCTCCTTGAAGTCTGAGATCTCTATCTAAATCACGAATAACCTTCACTTCCATAGCGCGAGCAAGAGCAGCTTTCAGAGAAGTTATCCTTTCTAAATGAAGGATCTCCCTGATCAATAAATCAAAAATAGCAACTATAAATTGGGCACAAGCGATTTTATCTTGGACTGCAAATGGACATTTCGGATAAACCAAAGCAGAAAGTGTCTTAAGATCGGCAGCCAATGTTGGGAAATCTTCACCAAAACGTTGACGTCTGTTCTGAAATTGTGCGTAATAAGTGGGTGCTAAGTGTTTCTCACCAAAAAGAAGTTCAAGACGGGAAACTAAATCATCAAAATTTGACGCAGTCGAATCAGATTCAACGAGAATTGATTTTGCTCTTCCTTTCAAGCAAGAAATAAGAGCTGCTGATTTATTTGCAGGTGTCCAATTCTTTGCTCCAGCGATGACTTGAAATTGAACCAAAAATTCACGAAGAGGTCATGATCCATCATAATCATCAGCTTTCAATTTAAAAACCAAATCCGTTCCCGAGTGGATAGGTCTAGTGTTCGGTAAAACAGAATTATCTACATTTGAACCTAAACCACGAGTATCAGTAATCAAAGGATCAATGACAGAAGTTCCGAACCCAAGTCTATTCTGATTTAAAGATAACCCAGTGTCATTGATTCTAGCGTTCTCTGTTTCTGTTGTATGTGAATGTATGTGGGCATATCTCAAGAACATTTGATTTTGGTGATGATGCACAGTTTCGTGGGTATAAGGTCGAAATCGCTATACCTATTGGGTATTTTCCGAAAGGAAATATCGTATAATAAGAGTTACTGTAGTGTTGCATCCGATCTGCAC
The DNA here is from genome assembly GCA_949152435.1 of Gastracanthus pulcherrimus. NCBI lineage: Eukaryota > Metazoa > Arthropoda > Insecta > Hymenoptera > Pteromalidae > Gastracanthus > Gastracanthus pulcherrimus. The sequence continues at coordinate 78,472,793 of OX424576.1, forward strand.
CAATATCCGCTCGTTGTAAGCCCAAAACTAGCTAAAACACCAGTGAGTCAATGTGATGATTGACATTTCTTTTTTCTTTTGCGCGCTGTATCTTTTTTACCGAATATGTTTGGACCCTGAAAATTTTTTCTAATAATCTTAAGTATATAACTATTATAAAAATATAGTATACGTAGGTGTGCCCTTCGTGGATTGGATTTAAAAAATAAATAAAATAGTGATGACAGGATTATTAGATTTTAAATATATTTTACTTTTTTTCAGGTAACTTTTTTACCGTTTCATTTTCGAAAATGGGGTTCAAATATGATATTCTATATAATATAAACTTCCAAATGACAACAGAATTAAATGTGTGCCTCTAATAGAACCAGAGTTATGGTTATTCGAAATTTAGTATCTGAAGCGAAACTCACGGGAAAAAAACGATTTTTTAGCCGGCACACTTTTTTATTGATGTGTGGATGGTGTTGTATACTAGAAAACGATTGTTCTATACTTGTACAATGTGTTCATAAATTGGTAAGTGTGCTGGTTAAAGTTTAAACTAGGCAACAAGGCGAAAGTTTCCAAAGGTCAAAATTTTCATCAAAAGCGGTAATGTCAAGGAACGCTATCTCCGCTCTACGACTGTCCGTTTTCGTTGTATACATACACGTATCAAAGTCGTGCAGTAACTTTGGTAAACAATCTACGACCGCCGTGCTTTCTTTGTATTCTATACTTTTGTCAGTCGTGGAATGGATTTTATTGAGTGAACAGTTACACGTAGTTAGTGATTAGAGTTAAATTAATAATTGTAAAAGATAAATTTATTTTTTCTAAATTGTTTAAAACATATTATGTGTAATTACGTACTTTATTATTATTATTATTATTATTATTATTATCATTATCATTATCATTATCATTATCATTATCATTATCATTATCATTATCATTATCATTATCATTATCATTATCATTATCATTATCATTATCATTATCATTATCATTATCATTATCATTATCATTATCATTATCATTATCATTATCATTATCATTATCATTATCATTATCATTATCATTATCATTATCATTATCATTATCATTATCATTATCATTATCATTATCATTATCATTATCATTATCATTATCATTATCATTATCATTATCATTATCATTATCATTATCATTATCATTATCATTATCATTATCATTATCATTATCATTATCATTATCATTATCATTATCATTATCATTATCATTATCATTATCATTATCATTATCATTATCATTATCATTATCATTATCATTATCATTATCATTATCATTATCATTATCATAATTATTATTATTATTAGCAAAAAAGTATTTATACACTATGGATCTTGTTCGAGAGAAAAAACTTGAAATATAGCGTTTAAAAATGCAAGAAAAAAGAAATCAAGAAAAGGAAAAAAGGCAAAAAGAGACTGAACGGATCGCAAAGAAAAATGAAATGGCAAAGAATGCGCGTATTACGACTGCTGCAAATATCTTGATTTCAAAGTGTAATGATGTTGATGAAGAAGATATTGCACCAAATGACCCTTTTCCTGACGAAAATGATTTCAATGATTCAGGTATGTGTGATGACCCTTTTCCCGACGAAAATGATTTCAATGATTCAGGTATGTGTGATGACCCTTTTCCCGACGAAAATGATTTCAAGCATTCAGGTATGTGCGATGACTCTCCCGTTCCTGACATTTACGCAAATATTGATAAAAATCATGAAATTATACGAATAACAACTGATGATGATAATGGAGGAAAAATTAGCGACACTGATGATATTCTCGAAAATTCAAGGAGTAATTTCGAGGACAACAGTCACTTAAGTAATAACTCCAATAAAGTAATTAAATTAAATAAATTAGCTCGTACTTTACAATTTACAAAAAACCGAGAATTTAGATTACGCAGAGATATTACAAAATTGAAGTCAATTATAATAGAGACAAACAAAAAAATTAAGTTTTGGCAAAACAAATAATATGGGATGAGGAAAAAGAGAAGTAAAGAAGATCAAGATGATATAATAAATAATGTTAAAGAAATAGAAAATAAAGGTAAAGCAGCTATTAGACAACGATTAATTTATTGCGAAGCATTACAAAAACAATTAAGAGAACGAAAAGAAGGATTGAAAACAGAACATAGCAAATCATTTTTTGCATGGCTAGTGTCAGGTAAAATTATAAAAAAATATAAACTCATGAAAAGAAATTCGGTGTTATGTAGTACTTACTTGCAGCATAAGCAGTGTAATAAAAAAACGCCGTCTTTTAGTCGAGCAAACATTAAGCTTACAAATCATATGGAAATAGCAAAAAGAGAAGTAAGAACGTTTTTAGAAAGAGACGACAACAGTTCCATGGCTCCGGGTTCTAAAGATGTCATAACTAAGAATGGTATTACTGTGAGAAAAAGATTTCTATCAGATACATTATCTAGTTTGTATAAAAAATATTGTCAAGAAGGATTACTAAAAATTTCGAGAGCAACTTTTTTTCGATTATCACCTTTCTGGATTATTTTTAAACGGGCAACAGATCACGATACTACTATGTGTAAAGCGCATGCTAATTTTGATTTTTTAGTTACAAAACTTGCCAAACTAAGTATCTACCGTCTAGTAATACAAAAGCCGTACTAGAAAAATTCAAATGTGACATTCAAAATAAAAGTTGTATGTATAATGATTGCACTACATGCAAAAAAGATTTCATTATTGACGACAATAATAATGACCAATCGCATTACTTTCAATGGGTTATGTCAAAAGAAAGCCGAGAAGGAAAAGGTGGAAAAATGTACCATGTAACAATCAGTTCGAAAAAAAATGAGTGTAAAGTGACAGAAATGATCCAACAATTTAATTTGACTGTACCTGGTTTTTTAAAACATTCGTTTGATACTTGGCATCAGTATAAAGCAGTGCAAGACATTGAATCTAATTTGATATTGAATCAAGTTAAGTTGACAATTGATTTCTCTCAAAATTATATTTGTAAATATGCCTCTGAAATTCAGTCTGTACATTTTGGAGCCTCGAAATCACAGATCACTTTGCATTCAGGCGTATTCTGCTATAGAGACAAGAGCAATGATAAAATTAGATGTGTTTCTTTTTGCACAGTGTCCGAATGTTTAAGACATGATGCTTCTGCAATTTGGGCTCATCTTCAACCTATATTTTTGCTGATTAAAGAAACGGTTCCACAAGTAAATACTCTTCATTTTCAAAGTGACGGGCCTTCAACCCAATATAAAAACAAAACAAATTTTGATCTTTTCCAACAGCACTGTACAAAATTAGGAATTGAAAAAGCTTCTTGGAATTTCACGACGCCCGGGCATGGGAAAAGCAAAGCTGATGGCGCAGGTGGTACCACAAAAACATTATGTGATCGAGCTGTGCATGCTGGTCGAGACGTAGTTTCTGTCAATGACATAGTTGAGGTCGTAGGTAAATCCTCAAAAATGCATGTTTTTCATGTAACTCAAAAAGATATAGAAAACATTGATAAGCTTGTGCGATCTCATATTAAATCAGCGCCTAAATCCCAGAAAATTTTTCAAATTTTATGGACCAAGAATAAAAGTGATTTTTTGTTCCTAAATTATCTTTCTTGCACTGATCCATCATGTATGATTTATCCACCCTGTACACATTTTCCTTTAATTTCCGATGGTTGGTCTTTGAAGACTATAAAAAAATCGAACACAGAAAGTAAGAAAATAAAAAAGGAAACCATTGCTAATATTAAAAAATTGAAGACAAGAAAAAGAAAAGTTGAAGAGAATAGCACTGATGCTAATATTGAAGTGTCGAAACCGAAAAAAAGAAAATTGCGAAAGAAAAATGACGTTAAAAAAAGTGTATTTAATATTCCAAAGTCAACGAAAAGAAATGTAAAAGACAAAAAGATTTTTACAGGAAAGAAAAGATAGTTTGTATTGTAAAAACAAAAAATTGTTGATTTTCTATTATTGTACGTAAAAGTTGTATTGTCAATTTATTTTAGCATTATTCTCAATGATTTGTTCATGGAAAATAAATAATTTGTACAGTTACTAAATAATTGCGGTTTTTTATTAAGTCAACCTTGTAATCGTGGTTGATAAGTTGAATTGGTGTACAATCCGTTATCAAGCTATTTATGAACATATATGTATGTATATTGTATATAATTTATATTACTACACATTTGTCGATTCAATCAATTTTAATTTGATTATTTTTTTATTATTCGTTTTTTTTACATTACCGAGCTTGAAAACTGAATTTCCACATTTTTTACTTATGTTTTAAGGTTCAAGGAATAAGGTAAAATCGGCTATATGAGTGTGCCACTATTTTTTTTTTTTTTTTTCAAAATGTCGAAAATCAAAAGTTCCAGAGAAATGCCCATATATGCTATTCTGACATGCCTGTGACAAATAATACAAAGAACAGGTGATGTTTATATTTCAAAAACAGCCAGCGATGAGCTCTGGAAGTAGTCTTCAAAGATATTTGCACATGAGTATAATATCTGGTCAGAGGCGATAGCTGAAATGCTTAACATTATGGTGTTATACGCAGTGTATTGAAGCCACACATCTGATTTTTGTTCATATACTTTTGAAATTGTGCAAAAACAGGCTACCATACCAGTTTTTATTAAACTGCCTTGTTTCATATTCTTACACTGAACCCTATAGCTTTGACGCTAAAAAAATTCATGTAGGTGTTGACTTGAAAATCTTAGTTATATCAGTTAAGATAACAACAACTTAATTTATTGTTTAAACATCTGAAAACATATTTACATGCCAAATTTCAGCTATGTGGGTATAATAGATTTAAATGAGAGCTAAAACGAAATTTTTTAAAAGAACTGTTCAGAAGTTGTACATTGCTGAAAAAATGCGATTTTGACGGCAGGGCTTCAGAGCTAAGTATACCTTGAGCTTAAGAAAAGTCAAGATACTGTACAGATATGATAATAATATACTCTGAGGGTATGTATACCAATTTTCAAGTCTGGACTATATTGACAAGTTTTTATATATTTCATTTTTGAACTGAAAAATTTGGAAATATTTTAATATTTAAAAACTGGTGGATTTTTAAGACTTGAAACTTGGCATACAAGCCCTCGCAGTGTATTGTATCAACCCTGTGTAATTTGATGACTTTTTAGCGAGTAGAAGGTGTACGTTGCTGAAAAAAAGCGATTTTGACGGTAGTTCGATGGCTTTTCAGCGAGCAGAAAGTGTACGTGGCTGAAAACATGCGATTCTGACAACAGTGCTTCGGAGCTAAGTATACCGTGTGCTTAAGAAAGGTTAAGATACTATACCAATTTCATTTCCATTAGGGTTGAGGTCTATTCAAATCTATTTTGTTCCAATCTCTCGATGCTTGGTTTTAGTTTTAAAGGTTTTGTGAATTAAGTAAACCCTGTAAACTTAATGTCTATTAGTATACCATTAACTCCAGATGTTATAAGTAAATGTGTGTACGTATACAAAATTATACGATAAAATGTACAGTTACCTTGCATAGTATGTGGCTGCACATGCAAATGTACTATTATATATACATTACAGTCATCACTTGATAACCCATGCAATACTGTAAGTTAAATGCAGTTATATTTAGCATGAACATAGAGTCAAAGGATTAAAATATAAAAAGTCTGGAAAGTATATATGTTTATCATATTATGCATGAATCTTGAGATTATTTTACAAATTACGAGGGTAACTTGGGTTGATTGTTTTATATATCTAGCATTTAAAAATCACTAATTTTAAAAGAAATGTAGAAACCTGTTTATTTTGTCTACTATTCGACTAATGTCTTACTCTGTTACACCATCCAAACCATAAAGAATTTGTATAGCTACTAAAACATAAGGCATGGTTACAAAGCAACTGCTAAATATTTTTGACAATCAATAAATCTAAGATAATCTGCATTTTTCAAATGTATAAATTTCTTGACAATAACAAAAAGTCAATCACATTAAATATATTATTCTCATAAAAAAATGAAGATTACCTAATCTTCTTTCTTCTTTCTATTCTATATATAAAAATACTTGTCCTGACTGACTGACTGACTGATTCATCAATGCCCAGCCAAAACCACTCATCCGATTAACTTGAAAATTTGTGAGTACCTTCTACCCACATAGTAGGTGCTCACTAAGAAACGGTTTTTTGAAATTCCACCCCCAGGGGATGGAAAGGGTTAAAATGTGTTTTTTCGATTTTTTACTATATTTCTGCGGGAAAAGGAGATTTCGAGACGATTCTCGCGGCAAAAAGTCTGGAATAACATCAGGAAAAAAGCAATTTCTGGGTTTTTCGGAATTTCATCCCCAGGGGGTGAAATGCGTCGAATATGCATTTTTCGTTTTTTCACTATATTTCTGCGGGGAAAGAGATTTCAGGATGGTTATTGCGGCATTATATCTGGAATATCATTACTCAGAAAAAAATTTCTTAGCTTTTTAAATTTCCCCAGGGGGTGAAATGCGTCAAATGTGCATTTTTTCCAGCTGTACTATATTTATGTGGGGGAAAGAGATTTCAGGATGGTTCTTGCGGCATCATATCTGGCACGACATTAGGAAAAAAACAATTCGAAAAAATTACACCCTTCGTGCGTGCAAACGGTTGAAACGCTTCTTCCATTTCTTACTAAATTTTCGCAGAGAAAAAAATTTCAGTATAACAGAACGAGACTGTTTCCGTATCGTAACTTTCGAAATGATAATACGAAGGGAACGTGCAGTGTTGATATCTCTCATGAATTTTAAAGTATGTAATACCGATAAAGAGCCGCTAGATGGCTACGCTGAGCTTCAACCACAAGAGAAATAATCGAGTCTCATTATATATAGATGCGATGAAGCCTTGAAAAGGCATTGGGAGTCTGAGAACTCTAGCCTATTGTGAGTAATATCACGGTTTTCCTGCGTTGTCACGATGATTGTGGAAATATTGAGCATAAATGGCGTTATGATGCCACATAAAGTAGTTCCCATGTTGGCGGATGGTGCTTGCCTCTTCAATGCAATATCTTTTCATCTGTACGACACTCAAGTTTTGTCTCGGGAGATTCGTATTCACATTGTAGATCATATTGTTAACAATTGGCAATATTTTTCGATCATGTCTCATGATGAAATAGGAAATAATTATAGAAATTCTGAGGAATACTCGATCGATATGTTAAAACATTCCACTTATGCAAGTTTATGCGAGTTAGTCGCTGCTGCACAAATATTTGGTTTCACTTTTGAGATATATCGCAATGGACATCTGTATGAAAGATTCGGTGTAGAAGGAAGTCCCATTAAGAGACTTCGTTTCACATTAGACTTATCAAACTGACATTTTGATGTTTATTTACCTTGCAATGACGCTACAACTGTTCAAAATATTTCTGATAAAATACCGAGTCCCGCAAAGCGTATGGAAATTTTTGATCCAATATCCAGTTCTGCTAAGCGTAATAAGAAACGTCGTGCAAGATTCACAAATAACGTAAGGAAAAATCAACTCAAAAGAGCCGCTAAAAAATATCAGATGAATCATCCCGAAGTTCATAGAGTCGCTGCTTCTTCTTATCAGCAAAATCACCCGGAAGCTCATAGAGCCGATGCTTCTTCTTACCAGCAAAATCATCCGGAACGACGGGGGACGCTAGTTATAAATAAATAAGCAGTTAAAAGATAACTTATGTGATAAACAGCAGCATATTTTCCTTTAGTCAAGTCCTGCATTGTCCAGTGAATATTTATTTACTTTGAATTTTGGTCAACATAACCTTATTTGATTCTGGACAAAATCGCAATCGGCCGGAGAGTAAGGAAAATTTCAAAAGAAATTTGGAACGAACCCATGGTCAACCTCCGGGCATGAGCATCCCTCGTACGCACAAGCGATTCCCGCGCGCCCTAGCGGATCGCTCGAGTTCCCCTAGGGTATACTACTATACTAGTGTTCCCCGCGCGGACTAGTGGACCGCTAGCGTTCCTTCGTACCCGAGCGAAATACAAGTACCCAAGGGGAATCGAGGCAGCCCTAGGTCACCCTCGGGCTACAGGCCTACGCACAAGAGTTGCGCGAGGGCGGCCATGATATATGTCGATAAAACAGTCTGCCTTGACTACTTTCGGGCACTGCGCGTGCAACACGAGGAGGCAAGCAAACTCGCGTTAATTTCTCGTGTCCTCGGCAGCACTCGGACCGCGATCAACTATTGGCCTTGATCGAGGCGAGTTCACCTGTGTTCAAGGGTAACCAGGGGGACACGGGTGATTTTAAAAAACATTTGTACAGACTTAACTGTTCATGCGCGTGCGAGTAAACTACTCGCATCTACTTCAGCCCACTGGTGCCGCGAGTCTCTGCATGTATCTGGAACCTTTGCGCGCGTCCACGATGGGCCCTCGGATGCAAGAAAATTTTCGATATACTCGTCCAATGCTAGTGCCAATGCTAATGCGCGGGTGTAACTTCCGAGTTAGACTTGCGATACCCGTGGGTCCGAGATGCAACCAAAAATTTGCCTCGTTCGCTCGCTTCCGTGAATGCACTGACTGTATTTAACCTATAGATTTGAAATTTTCTGCAGAAATAGCGAGTTTAATTATTTAGAAACAGACTAATATAAAAGTTTTAAATAAACTGTCTCTGTTCAAATTTTGATCTTAAAGACTATGAACGCTATTACCTTTTTATATTACCTTTTTCGTGTGCAATTTCTTATAATGGTTGTTACGGAGAATCTGTTAGCCCAGGGTAGTTTGTATTTCTAGTTTCTCATTCGAAAAATATTTTATATAAATGAGGGCTACTTTTGGATGATAATTTGATCATAAAATAATACGAGGGTAGTTCAATAAGTCTTTAGAATGACCAACAGATGGCGCGCGAATCGCTCCAAATCATCTGTTTTCAGTCAGCACCACTCCCGACTAGATATATGGTGCAGTCACAGTCCACATCTTCTGAGTTTACGTGTTTTTATAACCAATTGAAAAAAAAAAAATTGCTTGTTAAGAAAAATGGAAAAAAACGAGTTCAGAGCGGTAATTAAACATTTTCATTTAAAGGGTTTAACTCCATATGAGATAAAAAATGAATTGGACTCAGTTCATGGCACATCTGCCCCTGCCTTAGCAACGGTTTATAACTGGGTAAATGAATTTAAGCGTGGTCGTACATCAATAAGTAACGAACCACGTTCAGGAAGGCCCGTAGAAGCAACTACTCCCGAAATCATCAATAAAATCCACGATATGGTGTTGAAGGATAGAAGATTAAAAGTGCGTGAGTTAGCTGAGGCCACAAGGATATCTATAGGTGCAGTTGTTTCAATTCTACATGAAAAATTAGGCATGAAAAAGCTATCGGCAAGATGGGTGCCGCGTTTGCTCTCAGCTGAGAATAAACGCAATAGAGTGGTCGCCTCTGAGGCTCTTTTGGCGCGCATAAGTCGGAATCCTGAGGAATTTTTTCGTCGATTTGTGACTGTGGATGAAACATGGATACACCACTACACTCCTGAGACAAAGGAACAATCCAAACAGTGGATTTCCACAGGCGAACCAGCTCCAAAGAAGGCAAAGACCGTAAAGTCAGCTGGTAAGGTTATGGCTACAGTTTTTTGGGATGCACGTGGAATTATACTTATTGACTACTTGGAAAAGGGTAAAACAATTACTGGTGAGTATTATGCATCATTATTAGAGCAGCTGAAAGAAGAAATTAAAAAAAAACGACCACATTTGGCGAGAAAAAAAATTCTCTTTCATCACGACAACGCCCGAGTTCACACATGCTTCGTTTCAATGGCTAAAATTGAAGAACTAAAATTCGAATTGGTCGAACACCCACCGTATTTACCAGATTTAGCCCCCAGTGACTTTTTCTTATTTCCAAACTTGAAAAAATGGCTCGGTGGACAGAGATTTACGGACAACGAAGACGTCATTGCCTCTGTAAGTGCTTATTTTGAGGAACTTCCGAAAACGCACTTTTCTGAAGGATTAAAAAAACTTAAAAAGCGATTGACCAAGTGTATAGAGCTCCAAGGAGATTATGTTGAAAAATAAAAAAAAAATTACCCAAAAAAAATTGTTTTTATACTTTATTCTAAAGACTTATTGAACTACCCTCGTAACAACAATGGAACGTAATAGATAGGTTTTATTATTTTAAGTGGTATACTTTCAATTTTCATTATAATACCTATAGACTCTAAAGCAATTTATGCACTATCAGTTCTCGATCGTATACTGAAATGAAAATATCTTCAATCATAATAATAATAAAATATTATATATCTTTTTTTTTTTTTTTTTTTTTAATATTATATATCATTTTTAAATTACAGCCATATCAAAGGAACCGCGAGCAAGAAAGAGTTTTCCAACATCTATTCCATTATTGCAATCCAGCTCTCAACAAAGTAAGTTTATTTTAAAAAGGAAATTACAATATATATTGTTTAAGCATATATTTATTATCTACAATAGAATTTACGATTTTGTAGAAAAGCATAATATAATATTATATCTGAACATCAATTTGGTTTTAGGAAGAAAATGGGTACTAGAAATACTTTAAATTATATAACCAATATTTTGTACAATAATTTAGATAAAAGTAAACCAATAATTGTAACATTCCTTGATTTGGCAAAAGCGTTTGTCACCGTAGATCACAAAATTCTACTAGACAAACTCTATTTTATTGGTATTAGAGGACAAGCGCTGGATTTTCTTTTAAGTAATCTCAATAACAGATATCAAGAAGTGGTTATGGATGGTAATGAAAGTGATAAATTATTAATAAGCACGGGTGTTCCTCAAGCTACAATCCTGGGTCTTCTGCTTTTCATTTTGTACATAAATGATATCTTAAAGGAAATCCCCCTGGAAGAAATATTATCATACGCGAATGATACTGCTATAATTGCTACTGGTGATAATTGGATAGAAGCTCAAGATAATATGAACAAGTCTCTAAAAATAATCAATAACTGGTTAGCTTTAAATAAATTATCATTGAATGTAGACAAGACTGTTTTTATTACTTATGGCAATTATAGTGATAGTGTACCAAATAAATTAGCAGTTAAAATTAATGATAAAAATATAACAAGAATCGAATACTATAAATATTTGGGTATAATTTTTTACTTTAATTTAAGATGGGATAAACACATTCAGTACATTGTATAGAAAACAAAGTATCTTGATTATATTTTTTACAAAATTGTGAAAATAATGTTAACAGATACATTAAGAATGATTTATTATACTTTCTTCCATAGTCTAATAAGCTATGGAATATTAGCTTGGGGAAGAGTTTATAAGAATAATCGAGTTTTAGTACAAAATCTACAGAAAAAAATTATTAATATCATTAACAAACAAAATTTTATAGTTCAAGATAACCCTTTAAACGTAGAATAAATATATACTTTCGTAGCTATAAAGTATCATTATTTAGATCTCAAAATGCAATATACCAACTCAACTAGTGTAACAAGGAAAAGAAATTTAATTTTACCAAATAATAAAAAGAAAGTTCGAGATATAAATTGTTATAACAAGGCTATAGTAACTTTTAACAGTTTTCCTAACGAATTAAAAAATCTGAGTATAGATAATGTGTCACATAAGAACATCATGAAAAAGTGGATTAAAGTAAACTGTTAATGTTACTATTTCGTTATATTATTTTATAGCTTTAACACAAATCATTTAAATAGAAATAATACTATTATGTTAAAACCAAATTTTTATGTAGCTGTTAGTTTAAGTAGATTTTAAGTTTAGTTTTAAGTTATATTATGTAATTTTTCTTATATTTTCTTTATTGTTTCTTTTTTGTAATGCCAGGCCTGTGCACAGATAACGTGTTTATCTCTTCAGGATTTTACAGGGCATACCATAACTCTGAAAATTTTTTCTGGTTTTTAAATAATTAAATAAAAAATAAATAAAAAAATAAAAATATTGAATTTAAAACTTAAATTTTAGCTATATTAAGCAAATCGTGTGAAAAAACTACTTTTTCATAGAGTATTTCATTGCCGCCACGCACAATTATATCTTCAAACTATGATTACTCTCAGCCTTCTACCAGTAGTGCTCAAACACATCAGAAAGATTTTTCAGATCATTATCAATCACTTCGCACCGGGGTAAAAAGAGTACTTTTTGAGTCATCGAATCAGAACAGTTCTTCAAAATCAAAAATGTGTCGCTCTCCTGTAAATACCTTCACAGCGGAATCTTCACCACAATCTTCAGAAAAATCTTCACCAGCATTAAAGAATGTTTCAACAAAATCTGCTAGCATTGTATCATCTAAAAGAAGCATAAATGATTCATTTGAAAGACAATCGCATGAAGAAAATCTTACAAACTCATCATCAGATAGAATGTCTAATGCTTCATTTCAGGAATTTTCTCCACACGATGGAAGTCCCATACGTTCACCACAACAAGCAGAGCAGCAAGCAAATCAACAAGCAGAGCAATAACCACCGGTTATACGTTCACCGAAACTGCCTATTCAAAATAATTGGCAACTACCTCGAGCATAAGTACCACTAGTCAATCCGGCAAATGAAGGTGAAGTAGATAAGAGTTATGATGGTAACTTTACTACAAAATTTCTCAGTAAATTAAAAACAATTAATAACATTCAATTACATAATTAATTTTTAGATGTTGATGTAACTGCTTATGAATTTTTACATCAGTATAAGCCAAAGCTTTGGCCCATGAGGCCGCCAATTCTGGTGGCCCTGCAACTACGGATAATTTTGGGGGGACACCGAAGAGGCGGCCGGAGTCCACGGACACACCGCCTTCGGCTTCCCGCCAAAAGAAAAAACCTAAGGGGGCGACTGATCGGGAGTCCTCGGTCGCCCATCCGGTTCCTCCCAGGAGGAGTTGGTTGGACGGGGGAGGGTTCTTGACGGATGCTCAGAGGTCCAACCCGTTGACAATCGTGGTGGTGGACGAAAAATATCCAGAAAGCCCGCTCACCCCGGAGATGTTCACACAGTTCCGGGGGGCGGTCAGGAAAGGGTATTTGGAGTCGCCACCCCAGGATTGGCCTAAATTTGACAGCTCATTCTGCAAAGAAGGGGCTTTCATCATAGTGGCTAGCAACCCAGAGGCGAAGAAGTGGTTAATTGAAAACTTACCCACTTTGGGCTTACCCTGGGAGGGCCGCAAACTAAAAGTGGGAGGGATTGAGCACCTCCAGGGCCAGGTAAAAGCCGTCGCATGGTTTCCAATGCCGATTGAGAAGCCAGAGACGATCCTGAAGATCCTGGACGGGTTCAATTCGACCCTTAAAACGAGAACATGGCGCGTAATCAGTGCCCCGACTGTGGAGGAAGGAGCCAGGCGAGAAGGGGATAAACAACTTTTGGTCCTGTCGGTTCCAGAATCACAGGCGGAGGCGCTGACCGCCTTGGAAGACAGGCCCTGGTACGACCTCGGACGTGCCACCTTTAAGGTGTCGCGCCGAAGGCCGCAGGGGCCTGTAGGTAACAATGAGGAGAAGCAGCCGGTGATGTCGTAAAATGGCACCATCAAACCTTCCCATCATTCAGATTAACTTGCACCACAGTAAAGACGCCTCAGCTATAATGCTTAGGAGTATGACTGGAGTGCACACAGGCATCGCGCTAATCCAAGAACCTTGGGTTGTGAACGGTGCTATTCTTTAATAAAAGGGTTAGGGAACTTTGTTTGTTGTAGGGATCCAGAGTCGAAGAGGCCCAGGACCTGCATACTGGTCAAAGGAACCAACGTGATACCACTACTCGACCTCAGCACAGGGGATCTGACGGTGATTTCTACTACGTTAGAGGGAGTAGGCAGGATAATACTCGCATCAGCCTACTTCCCGTATGATAACAATGACAACCCACCCAGGGAAGTCTGCAGATTAGTGGATTTCTGCACAGAACAGGACATTCCATTGATTTTAGGGTGCGATGCTAACTCCCATCATACGATATGGGGGAGCACGGACATTAATGCGAGGGGAACCACACTTATGAATTACTTGGTTGGCACAAACCTAGACATTCTGAACGTCGGTAACACTCCTACTTTTCGCAATGCAAACAGAGCCGAGGTGATTGATATAACCCTCTGCTCAAACAACACCACGCACTTGGTTAGAAACTGGAGAGTCAGGGACGAGCCATCGTTATCTGACCACCTTCAGATAACCTATGAAGTGGGTAAGCCATGGCGAGAGCAACCTAGATGGTTTCGCGACCCTAGGCTCACGCTCTGGAATGATTATAATATTGAATTGGAGGCCATTTTAAAGAAAGCACCAGTCGACATAAGGGACAGGGAAACTCTAGAAGAGGTAGCTCGAATCTTCACAAACGGTATCACTTTGGCCTTCCAGGGGAACTGCGACCTCAAAAGGACCAAAAACATAGGTGAAGTTACATGGTGGAGTAAAAAACTGGAAGCACTCAAGGAGAAAACGAAAAGACTCTTTAAGGCGGCCAGGAAAGCACACAGCATTACGCTGTGGAATACTTATAAATAGGTAAGGGATGAATACAAATCCGCGGTAAAGGAGGCACGCAAAAGAAGCTGGGCCACCTTCTGTGAGAACATCAATGGAGGCAAAGAGACGGCAAGACTGGACAGGATTATATCCAAGAATCCGGAAGCCATTCTGGGAACGCTGAAACTCCCTAACGGCAGACATGCCTCAACTGATGAGGAGACTCTCTCCCTCCTGATCCAGGCGCACTTCCCGGGATTCAGCAGAATCAAGGAAGACGAAGTAAACCCTGACTCCGCTGAGTTCGGGGTTGGCTGCAGGAAGTCGTTTACCGATGTAGGTGAACGACGCCGGCTGGCCAATAAAATCGTCACGCCGACCAGGGTCAGGTGGGCAGTAGGGTCTTTTAGTCCTTATAAGTCACCGGGACCCGATGGTATATATCCGGCCCTGCTACAAAGAGCGGAGGACGCTATCATCGGCCCACTGACACGATTAATACGGGCGAGCATTACACTTGGGTTTGTCCCGACCAAGTGGCGGGGCACAAGAGTGGTGTTCATACCGAAACCGGGTAAATGCGGATACACGTCCCCAAAAGACTTCTGCCCTATCAGCCTTACTTTATTCATAATCAAGACTGTAGAAAGGCTGATAGATAGATAAATACGGGACACTGTCCTGGAAAGAACAGCTCCATAAAGACCAACACGCTTACAGGGCTGGGAGGTCAACAGAGATGGCACTTTTTAGCGCGATCTCGTTTATCAAAACACAGGTGGAAGCCAACGGATATGTCATTAGTGCTCTGATGGACATAGAAGGGGCCTTCAACCACACATCAAGGGAGGTAATCAGAGAAGCCTTGAAAAGGCACAAGGTTCCCCCTTGCTTAATCGACTGGATCGATCATATGCTGAGTAGTAGACTTCTCGAAACCACCAAGGGCGATACAACGCTACAAGGAAGAGTGGGGAAGGGGTGTCCACAAGGAGGCGTCCTATCTCCCCTTATCTGGTGTTTGGTGGTAAACAAGTTGTTGAAACAGCTCAGCGATGTGGGGTGCAAAGTAATTGGCTACGCTGATGACATCAAAGCTATCATCCGTGGACCATTCCTGGACCCCCTTATGGGCATTATGCATAAAGCATTAAAGCTTGTAGACGCCTGGTGTTCACATACAGGACTATCCGTCAATCCAGCAAAGACGGAAGTAGTAGTCTTCACCAGGAGATACAAGTGGAATAGACAATGCAATTTTGTACTGAGTGGACAGAAACTGACACTAAAGAACAAGGTAAAATACCTAGGTGTAATTCTGGATAGTAAACTATCATGGAAAGAGCACCTACAGTATGCTACCGGAAAACTCACAGCATGCCTGTGGCAACTGAGAAGGGCCGTAGGAAGAAACTGGGGTTTGAGACCGGAAACGATGAAATGGGTGTATGAGGCCGTCCTTAAGCCAAGACTTACCTATGCGGTCATAGTCTGGTGGAACAGAACTGCCCTATCAACAGCAAACATCATACTAGAGAGAACAAGAAGCTTGATTCTCAGGGCCATCTCCGGAGCGACTAGGACAACTCCTACTGCAGCTCTGGGGATGATCCTGAATATTGAGCCTTTCAGACTGACTTGGAGGCAGAGGCTGCAAAGGCCCTGCACAGAGTCAGAACTCGGAGAGGAGAGTATTGGGAAATCCATAAGATATCCCAAGGGACTGGATGGAAGGGACGTCCTGAGGATGACCCTGCACACCACGAACACGCGCTTCCTCTTCGATAAGAAGTACAGAATCAGTCTATCATCCAAGAAAGACTGGGTGACAGGTAAAAGTAGCCTACCAAGCGGGAGAAATCTGTACTACATAGACGGATCCAAGAGTATGGCAGGTACTGGAGCGGGCATATACTGTAGGCGGAACGGTAAGGGCACTATCGTACCCCTTGGCCAGTACGCAACTGTCTTCCAAGCCGAGTTGGTAGCTATAAGTCGCTGTGCTGGGATGGCTGCAGAAGCCGTCTCAGTGGGACGGGTGTGTATCTGCTCGGACAGCAAGAGCGCCCTACAGGCACTCAACAGTTATACAACTAAATCCAGATTACTGTGGGAATGCTATGAAGTCCTCAATAATCTGGCAGGAACCTCAAAGGTCACGCTATTATGGATCCCAGGGCACAGCTGTATCAAGGGAAACATGATAGCAGATGACCTTGCTAAAACCGGAGCTAAAGAAAGCTTCGTCGGCCCAGAACCAGCTATAGGCATCAGCAGCAGCCTAGTAAAAGACACAATTACTGGGTGGGTAACTGCGGAGCATCAGCAGGTATGGGATAAAGAGGAACGTTGCAGGCAAGTGAAGGCATTCATCGCTCCCACAACAGCAAAAGACTGGACAAGAGTCATTCTTGGTCTCAGTAAAAGCAAAGCCAGGGTCATCGTGGAAATACTCACGGGCCACGGTAATCTGAGATTGCACAGGCACAGAATGGGCTTGGAAAACAGCCCTGAATGTCGATACTGCTGCCTTGAGGAAGAGTCATCAGAACACCTCCTGTGCAGTTGCCCAGCCCTGTCTGAAAGTAGGTGCCGATTTCTGGGAGCCTACTTTCTGAAAGCCGAGGAGATAAGGGCCAGTGCTGCCCCCGGAATCTTTTCTTTCTGGGAGGCGGTAACATCAAGGCGGTAACTGGCATGACAAGGAGGGACGCCAAGGGAAACCGTGCGTCTGGGGCTCCTACTGAGCCCAAACTCAGATTATATAATAATAAGCCAAAGCTATATAAAATGTATAAAAAAAGAGATTCGATCTTACTTCAGGTAAAATAAATAAAAGATTCCTTCTTATTTTTATAATTTGTGTTTCTTTTGAGCTTAAATAGTAATTTTTTACGTTTACTTTTTTATTTTAATGATGAAAATAAAATGGTAAAGAAGCCAAAAAAATATATAAAATTATTATGAATAATCACTAAAATATTTTTTTTCGACAGCTGGACCTGAACTTCATGAGAGATACGAAGAAACTGGAAAAAAGGTACTGTCAAAACAAAGCAAATTCGAATATCACTTTATATGCCTAATGTATTGTTAACACATATATTTTATTCACACACATATTTTTATTGCTATCTTTCTTTTATGAAAATAATATTTTATATTCTAGGTCTACCTTGGTTTAGATGTCTTTGTGGGGAAAAAATCATGGAGAATAGCGAAATAAAAAAGATATAAGGGTTTTTTACGGGACTTGGGCCTTATCTTATGGACGAGGAGGGTTTTAAAAATTCTATATCTTAATATAAGCAACCTTCAAAGTGGCAGTCGAGCTGACAATCCTCAGCTTTGTTCGCCAAAGAAAGTAGATTTATTTTTAAGTAAGTTTTAAAAAACTTCATTTTAATCAGTTTATCTTTCTTTAATAAAAGTATTGTATTATTAATATTCTTTTTAAGGATTGTACAGCGATTACCTCAATGAGAATGAGTTTTATAGAGAATTAACTGAAGAACAGAATGACTTGATGAAAGATGAAAGATGATTAACAAATCGACCTCAAGCTTAAACGACTTACTGAGGGATTCTAAAATACCTCCGAGACGATAAAAGTATTTAATAACTAAATTAGAACTAAGGTTTACTTATGATAAAATAAATGTTCCTATAAATAAATATTATTATTTAATAACGATTATTTTTCATGAAAAAATTGATATTTTTGTTGTGCGTTAAATATAATATTTATAATAATATTTATCACAACATTTAACAGACATACGTTGCATGAGAATCACATGAGACTCACTTGAGAATCATGCAAGATTCGTGCTAGAATCATGCGTGAATTTGGCACGATTTTCGCTTGAGAGTCAAGTGAATCTCCCTTGATTCTCACCCGAGTATTTGCAGTCGGGTACTGCTAATATCTGCAAGATTTCTGTTGATTTTTGGGTTATGTGACCAACATGCTCCTCAAAAACCTATATTCTAACCTTACAATCACAATCGGCGACCTCAAAAACACCTAGGTATGTCCCTTGTGCTAAAAACGACTAATATCAGCTAGATTTCAGTTGTATTATCGGTTATATGCCCAACTTGGTACTGTTAAACCTACATTTTGACCTCAAAATCGCAATCAGCGCCTCAAAAACCCTTAGGTAACATAAAAAACCATTAGGTACTCGTATTTAGCACAATGAACATATCTAGGGGTTTTCGAGGGTGCTGATTGCGATTTTGGGGTTAGCGTGTAGGTTTAATAAGCGCTAGTTGGCCTTATAGCCGATAATACAACAGAAATCTTATAGATTTTAACAGACTTTAGCACAAGGAACATACCTAGGGATTTTTTAGGACACGGAATTCAATTTTGAGGTTAGCATTTAATCGAAGCAAGTTGGATTTTTGTTGGAGCAAGACATTTTTTCAAGTTTGGAAATAAGAAAAAGTCACTGGGGGTCATATCTGGTGAATACGGTGGATGTTGTAATAATTCGAACTTTAATTCCATAATTTTGGCCATCGAAGCTGCGCAGGTTTGCATCCGTGCATTGTCTTGGTGAAAAAGGATCTTTTTCTTTTTCAAATGAGGACGTTTTCTTCGCTCAACCGGTACAATAACGATGCCTAATACTCTCGTGTTATCGTGTTTCCTTTTTCCAAGTAATCGATGTAGATGATACCGCGTGCATACCAAAAGACCGTGGCCATCAACTTGCCGGCCGATTTCACCGTCTTCGCCTTCTTCGGAGCACATCCACCTTCAAAAATCCACTGTTTTAACTGTTCCTTTGTCTCTAGAGTATAGTAGTGTATCCATGTTTCATCCATAGTTGTATCGATATACATCGACGCAGAAACTCCTCAGCATTGCGACGGAAAAGCGCCAAAATAGCCTCAGAGTCGACCACAAGATTGCATTTACTCTTCACTGTGAGCAAACCCGGCACCCACCTTGCCAAGATTTCTTTCACACCCAATTTTTCGTGCAAAATTGAAGCGACTGTACCTTGCGATATGCCCGTGGCCTCAACTATTTCGCGAACTTTCATTTGTCGATCACTTAAAATTATATCGTGGATTTTGTCAATCATTTCGGAGGTAGTCACTTCTACTGGGCATCCCGAACGATCATCTTTTGTGGATGTACGGCCACGTTTAAGCTCATTCACCCAATTGCAAACAGTTGCAATCACAGGAGCAGATGTGCCACGAACTTCATCAACTCAGCTTTGATTTCTTGCGGTGTAAAGCGTTTTAAATATAGATGTTTAATAACCGCTCGAAACTTACTTTTTTCCATTGAAAAATTCATTTTTGATACTACGAGCGTCATCTCTTGGATTTACTAAGGACTTATTGAACGACCCTTGTACCTCAGTATCAGTGAGACGGAGGTACTCGCCCCGAGGGTATCATTGCCGGGAGGATCAACTGTATTCCCATTCTACATATGAATATCTATCAGAAAAAGCTCGTATGTGGTCCTAAACAATTATTTTTCAGGTCCCACAATACTTTATGGATTATCTTTTATTTTTCTTATATCGAGATATGCTTCTAGAGTTATTATAAACATGTACATTTAAGTATCGTATATGCTATGTGACGCGTATTTCGCGTGAAATATTTCAAATTAGAATTAAATCATTTCACCGAATTAATGAACGGGGCAGTCAATCGCGACCGAACAACCGCCGTCGCCGGAGCTGAACACTTAAATAATTATGTAATATTTTATTAACGGGGGGGATTTATGATTTAATTTGTAAGGGGAAACGGAGAGAAGAGATATTGCGACCGAGTGAAAAACATACGGACACTCACACGCAAAAATGCCACTTAACAGCCACAACTGACTCCGCGCATCAGACACAGCTCGGCCGATTACGAGCAGCCGAGAAGACGATTCGCACACACACACACACACATACACATGCACACACTTAAACTCCACGAGGACGACGACCATCATGATTAAAATGCCGCGAATAGAAACATCTGCATCCAGAAGAGGCATGCAGACGCCCGGGCTGGAGCTGCTTCACGCGTATATGCTCACACATAATCCTACGAGCACGGTACACACTACCGTCGCACGACACACCTCCCTGATCGTTTTTTCCTTATTCTTCTTCTTCTTTTACTCTTCGGTTCCTTTCTCTCATTGGTCTTCTCGTCCCTTTCGTCTTCTCTCTCTTCTGTGATGATCAACTCTTTTTCGATATCCTTTCTTGCCTTTTCCTCCTCATTCTGACCTTGTCTATTTTTTGTAGTGTCATTAGGGGTCGAACTTCCTTCTTCCTTCCACTCTTCTTCTTCTTTTTCTAATGTCTTCTCTTCTCCCTCGAAACTCATCTTTTCTTCCTCATGCCTCTCTTCACTATCCTCTTTCTTCTCTTCTTCTTCGTATCGACCGCTTGAGCGGGCAGTCTCCTCTCTTCCTTTGCGACCTTCCGCTGGCTCTTCCGCCTCTCCATGACGGCCAAATTACTCCCTGGCGGGTGCGATGGAGGTAGCAGGAGTGAGACCTTATGGGTCCTCAGAGCATCCTTGAGGGCGTTCAGTGCTCGATTTTGCTCTTAGGCCTCTGTCTCTCTCTTTCTGTCTCTCTCTCTCTCTCTCTCTCTCTCTCCCTTTCCCTCTCTCTCTCTATCTCTCTCTCTCTCGACCACGGCCTCCAAGTCGTAACTGGCCAAATCATTGTCAACCGGTGCTGATTGCGATTTTGGGGTTAGCGTGTAGGTTTAATAAGCGCTAGTTGGCCTTATAGCCGATAATACAACAGAAATCTTATAGATTTTAACAGACTTTAGCACAAGGAACATACCTAGGGATTTTTTAGGACACGGAATTCAATTTTGAGGTTAGCATTTAATCGAAGCAAGTTGTCCATATATCCGATTATACGACCGAAATCTTGCAGATATTAGCATTTGTCGTGCAAGGGACATACCAAGGAATTTTAAAGGGTGCTGATTGTGATTTTGAGGTTATAATGTAGGTTTTAGAGGAGCATGTTGGCCACATAATCGAAAATACTACAGAAATTTTGCATATCTTAGCAGTTTTTGGCATAAAATACCTAGGGAATTTTGAGGTTACTGATTGGGATTTGGAGATTAGGCTACGTATTTGATAGCTAACAACCTCGAAAATACGTATTTGTGTATAGTCCATTTACATATCCATGTGTACAGAATATTTATATGATATTTTAAAGATCCACATACGTGTAAATACTTTAAAATTGTAATAAAATTTAATAAAAACAATTCGTCGAATAGCTTTTTTTTTTTTTTTTATTATAGCCTACTCAAGTCCTCTTTCGAGTCTTATACCGCTCTTCCCACTGCCCAATACCATACGATGGTACTGGCCAGTGAGGTCCATTTCCCTATAGTTGCGGTGCATGTGCCCCACACCGAAAATGTAGCGCGCATGCATCTCAACTGGACCTACAGTTTTTTACAGTGGAATCCGAACCACTGGAGCTTTGATGTTATTAGACACATATGTAAACAAAGTGGTCGAATAGCTTGGGAGCATTTTTTTAGAAAAACATGGAAAAATGACTTCTGGGGGGTATATTAATTTTCTTCTACTTGTTGCGGCTCTTCTTGTGAGGGTTTGAAAATTTTTTTTGATAAAAGAATGAAGTAGGATCAAAACAAAAATTTTTCATATTGGTGCCCCCCTCCCTTATTTTCACCGTGGGATCGATTTGAAAAAATAAATTATTTTTCGCGGCTCGGATATGGAGGTTAGGGTTTTAGAAAAAATTTCTTCTTATTCCTCGTGAAAAAAATACATTAACTTGAATTATTTTTAATTTTTGTATCCCTATATATCTGAGAGAAAAATGGAAGATGAAATAGACACGTTTTTCGCTGCAGCGGAACATGATGGAGTCATGGGTATCTGAAAGTCTGGGGACATATTTGTTGATCATCTTTCGAATGGTATATGCTAGATATGGTATTTAGGACAGGGCATTTTCCTTATGCTCATCTAGCCAGAGCCTTTAACAATATATATAAGATAGAATATTTAATATTTTTCGTAACGTTACGTATGGGTACTTTAAAATTTAGGACTTGACAAGTTTTGAAAAACAACTTTTTTGAACTTGGCTGAATCTTATTTGCAGCTTAAATTTATACTACTTTTTATAGGTAACCCCCCCCCCCCCCCGCCCTCCCCCATACAATCACGTACTAAACAGATAGAGAATAGTCTGTAGATATATTCTATGCTATTTTTTTTCAAACCATTTTCAAACCATTTTCAAATCCTTGTCAAACGTTTTAATCCAAACGTTTTACAAATGTTTTATAACCGTTTAAATTTTTACTATTCAATATATCTTGGAGAGTTTTTCAAACGTTTTGAAAACAGTTTTAAACGTCTTATGCCAAACGAATCTCCGGACATCGAGACGTTTTACCAGACGTTTTAAAAACGTTCGAAAAATGTTATGTGTTATCAGGGAAGCGATCCCCAAATTTCTAATATACTGATGCTTACCAGTTTTTATCAAACGTTCAATACAATTGTATGTAAACGTGTAATGCTGCTAGTATAATATACTACTCATTTAAGGAATACTGATATTGAAAAAAACAAAATATTATATTTTAACCGCAGTTGAAGCTTAACATTTATACTAAAATCATATCAACAAAAGTGACGAACCTTTTTGGCATCACAATCCTATTACAATTTTAAGAAATAATTATATGCGATACCGTAATACTAACCCAGATATCACCCAATATTGAAGCAATATCATATGAGTACTACACGCAATATTAAATATTCCTGTTATATATAGCAGTAAAATTGCAGTGATACTGTAGCGACATTTAATGTCCGCGTCGTTTTTATCACAGGAATATTGCGGGGAATATCGGTACAATATTTTGGTGACAATCAGGCAATATTTCAGTAACATCACAACAATATTATTATGGGTTTTTAGTTGTTGCGGTGAGAGCGAAAAATATTGCAGTGCTATTGCACGAATATTATTATCATTTCACAATAATAATGAGACTACTGGTTAATATTTCAGTGACATTCCAATATTATTATTATTTTATCGAAAGTATATATAATTTCCTTTTCATATTTTACTATTTTTATTTCGCCGCAACGGTAGTACAATTATTAGTATTAGTAATATACATGTAATAAACCCCTGTCAAAAATCTTCCATACGTTGAAATATTTCTACGACATTCCGGCAACATTGGGTGCTATGTGGGAAATTTTTGTACAAAATATCGTTTTGAAATTGTAGATACGTATGTTCTTCATTTGTAAAGCGGCTGAATCTCGGAGACTTTTTTTGGTTTAAAAGCGTATCTGCGTAGATACGGTTTTTGATCTGTTTTTCTCGGCGCTTTTAAGAACTCATTTTGATCGTATCTGCAGATTCTCATAAAAACACTTGAAGACATTAATATATTTTGCTCTATTGAATAAATCAGGTTCATATTAGTAAAATGTGACGAACAGTTTTTTAAATTATCGCGTATGTGAAAATGAACTGAATTGATGCAAACGCGTTTTATCAATTCTCTCAATTTCAGTCCGAATGCAGATACCCACTTTCTTAATTTGCACGACAGTATTTAGATTAAATAAATTTTAGATAAGTAAGTGTATTGTAAGGGTAAAAATTCCAAAAAACGCTTTCTTCCAAATTTTACTGATTTTTTATCTAAAAAATAAGGCATTTTCCGCAAAAATGTTATGCAACGTTATCTTCATAAAATTGCGTAAAATACATGAAAACCAATTTTTCAGAGCACTACAAGTAGAAATTTTCCAAATTTTCCGAAAAATCAGCGGTAATAAATTTTTTTTAGTATTTTCTGGCTAAGCATCCCCCCAAAATTCGGATTCAGAAGTCCAAAATATAAAAGAAAAACCTTGAGGTAGACCATGGAACTTGATCGGCTACTGAACCTTATCCTGGCACCAAGACTATGTATGTCTATGTTGAAATTTTGTGGCGAATTTGTCTTTGTAAGTTGGTTTTGAAAATCATTTAATTTTTATTAAATTAAAGTAATATGATCCTTATTCTGTTTTCAGGTATTACATTGGATTGCGGAAATATTTCTCATCATTAATCGAGATATCAAATCATCAATTCAGAAATATTAAAATGCTTCAAACGATCTCCTGTAATCAGCGCCGGATGGGTAAGATTTAACATTAATGGGCGATTTACAAATTACGTCAATTTGGGGTTTAATGTAACAACATGATGTCACAACATGAACATTTCACATGCGTCTCCTTTTTCACTTATTTTTGTAAATTATTTTGTAATATATTATCTTGAACCTGTAAGGTTCTACGAAATACTTTATACCGTAGAGTGCGATCTCTTGGGCCAGTAGGGTGTTTCGGGCCACTAAAATTACATTTATAAAATAAAAAGCCATCAATATCATTTTAGTGGAAAATTTTGGTAAGTTCGTATGTTCTGCAGTAAGCTGAGTTCTAATTCATTTTAATTTTTTCGAATAAACCATGGCAATCATGAAAAACTGTGCCGCAAAAGTGAAAATTCGAAAACTTTATTTCGCATAAATTGACTGCACAATATTTATACTTATGAGTAAATTAAGCTTCAATTATGGAATTTATATTATTTAATTAGCATTAACAATATTTACCTAAATTTATAAAAATAATATAATTTGTAGTTACGCAAATAGATTTTATATAAAAGATAAATTATTTTCCGAAAGACTTATTATTTAAATATTCTAGAAAGTTACCCTTCTTAAACATTTTCCGAATTTTTGCAGTTTTACTCGAGTTATCGTAGGCTATAAAAAATTTACTTCTTACAGTATGGTCAAATTTTTGGAAAAAATAATTTTTACAAAAGTCATATACAGTCCAAATTCTCGGCAATGATACTGACGGCACTTTATATATGCGCGGGGCTCTGAACGCAGAAATTTGGTGCCGAATTCTGCGTACATTATTTTATTATAGAAACACATTTAACATTACTGCTTAAAATTATTTTTTATTCATATGAAGTTACACATAAAGAGATTGACACCAAAAGATGTTATATTAAGAGATTAAAACCGAAAAATGTTACAAACAGTTTTGCAAAGTAAATGTTTTATAATTTTAAAAAGAGTTTTTATAAAAGTTTCACAGATAAAACTGTATTTGAATGAATTGTTGTTGCATTTAATCAGAGAGAAGCCAAGGGAGTAAAGTGCATTATGTACATTAGATACGGCCCTGGTGCTCGACACATATTGGCCGGCACACCGAAGCTACCAGGGTTGTTCAATAAGTCCTTAGAAAAAGATACAAAATAATTTTCTTTTGGGTAGTTTTTTTTTATTTTTCAACATGATCTCCTTTTAGCCCTATACATTTTTCCAAGCGGTATTCCAAATTTTTTAAGCTGTCCATAAAGTAGTATTTTGGAAGCTTCTCAAAATTTGCATTTATTTGGGCGATGACCTCCTCATTCGACATTTTTTCAAGTTTGGAAATAAGAAAAAGTCACTGGGGGTCATATCTGGTGAATACGGTGGATGTTGTAATAATTCGAACTTTAATTCCATAATTTTGGCCATCGAAGCTGCGCAGGTTTGCATCCGTGCATTGTCTTGGTGAAAAAGGATCTTTTTCTTTTTCAAATGAGGACGTTTTCTTCGCTCAACCGGTACAATAACGATGCCTAATACTCTCGTGTTATCGTGTTTCCTTTTTCCAAGTAATCGATGTAGATGATACCGCGTGCATACCAAAAGACCGTGGCCATCACCTTGCCGGCCGATTTCACCGTCTTCGCCTTCTTCGGAGCACATCCACCTTCAAAAATCCACTGTTTTAACTGTTCCTTTGTCTCTAGAGTATAGTAGTGTATCCATGTTTCATCCATAGTTGTATCGATATACATCGACGCAGAAACTCCTCAGCATTGCGACGGAAAAGCGCCAAAATAGCCTCAGAGTCGACCACAAGATTGCATTTACTCTTCACTGTGAGCAAACCCGGCACCCACCTTGCCAAGATTTCTTTCACACCCAATTTTTCGTGCAAAATTGAAGCGACTGTACCTTGCGATATGCCCGTGGCCTCAACTATTTCGCGAACTTTCATTTGTCGATCACTTAAAATTATATCGTGGATTTTGTCAATCATTTCGGAGGTAGTCACTTCTACTGGGCATCCCGAACGATCATCTTTTGTGGATGTACGGCCACGTTTAAGCTCATTCACCCAATTGCAAACAGTTGCAATCACAGGAGCAGATGTGCCACGAACTTCATCAACTCAGCTTTGATTTCTTGCGGTGTAAAGCGTTTTAAATATAGATGTTTAATAACCGCTCGAAACTTACTTTTTTCCATTGAAAAATTCATTTTTGATACTACGAGCGTCATCTCTTGGATTTACTAAGGACTTATTGAACGACCCTTGTACCTCAGTATCAGTGAGACGGAGGTACTCGCCCCGAGGGTATCATTGCCGGGAGGATCAACTGTATTCCCATTCTACATATGAATATCTATCAGAAAAAGCTCGTATGTGGTCCTAAACAATTATTTTTCAGGTCCCACAATACTTTATGGATTATCTTTTATTTTTCTTATATCGAGATATGCTTCTAGAGTTATTATAAACATGTACATTTAAGTATCGTATATGCTATGTGACGCGTATTTCGCGTGAAATATTTCAAATTAGAATTAAATCATTTCACCGAATTAATGAACGGGGCAGTCAATCGCGACCGAACAACCGCCGTCGCCGGAGCTGAACACTTAAATAATTATGTAATATTTTATTAACGGGGGGGATTTATGATTTAATTTGTAAGAGGAAACGGAGAGAAGAGATATTGCGACCGAGTGAAAAACATACGGACACTCACACGCAAAAATGCCACTTAACAGCCACAACTGACTCCGCGCATCAGACACAGCTCGGCCGATTACGAGCAGCCGAGAAGACGATTCGCACACACACACACACACATACACATGCACACACTTAAACTCCACGAGGACGACGACCATCATGATTAAAATGCCGCGAATAGAAACATCTGCATCCAGAAGAGGCATGCAGACGCCCGGGCTGGAGCTGCTTCACGCGTATATGCTCACACATAATCCTACGAGCACGGTACATACTACCGTCGCACGACACACCTCCCTGATCGTTTTTTCCTTATTCTTCTTCTTCTTTTACTCTTCGGTTCCTTTCTCTCATTGGTCTTCTCGTCCCTTTCGTCTTCTCTCTCTTCTGTGATGATCAACTCTTTTTCGATATCCTTTCTTGCCTTTTCCTCCTCATTCTGACCTTGTCTATTTTTTGTAGTGTCATTAGGGGTCGAACTTCCTTCTTCCTTCCACTCTACTTCTTCTTTTTCTAATGTCTTCTCTTCTCCCTCGAAACTCATCTTTTCTTCCTCATGCCTCTCTTCACTATCCTCTTTCTTCTCTTCTTCTTCGTATCGACCGCTTGAGCGGGCAGTCTCCTCTCTTCCTTTGCGACCTTCCGCTGGCTCTTCCGCCTCTCCATGACGGCCAAATCACTCCCTGGCGGGTGCGATGGAGGTAGCAGGAGTGAGACCTTATGGGTCCTTAGAGCATCCTTGAGGGCGTTCAGTGCTCGATTTTGCTCCTAGGCCTCTGTCTCTCTCTTTCTGTCTCTCTGTTTCTCTCTCTCTCTCTCTCTCTCTCTCTCTCTCTCTCTCTCTCTCCCTTTCCCTCTCTCTCTCTATCTCTCTCTCTCTCGACCACGGCCTCCAAGTCGTAACTGGCCAAATCATTGTCAACCGGTGCTGATTGCGATTTTGGGGTTAGCGTGTAGGTTTAATAAGCGCTAGTTGGCCTTATAGCCGATAATACAACAGAAATCTTATAGATTTTAACAGACTTTAGCACAAGGAACATACCTAGGGATTTTTTAGGACACGGAATTCAATTTTGAGGTTAGCATTTAATCGAAGCAAGTTGTCCATATATCCGATTATACGACCGAAATCTTGCAGATATTAGCATTTGTCGTGCAAGGGACATACCAAGGAATTTTAAAGGGTGCTGATTGTGATTTTGAGGTTATAATGTAGGTTTTAGAGGAGCATGTTGGCCACATAATCGAAAATACTACAGAAATTTTGCATATCTTAGCAGTTTTTGGCATAAAATACCTAGGGAATTTTGAGGTTACTGATTGGGATTTGGAGATTAGGCTACGTATTTGATAGCTAACAACTCTCTCCCCTTCCCCTCTCTCTCTCCCTTCCCCTCTCTCTCTCTCTATCTCTCTCTCTCTCGACCACGGCCTCCAAGTCGTAACTGGCCAAATCATTGTCAACCGGTGGAGATGGTGGCGAGCGGCGGGGTTGGACGATCGCGTGCATTTGCCAGAGGCGTTCTTCATTGGGTAACGGGCAGATGTTCGGCTTTTGGAAATTGGGGTAGGGGTGGTTGTCAAACCTACCGGCCCAGCCTCGCCGGTTTGCTCTAGCCATGAACATCGCGGCTAAGCTTTTTCTTCTGAACTGAGAACAGAAATGTATAAAAAGTACAAACATAAAAATAATACAAATTTTCAAATTCGCTACTAAGAGTGAGATGCTACGATCGCCGTTGGGGAATGTAATGCTTTATCTCATCACGTGCACCTCGGCTATCTGTCTGTCATTTCCCATTTCAGGCATATCTACTAGCGTTGACTTGACTTGATTTCCAATGGTCCGTGAATGGTACTGCTACTGCTGGTTCTGCTAACGACACCGTGGCTCACCGTCAAACAAGCTCGGAATGTTTTGCCACTTTGTATAACCTTTAAAATTCAATTTTCTGTGCTCATCCTCGCGACTTCATCTTCAATTGGTTACGTAACCTCCGCTTGGTCGTTCCGGCGTACTTCGTATGCCACTCCCCCCCCCCCCAGACTAGATGTCGGTACCCCAATATCTACGTCTAAGTCAGAGGAGGAGGGAACAGTTACTGAGAGAGTGGAAGCTTCCAACCTACCCAGAAAGTCATTTGCCTTTCTTATGCAGGCTAGGGACTCAAAATTTTTCTGCTCGTGCTGCTCATACCTGTTTGAGAGTCGCTGTCTCTCTAAATTTCTTCTCTCTCTAAATCACTCTAATTTTTTTTCTGAATTTTTTCTTTATCTCTCCCAAAATCCTCTGACTCGGTATTATTCAATACTGAGCAATTCATCTTGTAATATCGCTTCTAGCTACTACTGCTGCTGCTACTATTACTACAATTGCTGCAGTTGCTGCAGTTGCTGCTGCTACTGCTGCTGCTGCTGCTACTGCTGCTACGGCTGCTACTGCTGCCGCTACTGTTACTACAGTTGTTACTGCTGCTACTACGGCTGCAACATCTACTCTCACTCTCATTTGTTCTCTAAACTTTCACTTTTTCAATTTTAACTCTCTTCTCTTACGTCACTCTCTCTATCGCTCAAATCACACATCGACATTCGCTCCATTCATGAAAATATCTCGCTTCAATCATCTCTCATCTGCTTTGCTCTACGATTGCACATTCTAAGGTCTTGGGTTGCTCGCACATGTGGCCTTCCTTTAGTTACATTCTCTTGGGTGCTATTCAGTACTGGATGAATCTCTCAATCATGCAGCACTGCCCTAACACTCCAAGATTCTTATACTCTTCCTTTGGTCGGCATTCTGCTTTACTTCTTCTTGGGTAGCTAGTATCACCAGGTTATTCACTCGTTCGGTCAGTTTCCTCCAGAGTCAACGTATGCGCTACTGTGAATAATCCTGATTCAGAGTGATGGGTTCTTTACCACATTCAACACATTCCTCTTATTTTCTTCTTTACTCTCACTCTCCTCTTTTTCTAATTTCTTGTTCTCATTTTCTTCAGCACTCTCATAGCAATCCCTCTGTGCACACGCTGCGTCAGATGCTGCTCCTATTGAGATCTCTTCCGTTGTGCTCACTAGTCACCTTTGACTCGTTGTTCACTAGAGTCACAGCTGACTCGGTATTCACTATAGTTACGTCTGACTTGATGTACACTAGAGTCACCTCCGACTCGGTATTCACTAGAGTCACCTTTGACTCGGTATTCACTATAGTTACGTCTGACTTGATGTACACTAGAGTCACCTCTGACTCGGTGTTCATAAGAGTCACCTATGACACTAGATTTCGTCGATCCATTCTTCTGGTCGCTTAACTTGCTATGCCTCTTAGTTTTAGGGCTGCGGATGTCAGCGACCTCATGGTTCCTTGGGCGCTTCATCCATTCCACCAGCATCCTCTGCGGTCTTCAAGTCTCTGCATAAGGATGCAAATCGAACCCAGGTGGAGGTACTGGTGGTGGATGTGGAATGCGCAATGTGTCCCGGAGAGGGGCCGTAGGCATCGGGCATGAGATTCTCATTTCATCGCAACTTTGCAGCAAGTGACTATATGCTTCGTGGGACACAGGATTAGGAATCGCAGTCGGACTGGTACTCTCTTCCTCACTTTCTGATTCACTGGTACTTCACTGGTCCCCTTCGTTTTTTGGTAGGTTTGGTCGGTTATTGTCAGTTTTCTCCACAATCTCTACCCTATTAGTATGCTCATTTTGGGCTGGAATTAGTTTCGTGATCGCTAACGAAGGTTGCGTGGTGCCAACTAAATCTGTGATCCGTGGAAGTTCTGGAGTCATAGTACTCGGATCTGGTGACATGGGCCTTCCTGAATACTGGATCAGACGTGTTGCCATTCTCCCTGGGTAATTAGTCGGTATTGTATGTGTCAGATGCGAATGACTGCTCATTACCAGGAGATATAGAGAAAACCCCGTCTGTATTCTTGGTTGTTGATTTATAGTCACCACCTACGTAGCAAGTACATCCGTGGTCCCAGATGTACGCATCGGTGTGGCCGTCATGTTGGTGGTAGTTACGCCGCTTATAGTCCATGCAACTGGTACCTGGGTATTCACCTCTTATGGCTGTGAGATAGAAGGCGACACCTCGTCCTAGGTAAACTCAGGTTCCCTGCTTTTGCTCCCAGACGTTTTCCGGACTCTCCTTTTAGGAGCAGTGTGCTTGGGTATTTCTTCCAATGACTCTCATCTTATAATGGCTGCCGTAGTCGTGGGTAGTCCCTCTGGTCTTCCCTCGTCTACTGTCGGGTCTTGCGTAATAGGAACATGTGGCGCTACAGTCCTGATGCTGAAAGTAGTCGACTGCGTAAATAGCCCAAAGTGCCCTGGTTGTTAAGCCTTAATTGGTTCAGCATCTGATAGATCATTGATAAATAAGGAGAAAAAAGGGGCTCCAAGGTGGCTACCTTGGGGTAAACCTGCTTCGCGCGATAGACGTGGATGTATTTTTAGCGTCTTGAGAAGAGAGATAGAGAGAGAGTGAGAGAGAGAGAGAGAGAGAGAGAGTGAGTGAGTGAGAGAGAGAGTGAGAGAGAGAGAGTGAGTGAGAGAGAGAGACATAGAAGATAGATATACTTTTTATTCTGATTATGATCAAAAAGGAAAGAGAGTGAGAGAGAGACAGAGAAAGAGTGAGAGAGAGACAGACAGAGAGAGAGACAGAGAAAGAGTGAGAGAGAGACAGACAGAGAGAGAGAGAAAGAGAGAGAGAGACAGAGGCCTAGAAGTAACATCGAACACTTAACGCCCCCAAGGATGCCCTAAGGACCCATGAGCTCTCACTCCTGCTACCTCCATCGCACCCGCCAGGAAGTGCTTTGGCCGTCATGGACGAGAGAGAGGCGGAAGAGCTAGCAGAATGTCGCAAAAGAAGAGAGGGAACTGCTCGCCCACGCGGTCGAGACGAAAAAGAAGAGAAGAAAGAGTAGAGCGAAGAGAGTCAGGAGGAAAAGAAGAAGAAGAGTGGACGGAAGAAGAAAGCCCGACCCCCAGTGACACTAGAGAATAGAAACAAGGTCAGAATGGAGATGAAAAGGCAAGAGAGGATATTGAAGAAGAGTTGATCATCACAGAAGAGAGACAAGACGAAAGGGACGAGCAGACCAACGAGAGGAAGGAACCGAAGAGTCGAAGAAGAAGAATAAGGAAAAAGATGATCAGGGAGCTGACTTCATCCCGGGCGGTAATACCGACTTTAGTGGTGCACCGCACTAGGCCAGCAAGAGATGTGCCTTCATCGAGGACTCTCCCAGAGCAGCACCGCCAAGCTCCACCACAGTCACAGCCACCGCCAGCCGCCCCTCCCAGGAAACAAGCCTCAGAAGAGAGTATATTGGACAGAATATAACGGCTATCTGACAGCTTGTCGGATCAATCATCGAAAGATGGGGCGGCCCTTCTTTGATGGGCTATGGTGGCCTACATACAGGAGAGGACCATCCGCGCGGTCCCGTAGATAGAAAGAAAGAAGAATTGCAACCCATTTTGAGACCCCAAAGAAACGCCGACCATGGATCTTGACCTGAGACCCCAATTAGCGACCAACACCTGGGAGGATGGAATCATGCCCATGACCCAATAAGTTGTATACTTTATTGTTGTTGATATTATAGTCGTCCTACATTGCTGAGCGATTAATGGGCGCTTACTGCCCCATGATAAAATTGGGAGTAGTAATGTGGAAGTACTAATTTTCATGTAGTATTTTTTAATTCAATCTTTATTATTTTGCGTCAGTCCTGGTGCCAAAGGTTGGTCGGGGATATCGCGTCTGATGGGATGCAATGTCCCAAATAGAGTTCTTTCCGTTGTTGTATAAGCAGTCTACTTCTAGTGGTGTGTCTCGCATGGGAGGGGGGGGGGGGGGGGAGTTTGTGATGGGTATTCCTCGACGAATATTGAAAATTAGACTTTAAATCACTTAATTGAATTAATGAATGGGTAGTCAATCGCGACCGAACTACCGCCGTCACCAAAGCTGAAAATCTAAATAATCATGTTATAGTTTCTTAACGAAGAGTTTTATTATTTAATTTGTTTAAGAAAACGGGGAAAGAAGATCTCGCGACCGAGGAAAAAACACATGGACACTCATCACGGCCATCATGATTAAAATGACGCGTCAAGGAACATACGCACCCAACAGAGGCAAGCACAGGCCCAGGTTGGAGCTGCTTCGCGTGTATATGCACACGCCTAAGTCCACGACCACGGCTTATACTAACGTCGCACGACATGCATACAGTTACTCTCTCTCTCTCACTCTCGCCGTGAACTCGAGTGTGATCAGTACCGTCACACGTACACATACACAAGCGGCGACACTCTCCCGATGCACTCGGATGCGGGAGAAGAGAGAAACATTCAGCATCAGATTCCTGGAGACGCGGCGTGCACGAACCTTAGAACCTTGAGAGAGAGAGAGAGAGAGAGAGAGAGAGAGAGAGAGAGAGAGTGAGAGAGAAAGAGAGAGAGAGAGAGATTAATAAACACTTGCATACTTTACATATAAATGAATGGATAAATAAATAAATAAATAAATAAATAAATAAATAGATAAATAAATAAATAATGAATAAATAAATAGGTAATGAATAAATGGATAAATAAATAAATAGATAATGAATAAATAGATAAATAAATAAATAAAGCAACAAATAAGACTGACAACAACATTAATCCAAGTTTGCGAAGTATTTTTTAACCGCCGCCTTTAAAGCCATTAATGATGGTAAATTGCGAATGGCAAAAGGGAGTGAGTTCCACAAATGCGCACCTTGTACTTGGAGAGATCTTCTTCCTGTCTCAGTACGCATGTGTGCAACAGAGAGTTCTTTTACCTCGCCCCTTACAGGGCGCTTAGACTCGTTCTTCTTAAAAAGAGATCTCAAGTAAACTGGTTCTTTGATGTTAATTATTTTATAGACGGTGATCGCCATGAAAACCGCGTTTCTCGAGTCTATTCTTGTCCATCCTAATTTTTCGCTGTAAGGGGTGATGTGCTCATCTTTCCTAGCACCTAGTAGGTATCGCACACATGAATTTTGGAGTCTCTGCAGTCGGCTACGTAATTCTAGTGACGCGTCAAGGTAAACTACAGAACAATAGTCAAGGTGCGGAAATACCAGAGCCATTGCTAGGTTTTAAAAAACCTCAAGTTGTACAATACTCTGTTAACCTTTTTTGCGACCATACCGACGTGTGGCTTCCACGTGAGCTTAGAATCAAGAATAACACCCAGGTTCGTAACGGTTTGCGAGAATGGGACTAAGACGCCATCTCCCAGACTGATTTTCGGCATACCTTGTGACTCAAGAGCGTTGATGTATCTGCATGAACCGAAAACAATAGCTTTAGTCTTGGTCTTATTCAGTCTGAGGGTAACGCCCTCGGCCCAATCAGCAATCGCTCGTGCAGCAAGAGATAAAATCTCCACACCCTCCGTGATGTTTTCGGGTTCTATTTGAATATAAATCTGTAGGTCGTCTGCGTATAGTAGATATTTGATGCATCTTGTATTGTCATTGTCTTGGTCTTTATTCAGATCGTCGAAAAGCTCTTTGATGTCGTTTATGTAAAGACAGAACAGCAAGGGTCCCAACACAGACCCCTGGGGCACTCCAAGGTTAGTTGACAACCAAGATGATTTAGTATCCCAGCACGTTACAACGGCTTGTTTCCTACCTAATATATATGATCTTATCCAAAATAAAGCATGCCTGGAGAACCCCAGAGCTCGCAGCTTTGCTAAAAACTTGGCTGGTGAGATAGTGTCGAAAGCCTTGCTGTAGTCGAACAGTAAAAGTAGTGTTAGTAATCTGTTGTTAATCCTTGTCCTTACGTCTTCTGTCAGTTTGAGTAGAGCAGTTTGAGTTGAATTATTTTGCTTGTAGCCAGACTGCATAGGGTCGAGCTGTTTCGTATTGGTCAGGTACGCCATTATCTGGTCATGCACAATTTTTTCCAAAACCTTTGAAAGAAAGCACAGTAGTGCTATTGGACGGATGTCCGACGCTGACGATGGTGTAGTACACTTGTTCAGCGGCACCACTCGTGCTCTCTTCCAGGGGCCAGGGAATACGCCCCTATTCAGAGTATAGTTGAATAGATTCACAATGTGCTGCCCTATGACTGGCAGTGCCTTCGCAACTACACTCTGCGGGATATCATCTTCGCCTCTCGCTTGAGAGGAAAAGTGCGCGACCGCGAGCACGACATCCGCGGCGCTGACTGGATTGAATTTAAAACCATCATCACTCGCCGATGCAACCAGATTTTCGATCTCAACGGGATTTTCTTCGTTTGAAATGGATACTCCCGAAAAGTGAGTATTGAGTTCCTCCGTCGTGAATCCATGCAACCCTCCTCTAGCTTTGGGAAGGAGTCCTAGGTTGCGCAATTCCTTCCAAAAATCGCTTTGCTGCTTACCCAGCAGTCTACTTTGATAATAGGTGATGCGAGCTTGTTCTGTTTTGGTTAAGGATTCACCTCGCAACTCTAGGAACTCTTTGTGGTACCGTGCATCCCCAGTCCTTTTGTACCGCCTGTAAGTTGCGTCACGTTTTTTGTTTAGCTGTTCAATTTCAACATCGATCCAGGGTGGACTGCCGTTACGAGACTTAACTCGCTTTAATGGTGCCAGGGTGTTAATTGCATCTAGTAAGTTGGAGTTAAGGCAGTCCAGCTCTGTGTCAAAGTTGACGTAACATTCCTCCAGGGCAGACCAATTATATTCCGACAAAAGGGATTGTAATTCTGCCGGTTCTATGTTTTTAAAATCCCTATATGTGAATGAATCGTCAACACGGATGGGCGCCCGCACTTTTATGGCTACATCAAGGATGTTGTGTTTGCTGGGCCACGTAGGTTCGTAGTTGTCATGATCCGTTACAATGTCGTTACTGTCAACAAGTATAGTGTCAATCCATGTGTGCGAAGTGTCAGTGTGATGGGTCGCTCCGTGCTGAATAATCTGAAGCGTCAGTTCAGCTGTAAGTTTGCGAACAAACTTCGCATCATCACTGTCTGTCAACAGATCCGCGTTCAAATCTTCCATTATAATTTTGTGACTGTATAAGTCACAATATTCCCTCAACTTGTCGACAAGATCCGAATACTTGAGAAAAGCAATGGCGGGACGTCTGTAAAAAACCGCGACAAATACAGGCTCCTGATCTCCATGCTGTATCTCACACATGATGTACTCGGGTTTTTAGGTTTTTCAGATTTGCTAGGTTTGTTAGTTTTGTTGGGTTTTTGAGATTTACTGGGTTTTTCAGGTATGCTAGGATTTTCAGGGATACTAGGTTTGGGTTTTTTGGGTTCTCCCGGTCCATTTGTATTTGATGTAGCTAGGACTTTGACCCTGTATTCCTCGCGAATGTACAGTGCTACCCCCCCTCCATTTACGTGTCTATCCTGCCGCACAAGTGAGTATCCTTTGATGCGAACGGGATTGCTGCCTATTTTCTCGTCGTCCAGCCACGTTTCGGCCACACCGAATAGATGATAGGACTTTTCGCTAAGAAGTTCTCGGATTTGTTCAATGCAATGCCTAATCGAATTTGTATTGAAAAAACCCGCTCTCGTATTCACTCCTTCGTCCGTTTCACGAGTTTTTACTGCATCTAGTCAATGTTTTTCAGGACGTTTTGGTTGCTCATTGCTATCACACTTATTTTTTCCGGTAAGGTTACTGGTGACTCTGTTATTTAAATCTTGTACGTCTCTAGCCTTTTCAATAGTATCATTAATGTTGTTATTATTGCTTTTGGAACTATTGCTGTTGTAGGAGTCGGCTATTGTCGAAGGTCCGAAGCAGAAGCGAACGAGTGAGCTCGCATACCCTCATCTCGTCGTGCGAGAAACCAGCCACGTCTATGCCACACGAATTTGAAACCAAGATTTTTGGCAATAACTTTAAAATTTTTTAAATCATTGTAGGTGTCTTTACTTAAAGCTTTGTTAATGAAAATATTCGTGTGACAGATTCTTGGCCAGTTTCTCTCCTAACCTAGAAGGGTCGGTATCGCTGGTGTTAAAGCGCGTAATGTCCGCCTTCGCACGCATCTCTTCATTACGTTTTGCTACGCTCGTGAGACGGACAATTAAAGGCGGCGATGAGTTTGCTTTAATAAATGGCGCAGGACTAGAGCCCTCGGAACCTGCTGTGAAGGATATGCCTCTCATCGTAGGGTGAGCAATTTGCCTAAGACTAATTATATCGTCTTTACTGAGAGAAGGCAGAGCAGTACTGAGAACCACGTAAGCGACCTCAACAGGATCAGTCTCAGCACGAGAGCAGTCGACTATACCTGTGACAATCAACTCAGTGTCCTCAACACCGCTACTGTCTTCTCTGTTTGCATGGCTAGAGCCCTTTCCTCCACCAGCAAGTGCCGAGACATAACTCGACGCGGAGTTATATTTATTGCGTGTGCCTGGTTTACTAGGTTTATGGCTCCCTTTTCGAATTCTGCTAAAAGCAGGTTCTTTCGGAGTCGCGTGGTCTGAGGAGTCAACTTGCAAGTCTCTAAGGGATACGAACACACGTGACTCATTAGCGTCAATTTCATCACGGATGATGTCGTCATTCACATTTTTCTTTTGGTTTTGATTGGTATTTGAATTGTAAATTAGCTTCATGCCATCGGCCATGCCATCAATTTTAGTCTCCATTTGTTGGACTTGTTGTTTTAAAAGTATTTTTTTGCAATAACAATAGACTATCTTTCTGCAGATCCGCCAGCTTGGATGTCTGCTCGTCAATTTTCTTCTCGAGTGACGAAACCTGAGAAGTCAGCTTAACAGTCAACCCGTCGGTTGCTGGTACGGTTGTTGACGTATTACTGATCTCATCGAACTTCCTCACCACGAGAGAATGATAAGACTCAATTGTTTTTGCAAGAACCTCAAATTGGTTGTGAAATAAGTCTAGCATGGTCGATGGCAGATTACAATACCGCGAACAATTTAGCGTGGTAGAGGCTATATCCTCGATTCTCTTCTCTTCAGTGGTCGTTTTTAACAATTTAATTGTAGGGGTAGACGCGGTGAGTGGCTCCATCTTTGTGTCGTTGTTGGATTTCTTATCATTCGCGGAATTATTTGCAGTGCTTATGCTGGCTGAGGCCAGTCTCTTATCCATAGTACAGTTAATGTTTTTGGTTTTGCTGTTATTTATATTTTTCTTTTTGCATTCTTGACATGAAAATTTATTATTTTTTAGCGCTATCATTTCATGACACACGTTATGACAGCATTTGAGGCAAGTTTTGCATCGATGAAGGGTGGCTTCTCTGCGAATTGTTTTTTTACATTTAGCGCAAGATGTAGAAAGCATATTGTCGGAAAAACATGATAATGTTTATGTATAGTCCGGCAAGGCCTCAAAATCAGTAGAGTATATGAATGTCAAGTCAGAAAATCATATACATTTAAAAATTGGCGCTTAATTCGGTGTGCCTAATGTTAGCGGCATCTATCGAGCAGTTAATACACTCGCACGTTAATTTTACCGACCGATTTAAGGCGATGGTGCTGCGCCCTGGTGGTGAATGCTAAAAAAATCGGCCGTGCAGTGTTGCCAATTGCAAGATGCAACATTTTTATATAGAGATAGAGAGAAAGAGAGAAGAACAGACACTTTAACCTCAAAGAAAACAATATGTTTTATTGCTTCTCTCGCTTTTCATCCTCCTCCGGTAAGCCTCCCATGTACAGCAATCGAGCACAGTACAACGAAATTACAGACACTCTATAATGATGTAAAAATGAGAGATACAGCTGTAGCACGATGACACTCTCCAACTCCTCGTTCAAGATGATGTTTTAAGGTTATGTTGGTCGCAGTTTAGCGGAATTCTCCTCCAGGCTCATAAAAACGTACAAAACATGCAGTTTTTTGGCGTGAGCTTGAGAGCCGCTTTGAGGATACTCTCCGCTGTAAAAGAATCACTCCTCGGAGTGATAAACAATCAGAAAGTTGTTAAAATATTGCGAGGTGTTAAATGTGCCGCGACTTACCGGAAGAGAGCAGAAGATAGATAGATAGATAGATAGATATACTTTTTATTCGTCAGAAGACAAAATCTTACAATTTCATGTACATGTAGTTGTATTTATAATTAAAAAAAATGTCAGTCGGTTTAATATAATTGTTATCTTACTTTCACTTATTGCATATTTCTTATTAAAATAATAATTCACTTTATCAGTTCGTCAGTTTATAAAATCTAAATGCAATGAACTAGTCACAGTCAAATATCACATAAAACGCTTCGTCAAAAAAAATAATAATACATAGAATAAAAAATAAATACAATAAAGATAACATATAAATAAAAAAAAACATACACATACTTTGCTAAATCTTTGCGTACACTATCACGTCCAAACTTAAAACACACTCATTCATAACACTTTAACAATCACGCTAATAAATACATTCACACTTAATTAACACTAAAAATATTTAATAAATAAATAAATAAAATAATAAATAAATACGTCGAATACATAAATAAACAAGATAAATAATTAAATTAAATAAATAAATAAATAAATTTAAATAAATAAATAAGTTAAATAAATAAATAAATAAGTTTTAATAAATAAATAAATAAGTTAAATAAATAAATAAATAAGTTTTAATAAATAAATAAATTAAATAAATAAGTTTTAATAAATAAATAAATTAAATAAATAAATAATTTAAATAAATAAAAAGCCTAAATATATAATCGACTCATTTTTTTTATCTCTGAACATACTCCTCACCATGTAATTGTTTAAGGTGCCTGCTAAACGCCGTTTTAAATTTACAAAAAGATGGCAGGCACCTCACACTGCTCGGGAGCGAATTCCAGAGGTGCGCACCTTGAACTCTGAATGAAAAAAGGCCCTTATCGGTGCGCGACCCCGGAACCGAGAGCTCTTTCATACCACCCCTACTTGAAGTCCTGGCCTGGTTTTTTTCAAAGAGGGCAGTAAGATACGGTGGCTGCCGCATGACAACCGCTTTGTAAAGCAGCAGCCCCATAAAATACTCCCTCCTCACCTTCAAATCTAACCAGTCCAGTTTTTTCCTGTAGGCGGTGATATGCTCATCCCGCCTAACACCACATATGTATCTCACACATGCATTCTGCAGACGTTGTAGTCGTGTCTGGAGCTCCCCTGACACATCAAGAAGAACCACTGAGCAATAATCTAAGTGAGGTAGTACCAGTGTACATGTCAGCTGCTTCCTCAGTATCTCTGTGGTGCAAGAACGGAATAATTTTAAACTGTACAGAGCTCTATTAACTTTCTTACTGACCGCATTCAGTTGCGGCTTCCATGTTAACCTTCCGTCCATCACCACGCCGAGGTTGGTAACTGTATCGACAAAGGGAACGTGTACGCCGGTCTGTATCTCAATGCCTTGCAAGTCAAGGTTCTGAACATGTTTGATGTTGTGATCGGATCCGAAGATAATCGCTTTTGTCTTGCTGATATTAAGGCGCAGGCCAGCTGACGATGCCTAACTCGATACTGCTCGTGCTATAGCCGACATGCGACCGATACCATCACAAAGACCTTTCAGGGTCACTTGAGTGTAGGTTTGCAGGTCATCAGCGTATAATATATGTTCTACACCATTTAAGTCTAGTGCGTCTTGTAAGTCGTTTATGTAAAGGCTGAAAAGCAAGGGTCCAAGGACTGAGCCCTGTGGAACGCCAAGATTGGTGGTTAGCCAACCTGAATCCCCTTTTGTGTTTGTGACGACTTTCTGTCGTCTCCCCATTATATATGACTTAAGTCACAGGAGAACACTCCTGGAGAATCCCATGCACATCAGCTTGCGCAGCAGTTTAGTGTGTGAGATGGTGTCGAATGCTTTGCTACAATCAAACATCAACAAAATAGTCAATAGTTTTTTGTTGTTGTTAATGCCTGATCTTATGTCTTCCGTCAGTTTTAGAAGTGCTGTCTGTGTACTGTGATGCCGTCGAAAACTAGTCTGCATCGGGTCCAAAGTGTTGTTTTCTCGTAAAAAGTACTATTTTTTCTAGGACCTTAGAAAGGAAACTCAGTAGGACAATTGGTAGGAAATCTGACACCGTAGATGAGACAGGCTTCTTCTTCAAAGGCACCAATTGAGCTCCCTTCCAAGGGAGGGAGAGAGAGAGAGAGAGAGAGAAAGAGAGAGAGAGAGAGAGAGAGAGAGTGTTGCATATATAACTTTATTCCCGACTTAACTGTGGCCACTTTATTGACGTAAAAAGAGGGAATTCCTGTAAGAACTAGAATTTATTGTAAATGTGTATTAATATAGAGAAAAAGAAGTAAAACCAGTGCATTATGGAAAAAAGGTAAATTTGCGGGAAAAAGTAGATTTGCGGGAATCATATGCTTCTTTATCCCCGCTTATAATGTCAATAAAGTGGCCATTGCGGTTGAGTCAGGAATAAATTGAATTACGCGCGCGTAGTGATCATGGATCGGGGACCACTGGGACATAGTGACTCAAACAATAACAGACCTAACCTTGATTTCCTAACTTACAGGAAATCAAGGTCAATCTAAGATGAGATAAAAAAATATTCAACATGTGTGTGCGGAGTGAAGATATTAAGAAGAAAGCCGAAATAGTGGAGGGGATTTCCGGTCAGCGGAAAAGCCGGCATTAACTGCCCGCACGCTGCAGCGTCCAGTAATTTTGCAAAATAATAGCTTGAAAATGGGTGAAAATTGTTATTGTTAGTTTTGAGATTGTTGAGATTGGTAAAGTTAGTTAATGGAGAGTAGAGAGGTTTAGGGTTGTTAAAGATAATTGGGAAGAGTAGTAAAGTAGTAGCGACCGGTCGATACGCGACGAAATGCAAGGGAAATTCGCGACTCCAGAAGTACCCACTTGCGGCACCTCGGCAATTGGGTAAAGTACAGATAGATTATATATTTTGGTATCAAACCTATCGATGTGACAAGTCGATTTGAAATTAAAGTCAGTGCGCTGCCGGTATAAGTATAACGACTAATTGAGTCGTATGAGTGATAGTTACTTTATTTCAGTGGAATTCTCTTTCGAAGAAAGGGTAAGAATGCGTATATAGTAAACTTAATGACGTAATTGGGATAACTTATTACGGACAAGTAGAGTAAGTTGGGGTAGTAGTAGTTCATTTCCCAAGGACGAGGTAATCGGTCGTTGGAAAATCGACTCTCACGTGGGCTTTCATAACCATTTTTTCTTTTAAAGGCCATAGTCCTGACCGCCGTAATGCGCACTTAGTTTAGAGTGGACGTGGAGTCCCTCGTGGCTGGCAGACTGCGTGTAGGCCGTCGGCGGTCTCGCGACTCTCTCTCTCTCTTTCTCTCAGTCTCGCACACCTGTTGCCCCCGTCGATTGCGAGCCTCTTGGGCTCGTCGCCCTAGAGATGATTGACAGTGAGTACTTCTTGACCCACGAAAGGAAACGATGTTGGAGGTGGTTCCTCGAAGGCGACGCTCGCTCGTCCTTATCTGCACACACTCTCCCAGGCTCAGCACACTCACGGTTGAGTACCAAAACGGTCGGCGGAAGATGTTAGGACGGACGCATGCGGGAATAGTGCCCAGACCAGTCTGGTGACCGCACGGTCGCCGCCAGCGCTCGCAGCGCCAGGAACGGGATCTAATTACCCGGATATTCGCGAGCGCGTACGCACGTGTCATGTATGTTGGCGCGAAATTACGAATTCATCACATGTAACGGAACTATTTAAATAATAAATAACTTGTATTTGTCAATATATAAGAATATTTATTAAAGGCTGGCGCGCGACTGTGTATAGCGCGCCGGGGGTGGGTTTTCATCCAACATCTACCGTTAATGCGATCGAAGCAACTCGCTTTCTTCGCCGAAGCTCTGCCTGAGCTACGGCAGCGTGTCCAGCTAGTCAGTGGCGAGTGTTCCCACGCAACTGCGGGGGGGGGGGGGGGGTAATAGGGAATAAGGATTCGGGAGGGTGTGCAGCATGCATTCATGATAATACGCGTTTAAATGAGAACAACACGTATATTATAAGAAAACCAAATAGCGATGTTCATATGTACAAGAGGTGCGCAGCCCTTAGATTCGCTACACTCACACTCAGACACCGGTCGCACGCAAAAGCCCACGATGCTCCCGCGACAGCAACCCGGAGATTTCTCCAGCTGCTTCTCGTAAAAAGATACATGCTCGCTGTCGTGCGCGTGTCGCGTGGTTCCACTCGGCTCTCTTCGCCGATATTCTGGCATTTCTGTGCCACGAATGTCGCGCTCGCGCAATTAATTCGCGTCCCGATGCGACCATGTCGCGTATTCAAACAAATCTACATATTCGTTACGGCCGCCTCCCAGAATCGAAATATCTTCCTAATTTCGACCCTGTAAGAACAGAATACGCGACAGGTCCGG
This sequence comes from Gastracanthus pulcherrimus, assembly GCA_949152435.1. Taxonomy (NCBI): domain Eukaryota; kingdom Metazoa; phylum Arthropoda; class Insecta; order Hymenoptera; family Pteromalidae; genus Gastracanthus; species Gastracanthus pulcherrimus. The sequence continues at coordinate 78,516,751 of OX424576.1, forward strand.
TCACTTGACCGAAAGCGCTTTTACGCGGGCACCCTCGTCCGCGTTTATATTGCGCCACGGGTGTCACAACCATGTTAAGTCACGTCCCCGGGATTTGCGTTACACAAATCGTTTTCCTCCGACTACCTCGCTTCCCCGGTATGGTAGGAATCGAAAAACGACTACCCGCGCTCGCGGCCATAGTCTCTCGCGTAGCATTAGTCGGAAATTCTCTCTCCGAATCACTGGCGATATGCTGCACATATACAGAGCTTCGCCGTGTTGCTGGCGGGTCTCTCATCGCCGTAGTTACGCTCACGTCCCCTTGAGATTGAGCGGACTAGATGTCATCTTCTTCACCTACCGATGACTCGGTTGTTTGCTCGCGTAGATAGCTTCTCTTTAGCTGGCGAGCGGGGATTTTCTCTATAACCTCCCGTGCTGCGTCAACGAGTTGATAGGTCTTGGCCCGAGCTTCGCTGCTATTTGGTACGGGCGGTTAAACCTCGACGCGTGCGTCACAGTGCAGCTCTCTATGGCTGACGATCGAGCGTGGTTTTATCTTCAAACCACGACGCCAACCTCAAAACTCGGGCATCGGCGCTTGGCGTTATAATATTGCGCCTGCCGATTATTAATACAGCCGGCCCATTCGATGGTTAGAATCACGGGTGCTTCGTCTTTGAACATCCGTGAGCACGCATCCTTCAACTTCGTGCTTATCAAATCATCCTTGCTCTCACCCGACAAAGCAGCATCAGCTTCCAGATGGCGCTGCAGCTTTCGGTTGCGTCGCTTCTTACTGCGTCAAGTCAACCGCTAGTTTCTGGGGATGGTGGTGGTCAAGTTACTCTTGAACTGAGTTAACATGGCCCCGACGCACTGCAACCTTCAACGTTGGTAGCTTATTGTGATGGATCAGATCCAACTACGCGCTTATACTGGGAATAGGGCCCTGCTTATGCATGATACCCACGAGCTTCATGCTAAAATCGCGAACAGTCTCACGAATTAGTATCGCTCAGACTTACATTTTTTCGCGTGCACCTCGGATATAAATGAGAATGTAAATAACAATAGTAGTAATGACAATAATAATAATACTAGTAGTAGTGATAGTCTTAGGATTACACGGGACAAAGGCAAATCAAGTATTCCTGAATATTTAATGTGCAAAATCCAGCAGGGCAACCATACGCCAATCTTTGTAGCCGTCATATATCGACCACCAGGGATCTCATTTATAGACGACTCGAACTTAATAGATAATCTTACGAATTATTCGAGAAATTTCGATCATAGCATTGTAATGGGAGATCTAAATGCGAGTATGCTATCGTCTTCTCAGGATGCGGAATTCATTAGAGAATTATCATGTAATTTAAATTTAAGATTAGTTGATCATGGCGCGACTCACCACGTTGGAAAGTCTCACACTTGGATCGTCATGATCTTTACTGACGTAGTGCTGGATGCAAACAACAAGATGGCGACTTTTCCAAGTAAACACAACATCATTGATGTCACAATTGACATCGAAACAACAAAGCCCCTTGCTCTTAGATCTTTTAGATCATGCACCACTGAGGCGGTCCGTAAGCAGCTTGCAGGCGCTCTCGTCGTTTTTCACTTGGATTATTGCTCTCTTGTGTACCTTAACGTATCAGGTGAGCTACAAGCCCGGCTTCAAAGGTTACAAAATTCTTGTGTGAGATATATTTATGGCGTGAGAAGGGTCGAGCATGTTACTCCCTACAGGAGGAAACTGGGCTGGTTAACTGTAGAAGCAAGAAGGGCATATTTTACTGCGGTCATGCTATATAAAGCAATCGTCATGGGACAGCCACCGTACATCACGGCCCTTTTTGAAAAAACAAGCCCAGGACCTCAAGTAGGAATCCTAGGGAACTCGTAATACCAAAGACGCGCACTGATACCGGCCTCATTCAGAGCCCAAGATGCTCGTCTCTGAAATTCACACCCCTCAAACATTAGACATCTTCCGTCTTTAAGCAAGTTTAAAGCGGCAATTCACAGGCACATTTGTTTAACCATTGATGAACAAATTGCGACCTGCGATTAAAATCTGACTGTTAAATCGTCTAGTATTTTAGCTTAGCTATAAGTGCTAAATGCGACGCGATAGAGGAGAACATGATATAAAATTGTGCAATATTATTTTAATCTATGACGAACTCTTCTGATAAAGCTGTGATATATATTGTTAACACAAATATTATAATGACATGATTATGTATATTTTTTGACATGTGCAAATCAAGCTCTATCTATCTATCTATCTAAGATAGAAAGAAAGTCTTGTGGGACCTCAAACTGTCTATCAGACGGAGCGTGCAGTGTCATAAACTTTCCTTGGTTTGTGACCTTTATGTTTGTCCCGTCACGTAAGACGGGAGCTTGTCTACTCCGTGGCCTGCTCTCCGTATGCAGCAATAGGCAACGTCGGCGATGGGCTCCTTCGTTCTCGCCTCTCGACCAGCTCCGTTGTCGGCTGCAACGCAACCGCTACAGTGAGGTAAGCTGATTGGCGAGCAGCAATGAGATTGGATGCGCGCTTTTAGGGTCTACGTTTTTATCCAAGACCGTCGATCTAGTTTTCTCAAAGTTTACTCTCTTGAGATATATTTCGTGCATCCGTGCGCGTCTTTGGAACCGAGCAGCAGCTTCTGGCTCGGGACTGAGTTGAAATTTCTCAATGGAATAGTCTTCTAGGAGCTACCTTTGCACCCTGTTCAGCTTCTGCAGCCTTAAGCCACCACGCTTTAGCTGCAACTCTTGCAGCGTTCTATCCAACTCTACTGCATCGACAGAAAAACACCAATTGTCAAGTGCTTCAATTATCTGCCTCGACATAGTGATTGTACTGCTGTATTATCTGGTTCAATAATGCGAAAATGAGAAAAGTGAGAAAATTCTAGTACTCTTTTTGGAATTTAAGGTAAATCCCAATAGTGCACTGTGGCTGAAGTGTGATTCTATATTACACACACATACACCCCTTTTACAAGCTAATTCTTTATCCAGAGAGTATTTTGATCACATTAGCTGTTCTTACAAAATCACGCAAACAAGATAGAATTTCCATTCACAAGGGCAAAAATTAATTGCAAATCAAAAAATTATACTGGACCTCAAAAGAAACTTTTACAATACTTTCTAGGTCCGAGGTTGATTTTCAATCTAATAAAAAAATTTCTTAATAAATCTCTTAATTTGGAAATTAATAAATAAAAATTCCAAATTTTTTTCGTATTTTTCACTCCGAAAATAAGTTTAAATTTTCAAAATTTTAGTCTGCAAATTAATTTGCAACGCACTTGCACTATTTGTGCTTCACATGCATACATACATAGTTTGTGCGGCACTAAGCATAGAGTACAGTTACTGCTGAAAACACTCTTAAAAAAAAGAAAATCCTAAAAGGGGCGCTCATTCGCACATACATACACCAGCATAAGTACACGTAGTTTATCTGCGAGCGGCTGTGTAATATATTTTCCACTTGCAAGGCTACTTGCGCGCATGTACAGCCGTCTATATATTGAAGGCGCAGCGCGTTTTCAGCTGTGCAGTGCGGGGAAAAGCGTGCGGAATGTTTCCCTCTGCGAATTGAAGCGTTCGACTATTAGATTTTGCTAGGCTTTACACACGTCGCTTCAACTGGTACACTCGCACATTTATATCGCCGGCATCTACAAAAATTATTTCGTAGTCTTGAACTGATTTTCGAGCACCACAAACAGCCGGCGATATTGAGTCTCCCGCTCTATTTTGTATACCCCGCACCGCGCAGCTGTGTTAGCCGAGCTTCTCTGGTCTGGCTTGACGCATAGATAGACCTTCTCTGCTCACGTCCGCACACGTGTGCTCTCTCGCTTTCGTCTGCTTGAAGTATTCCTGCTTAATACCTCAAGCTCGGCTACGACGCGCGATTTGATTGCCCGCGTGACTTTATTTTCCGCGACTATTTAATCCCGCGCTATGCTGCTCGCGAATCTTCCTTACACGTTTCTAAAGGACACAGGGGCAAGATGTATAATGTTATAATATATTTATTTATTTATTTATTTATTTTTAAGATCAGAGAAAAAAATGTACATGTTTAACCAATAGAAATAAAATTGAGTTACCTTTACATTGGTATTTACAAGTAAATCCTAAAGAGGTAATTACAATTACCTGTACCTGGGCTGGCTTATATGACCTACAGAAGAAACCAAAAGCGTTAAATACTAATTTATAAACTAACTTAAAAAAAAATAGAATAAAAATTTCTTGTTAATAGCAGATAATATTTCCGCGCAAAGTGATTTAAGCTGATAGTTATATCTAAACTTATAGATTCATTACAAATCTTTTTAATTTTTTATTTATATTAACTTTATTCGTAGTTAATTATTTGAGATCAATTATTAACTCATTGAATACCTTTATAGCTACTACGTAGCTGTTTTTTACCTATTATCTTAGTTATTTTCGGTACTTGAATACTTCTATTTCTAGTATTGCTTGTTTTAGACTTATATATTTCTTCCAGTGTTTCATAATTAAATGAAATAGATTCTATTACGAATAATTGGCTTACAGAAAGAGGAAGACATTGCTCTGAGAACCGATTTTTATTTATGATCTTTAATATTTTGTTTTGAATGCTTTGTATTTGGTTTAGGGTATTACTATATGTTCCTCCCCAGGCAATTATTCCATAATTTATTAAACTTTAAAAAAATGCATAATAAGTTATCATTAATGTTTTGGATTCCATACTATTTTTAATTTTGTTAAAACTAAATATTAGATATTTAGTTCTTTCTACAATATAGTCGATATGTTTGGCCCATTTTATATTGAAATCAAATAACAATCCTAGATACTTATGATATTCTATTATTTTTATTGGTTGGTTATCTATATTAACGTTAAGTGTATCTGGCAGACTATCGCAGTAATTTCCATACGTTATGTAAACAGTTTTACTTACATTCAACGGTAATTTATTCAAAGTAAGCCATTTCGACACTTGTTTTAGATATACATTCATTGTATGGTGTGCCTGAGACCACATGTCATCATTTGAGATGATGACAGTGTCAGCAGCATAAGACATGAGTGTATCATTTTGCATATCTCTCAGTAGATCATTCACATAGAGTATAAATAATAAACCAGCTAGTATAGTCCCTTGTGGAACACCTGTTGAGATTAATTTGTATTCATTCTTCGAATCTTGAATTTTAACTCTTTGTTGTCTATCTGAGAGATAGCTAGTTGTCAGTTTTAAGACACTGCCTCTTATACTATATCTCTTAAGCTTATCTATCAGTATTCTATCATTCACAGTATCAAAAGCTTTGGCCAGGTCTAAGACTACTGAAACTATAACTTTGCTTTTATCCAAATTTTTGTATATGATATTTGTTATGTAATTAAAAATATCCGCCGTTCTTCTATTTCTAATAAAACCAAATTATTCGTCAGATATTATATTACATTTTTACAAAAATAGGTGTCTATTGTGAATTTTTTTCTTAAAATTTTTTTGCAATGTTAGATAAAAGCGAAATTAGCCTATAATTTGAGATACACGATTTGTCCCCTGTCTTGTATATGGGGACTACTTCAACTTCTTTAAGAACATAATGTCATATGGATTTCTCAATGCTCAAATTAAAAATATGTTCTAGTGGTAATAGTATATATTCACATATTGATTGTATTGTGTTAACATTTATATTATCTATCTATCCGGATTTTTTTTCATTCAAATAATAATTTTATATATATTATTGGAATCTGTAGAGCGAAGAAAAATGGAATTGTCGTTCCATGTAGGAAGTTTCAATTTATCGGTGTCTAATTGAGTATTTTGCGCATTTAATTTGGCGCCCACTTCACAAAAGTAGTTATTCATAGAATTAGCAATATTAGTTTTAGACTGCTTTGGATTTTCACTATTCAATTTTACTTCATCAGTTCCATATTTGTATTTTGCATTTTTCATAATATTACTCAATATTTTATTATAATTATTATATTCATTTTTTAGTAGTTGATAATACGTTTTTTTGACCATAATCTATATAAATTCAATTTTATTTTACATGGTACTATTATCGCACTTGTAATCCAATTTTTTCTCGGTATTAAGTATTTATTTTTTCCTATTAGTTGTTTATATGTAGTGGCTGTTTAAACAAATTCATTGCTCAATATTTGGCAAATTTATTTTGGCGACGTTGGTTAAAAGAATTTCTTCCTTCGTTAACTCCTAGAAATAAGTGGCGGGAACCACAGACATCTTTAATAATAGTCGACATCGTGTTAATTTTGCATGATAACACAGCGCGAAATGAATGGCGCAAAGGTGTTATCATGAAAGTTTTCCCTGGCTCTGATGGCCCGATTCGCGTAGCCGAGGTTACAACTGCGAGCAGGGTACTAAAGAGGCCCACTAGAAAATTGGCTCAGTTTGCATCGGTACTACTGAATGCGATTGCGCAGGAGCAGTCGTATTGGGTCCGTTGGTTCCTCTCCCTAGTCTTTCGCTCGGGCGTTCGGTGGCTACAGGGCGCGCTTCCTGGGACGGGGTAGCCACCTAGAGAGAAGCAGCTCGCCTGTCAGGAGACATCAATTAGACTCGCGAATCGTTATAAGTTTGTCAATTGCGGCGCGTCGCGTAAATTTTAAATTATAAATTGAAAATAACATAGATTTTTCGAATTTTATAATTATTGTTCTTGACGTAGGTTTTCCAGCGCGAGACAATACGTGAGTTTTTCCTGCGTCACAGACTTTGCCTGGGGAAATGCGAGAACAGTGAACGCGTTATATTTGAAGCTATAATTTATTGTGCGTTGTCATTTATGTAGCGAGCGTTTGGGTTGTATATATTTTAAGGAAAGTGTATGCAGTGAGAGACGAGCGAGTGAGTCTTAGGCTCTTCGTAGTTTCAGAGACGATTTTATTTCTTTTCCTCGGAGGAAAATAATGTCGACTCGGATTCGAATCTCAAGTGCAAACATCTGGCGGCATACAGCGGAGACTGCGCGTGCGGTCAAGTCGAGCTGAGTGGCGCGCAGTGATTTCGGCTCGAGTGTCAAGCCTTCGTTTATGACGGTACAGATTATCGCGGACTAACTTCATCGGTTGGGCGTTGAGGTTGGTAAAAAGACCTGCAGTCGGAAAAAGTTACGGTTGTGTGTATGTATGTGGGAGTGGAGAAGGAAAAGTTTGTACATTTCCACCAATCGGCGGCGATCGGCGGCTAGCGGCGGCGTCGATCGTTACCGCGGTTAGCTGCAGCGGCTGGCAGTCCTTTTTCGACATCTGACCTGAACGCTTCGAATACTTGTATTTTTTTTTTACTTTCATTCAATATACTTACTAAAATTATAAAATTCATTTTACTTTAAACACCTTTGCTATCACAACAGTAAATTACTCACGATACTTAGGGAGTATTAACATTCTTCTTGATTATTTTTTGTTTTATTTGAATCGATTTGTTCTTGAATAAGTACTGTGACACTTTTTCATTTCTCTTGTCAATATTTTCCGTGTTTTTAGTGTTTTTGATTATAATTTTAGGTACTCGTTTAGGCTTAATTTTGGCGTTAGCAGTTACTTCTGCAACAGAATACTTTTTTGTAGTTGTAATTGCATTTTTCTCCTCATCCTTTAGATTTATTGACAATTAATGTTTTTATTTTAATTTCTTGTTCAGTTTTGAGTCTCTGTCTTGTGTAATAGTTGACTGTGAGATTTGAAATAACATATCATACAACGTTTGAAAAGCTTCATCAACTTTTTTAATTTTATTTTCGTATTCCTCCTTGAAACTCTTAAGTTCCGATTTTACATCATCGAGTTCAGACCTAAAACAAGCAGTAACTTGGTATATGCTCCCAGCTTCTGATTTGTTGCATAGTCTCTTATTTTCCAAATCGTACTGCGTGATTTTATATTCGATACCAGGATGACCTTTAATTCTCTCGCTTCGGTTAAGATTACGTCCGAACACGTCGACACTCATCTTGATATTGAGTCAAGTATGCACAACAGCTCAATATATATACCCTGCTTCGCGGAGCTCCTCTATGATCGAATGGATTTCATTCACGTGACTTGGATTACCAGCTGAGTGTTCAGCCATGAGTAATGGAAGAGGATCAACAAGTTCATTCGGATCGTCCCAATACACGTAGTCCGTCCTTGTATCTCTTCTAGCATTTTTGTACCGCGGTAATCCTTTACCAACATTCTTGGAGAAGGACTTAGAAAATAGACCATTTAGTCTCATCACTTTTGTAACGTTTCTTGTGGGCATTAGTTGATTTGAGAATATTGCGATAGTTTTGTAAATCATTTTGTTTCACAAGCTTTCCATTGGGTCGTCTCTAGACAAGTAGTTTCATCAACCCAGGGTCCCACATCCTTTACTTTGACCCACTTATCTTCAAAGTATATCGGTGAATCACGAATTGTGTAACCATCCTCATTATCTTTACGTACTCCATAAATTTTATCTAAATTATCTTCTTGGTTAACGCATTAAAAACCAGGCAAAACCTGGCAGAGATATCGAGAAACGAACTGTGCCATCCTTTGCATAACCAAAAAAAATACCCGTGTTTTTTCTTTTGTCGATTACAATTGTTTATAACAAATTATTTAATCAAATAACCCAAAATGTCGTAATTTTGCAAAACTGAAGGCGGATATCGATTATACGGGCAAAAACACGACAAAAACCTATATAACGTTTTTTGTCAGAGTTCAATTTGTTAGTGTAAAATACCTATAAACAATCGTACTCTGGGAAGGGGGCATTGACCATGCCAAATACCATGCAAAATATGGCAGAGATATCGAGAAACGAACTGTGCCATCCTTTGCATAACCAAAAAAAAATACCCGTGTTTTTTCTTTTGTCGATTACAATTGTTTATAACAAATTATTTGAACAAATAACCCAAAATGTCGTAATTTTGCAAAACTGAAGGCGGATATCGATTCTACGGGAAAAAACACGACAAAAACCTATGTAACGTTTTTTGTCAGAGTTCAATTTGTTAGTGTATAATAAGGATAAACAATCGTGCGCAAAGTAGTAAAAGTTTCAATAAGTTTCCGAGTTATTAACCCAATTATGGCTCATTGCCGTGATCTTCTTTGTGTTTTCTGCAAATAGGTTTGCAACATTTCGTACAGAACCATTCTGTTCTCGTCGAACACGTACCTATCCCGCATTTTTTCATACTTCCTTGTTTCATGATGTGTTCTGAAGAATTTTCAGGCTTCCTCTTTTCTCTGGGAATACGTACTGATGATAGCTTCTGAATGTAATATTCACAAACTTCTTGAACAATATCTTTGGAAACTTTCTTTTCATCCGGATGGAGTTTATTGTAAATCATCGTAGCATTTGCTAAAGATGCTTGAATAAGTCGCATAAAAAGACACCATGTCCATTTTTTACCTCTTATCGAAGGCATTAGAGCATTACAGTGTTGATCGTGGAGATCGACACCACCCATGTGTTGATTGTACATGAAAAAAGAATGAGGGAAAAGAATGGAATTTTTCGACGATTCCTGCCATCTTTGCATTGCCACTTTCGGTTCATCCCCATATTTAGTTGAGAGAATCGATACGGGTTTGGAATCCATTACCGTAATGAAATTCAACCCTGAATTTGCTTCATGCTTAGAAATAGTGGTTCCTCTTTCAGCTTTTTTTGACATTTCGACCTTCTCTTTCACGCGATTCTGCCGGGCAGTGCCTGTTGATGATAAACCATTCTTCTTCAAATGTATCATTAGGTCTGGATTAGAGAAAAAGTTGTCAAAGTACACGTGGTACTTACTCAAATCTTCTTTTTCGGTTCCTTCTAACAAAGTAGAAAGTAATTGTATTACTACTCTTGAACCCAATCCAACAGAAGCTAAAACTTTTTGTGTGATATTCCCTGATTTTCCTGTGTAAATATCGAGGTCATAGATGTATCCATCAGAAGAACAAAGTGCCCACATCTTTATTCCAAACCTGATAGGCTTATTCCTGATACACTGCTTGATACCAAATCTACCTAAATATTTCACCATTACTTCATCTATCGATAGGTTGTAGTCGAAGAAACCGAATTGCATGCAATTCTCACGGAACAAGTCATACATCGTTCTTACTTTCCAAACTTTGTCAGTTGGATTTTCATCTTGATGTTTGTAAAATCGAATTTTCTTCTTGATGGTAACAAATTCAGTTCTCGTCAAAAGTTCGGTAATGATTGGACACTCTAGGATTCGTTTTGTTGACCAATAATCATAAAGACGTTTTCTAGAATTGTAAATAGTAATCATTATGATTTCAATAAATCTTTCTAGATCATTTTTAGACACATCGAAATGATTCTTAGCAGTAGCTTCCACAACATGATTCTTCATCGATTCCGAGAAGAATAACTCGAATAATTCCAAGGAATTTTTAAAAAACAATGGAGAAATAGCTGACAGATTGGAGTTGTCCTCGATATTAGGAGATATATTATCCAGAGTATCATCTTCTCAATCGTAAATATGATTCGGCTCCAACAATTTTTGAGTACTTGTGTAAGTACTTTGCACATGTTCGTAAGAACCTGTAGGAAGATCATGAGATGTTATATCTTCTTCTAGATCAACATCCGAATCTCTATCTAAACTTTCATGATCAGCAGGAACAAATGCTATATCGACATATTGATCTTCGTCAATGTAAGAATCCTCAACTAAATCAGGTAGATCCCTAACTCTCCGTCTCGACATTATCAATTGCGTTATCGACACAGAATAATGTGATCTATTTTTATGAAAAGTTCTATTCCTAAAGTCTAGTTTCGAAAGATAATTTTTTTTTCAATTGATGTACCACCGTTAGCCTGTCACTCAAACATGATCTCTAACACGGAAGGTTTTGAAAAAAAATAAGCTCATCCAATTGTAGCATGCAACACTACGGTATTCCGCAGGTCAACATCTAAGACGGATGAGAAGGATGATTTACATGTGAAAAGTTCGTTCTTGTTTTAGACTAACAAATTGAACTCTGACAAAAAAACGTTACATAGGTTTTTGTCGTGTTTTTGCCCGTAGAATCGATATACGCATTCAGTTTTGCAAAATTACGACATTTTGGGTTATTTGTTTAAATAATTTGTTATAAACAATTGTAATCGACAAAAGAAAAAACACGGGTATTTTTTTTTGGTTATGCAAAGGATGGTACAGTTCGTTTCTGGATATCTCTGCCATATTTTGCATGGTATTTGGCATGGTCAATGCCCCCTTCCCAGAGTACGATTGTTTATAGGTATTTTACACTAACAAATTGAACTCTGACAAAAAAACGTTACATTGGTTTTTGTCGTGTTTTTGCCCGTAGAATTGATATCCGCATTCAGTTTTGAAAAATTACAACATTTTGGGTTATTTGTTTAAATAATTTGTTATAAACAATTGTAATCGACAAAAGAAAAAACACGGGTATTTTTTTTTGATTATGCAAAGGATGGCACAGTTCGTTTCTTGATATCTCTGCCAGGATTTGCCTGGTTTTTAATGGGTTAATTAAGCATGAGAATATACCTATTGGTAGATAAATTTTCTTCTTTTTCTTCATCATCAGCTGTTTCGAATGAGGTTTCACGAGCTTCCAAAGTATTCTGTAGAGTCTCATCAAAACTATTATCGGTTTCATCATTTTTGTTTGATACGTCACTCTCGTCACCTGATTCATCTACTTTTTGAAAGACTTTTTTGAACAATATATGTTTATTCCTAGTTTTACGTTTTTCGAATAAAGTTACAAGTTTTTCAAGTGGATCTACTATTAGTTTGAAAGTTTCACCCATAGGCATCTTGAAAATAGCTTTACCACGCTTTATTGAATTGTACTTGCGTTTAAATGCATCTTGTGCTTTGACAAGTTGTCGAAGAATTTTCATCAGGAATCAGGCTACATAACAAGGTGTTCCAGGCAGCTAACGTCGTTCCAACAGACTTACAGTCAGAGAGCAGTTCAACTGCAGAGCCTCAGAGTAAGAAACTAAGAATTCAATAGTGGAACCAGGATCGTCACTTGTGATCCTCGAAATTTATCTACGAAATCAAGGTACGTATTACAACATTATTTATAATTCAACTCTTACTAGTTAAAAAATAATAATATTAACTTATTTTATCCTTAGACAATGGACTTAGCATCACTGAACAAAATTGCTTGCGGAAATATATCTTTACCGAAGAAATCGTTGTCTGATTTGGAAAAAGTCGAACAGTACATGGTGACGTCGCTGAGACAAGTGAAAACACGATTTGGTCTACGAGTCGTTGCAGAAAACGATTCTAAAATACAGGTGTTTCTGCCAAATCGTGTATCGACTGCACTTGAGCAAGCTATTTTCAATAATATATATTCTTTTAAATGATATGTTACAGGATTCGTTGCAGCTATTCGACTAACCGTGAATATCTCCATGGGCCAATTTGGTGTGTATCCCTTCTCGAACACTTGTTTAACCTTACTTACTCATACTTTGTCACTAATTTTAAATTTAGACTTTTTTAACAATTTATTATTTTGTTTAAATCCTTTTAAAACCTGAGTATTATTGGCAGCAGTGATATCGTTAGGCTTTATAGCAACAGTTCAATGTTTTCTATTATTATAAGAGTTTAACAACTCTACTAAGATAGAAAGCCATTTGTACTTTCATTCAAGACTAAACTGTAACCACATCTTGTTTTTGAGAGTGCGATTAAACCGTTTACATACGAGGTCTGTCCCAAAAGTATCCGACCTACGTTCATATCTTCGCGCGGAGAGACTCAGGCGACCTCTGGAGGGTACGAACGTCACCAGCAACTCCTAACCTACTCGTCGACAGTCTGAGATACCGATGAAACGCCTTAGTTCCCGCGCAGCGTGTATTTGTTTACAATAACTTTTTTGCGTTCGTCGCAATTTGCTTATTGCTAAAAATGGCAGAACGAACCGAACAGCGAATTTGCATAAAATTTTGCTTTAATCTCGGTAAAAGTTGTGCGGAAACTATTGAAATGTTGCAAAAGGCCTTTAAAGATGAGTGTATGGGCAAAACACAAATAAAAGAGTGGTATAGGCGGTTCAAAAGTGGCCGCACATCTGTTGACAGTGAACCTCGTTCTGGTCGACCTTCGACGGGAACATCGTCGGATAATGTCGAGCGTGTGCGTGTCGCAGTTGAACAAGATCGTCGTTTGACTGTGAGAGAACTGGAAGATGAACTTGGAATACCAAAAAGTACTGTTTGGCGAATTTTAACCGAGAATTTGGGAATGACTCGTGTGTGTGCAAAATTCATCCCGAAATTGCTCTCAGACCAGCAAAAAAACCTTCGTTTAGAAATCGCTCAGGACAATTTGGAAATGATTAATAGTGATGAAAACTTTCTTAAAAAGGTTATTACAGTCCTGATATAGCTCCCTGCGACTTTAGGCTGTTTCCTCGATTGAAAATGCCGCTTAAAGGACATCGATTCGACAATAAACAGACTGTTGAAACTAATGCGACGAATGCACTAAAGGCGATTCCGAAATCTGACTTTCAAGAGTGCTTTAATAAGTGGAAATATCGATATGAGCGTCTTGTTCAATCAAATGGGGACTAGTTTGAAGGATGTCACCCCCCGGATGACGAAGAATAAATTAAGCGCCGAGAAATCGAGGTAGGTCGGATACTTTTGGGATAGACCTCGTATTGATGCTTTAAGATTGCTGTACGTTGAGTAGAGATTTATTTTGTAGCATTCATTAGGTTCTGAAAAGTCGTATTATAAAACTCTTTTTCTCTGTTGGTATGTACATTCTTTTGGCACTCGACCTTGACGCAGTACGGATTTCATAGATGTTCCAACTTCTTCTCCAGTTTTTCGTTTTATTGTAACGGCCCAAACATACTTGGAAAATACATTTATTATTGTAAGCATGTACCTATAACCTTTGTTGTCTCGAAAATAAGGTTGCATTTCAACCAAATCAGTTTGCCAAGTTTCATCCAAATCTCGTACATCAAACTTTCGTCGTAGGTAATTACGTCGAGCAGGTTTATGAAGTTCCTCAACTACTCTCTGATGTTTCATCGTTCGATATTAACAGGCTGAAACCTATTCAGGGAATGTTTTGAGAGATTTGGATTATCACCTCTTTTATAGCCCGGATTTGAGAATTTTGACTTTTCAATTTATTATCGAGTTCGTCTCTATGTATGTCTATGATTGCATCTAAATTCTTGAGCTGATCTCTCAATAAATCTATGGTTTTCAAAACTTTCTTAATTTCCTCTCGAACCATGCGGTACAGAGTACCTAAATTGACTGTTTTGCTCAGTTGATTAGGTGCTGGATGGTTGCATAATCTCTTATATATTTCTAAGGAGGACCTTATATATTTCTTGCTATTATGACTGCGAATAGATTCATCACTCCTGTAACATCTTTTGTGAGCATTCGTTGTTTCGAGAATATTACGATAGTTCTGCAAATCACTTGAACTTGTTATAAGTGAGAGTTGCGGGGTAAGGAAAAGGGGGGAGGAGAGGGGAGTTGCTCCGCTCAATCCGTCCGTACGTTTTGACTTCCCCGTGCTCTTGAAGCGCGTTCGTCAAGACCCGTGATTAACGGAGAGATACTGCCTTCTTAATAAGACTTCCGTGGGAGCTAAGCCCGCCAAAAAGTCTGTTCGGCGCGACAGTACCCGGGTTAATCACTACGGGGAAAGTGTGGCGTTTACCGAGCACCACAGGCTGACTACCTCAGGGAGATTACTCTCAACCGAGGAGGTCCGGCCAATGTGGTGCGTCGTGGCCGACTGATAGAGAGGCATGCGATCTCTAGGAGCCTGTCCCTGCGTAGCCACAACTGAACTTCCAGGAGTTAAATTAATAACTCCCGGCTTCAGGTTGTGGCATACGAGGAGAAAACGCTGCTAAAAGACGCTATCGGCTCTCGTTAGAGATCGACGTCTTTAAACAGCTCTCCTATCAGGGACTGCGTTCAACTGCCCCCGATCTCTTGACGCGCATTCGTCAAGAGCAGTGATTAACTGAGGGATACTGCCCTCCTAATAAGGCTTCCTTGGGAGCTAAGCCCGCCAGGAAGGCCGTTCGGCACGACAATACCCGGGTTAACCACCACGGGGCGAGTAGGCACTTACCGTGCACCGCATACTAGCTACTTCGGGAGATTGCTTTCAACCGAGGATGTCCGGCCGGTGCGGTGCGCCGAGGCCGACTGATTCAGGAGGCGCGCGCCCGCTTACTTATAGTCGACGCGAGAGCTGTTCCGACCGCTCTGTAGTGAGCGCGGCGGCTCGCGCTGGTAGCGGTTAGGCAGCTGCGGCGTGCGCGCGCAGCGTATTGCTTTATTCGCGCTCCCGTCTCTTTTTCTCTCTCCTGCTGCGCCCTTTGAAATAATAGGTTTAGGAAATGATAAGGGCTTCGGTAACTTTTGGAAGTTATTAATTATTCTCTTGTCGAGTGCCGGGATCGCGGACTTGCCTCTGGCCTGGTCGGCCGAGAAGTCAGGAGTCAGGAGTCAGACTCAGACGGAGTCTCGAAACTCGATCTCTTATATACTACCCGGCTGCGCCGTGATTGGCTGCAGTTCGGGTAGAAGGGGAATATTACCGTGCGCAAGGCGCTATAGATATACTAAGTGTATAACATACTCACAAGCTTTTGATTAGGATGTTTTGTAATTAGTAATTCTAGCAATCCTGTAGTGTTCGGATATTTTACATCCTTAACTTCAATGTTATCATTTCCAAAATTTATCTTTGAATTACCAATCATGAAACTATTACCTTCTTTACGCACTCCGTAAAGTTTATCTAAGTTTTTCTTTTGATTTAGCTTGAGAATATGTTTGTTACTTAAAGTTAAATGAACTTCTTCTTCATCCGCTGTTTCGAACTAGGTTTCATGATCTTCGACTGTATTTTGTAGAATTTCATTGAAACTCTCATCGAGATTCTCATCGGAAATCATACTTACATCAAGACTTTTATTAAGATTCTCTTTTGTAGAAGTCTGCATGGACTGATTTTTTAACTTATCAACAAGTTCCAGAAGAGGATCAACAATTGGTTTAAATGTCTCTCCCATTGCTCTCTCACAGCTATCGTTTCCATACTTTAATAAATTGTATTTGCAGTTAACTGCATTTCGTGCTTTAACAAGCTGATGGAGTATATTCTTGTTTCGTCGAAAGTCAGCCATGTTGACAAATTAATATTCAATAACAGACTGCTAATTGGTGTTGTACATGTGCTATATTTATAGAAAAACAGTCGAAACCTTTTTTGTATCTACCATTATTAATTGTACTATCCTTATCGATCATTAGAAATCCATACTTATCATCTCTCCAACACTTTGAACACAAATACTTGAATTGTCCAAAGGATTACATCATCCGTGGTTTGCTAAATAGATTCATTAACAAATTTCCTGTAGAATTTCTTTTGACGTAGCGTGTAAGGAAAAGGATATAGCATATTCACAAAATCGTGAGAACATTGGAGTTAGAAACGTTGCTGACAGAGTTTTAGCAAATAAAGCTTGGCAGAGAGTTCTCTCCAAAGACGATGGTATTAGTCAAAAAACAGCTGCTTACGCTATAACAAACGCTATGAAATTGAAATCTAAGTTAGGTATGGGTATGAAAATGAAGCAGAAGAGGCAATCCATTACATTAAAAAAAGTAATGAAGGCTGCTTCTAAGTCAATTTATCCAAGTATCAGCGCTCGTAAGGTAATTCTTTCTGCTTTGAAAGGACCTCGCAGTGCGGTTAAAAAAGCTGACGGTAAACTTAATGTAATTATTCTACGTATCCTACCTGTTCCATCAAAAGTAGGAGGATTCTTACCATTCCTCATGCAGCTGGTGCAGTAGCAGGTGGTGCTGCCGGAATAATTCCAGGAAAGTCGAATACATATCAAGAAAATTGAGGATATAGCTGTCAGTAAAGTTCTTTTTCTGAAACCACATAAAACGGGATTTAGTCTTTATGTAAAGTCTCTAGGTGAAAAAGAATTAAAAAAAAGGCAGAAAAAAGATGCTCAAAGTAAAAGTACCACAAAGAGCGCTTACAGATCTTGACTTGTTAAAGTATGGCAAAATTTTGAAAATTCGAAATTTTCGAGAGGTATTCATGCGAAATGCATTACCAGTCAGTGGACCATATTACCGTAAATCTGCTATTCTAAATCTAGATGATGCAAGTGGGCCTGGGAAAGTAGTAATATTGTATATTTCGATAGATTTGGTGATCTTCAACCACCTCTAGACATGATGCTATATCTCAAAGTTGACCATGTTAAATACAATCACGAGCGATATCAAGAATTTGATACTTTTAATTGCGTACATCTCTGTCTAAAGTTCTTGTGTAAGAAGTTGGATCAGCTTATATAAAGCTGTATAAGTCCAACAGATAAGTCATTACTAATTGAGCAACCATGGAGGATTCGTTAACATTGAGCTTATCAGGTGCCTCATCTATAGTCGAAGCTCAATATTTTCCACCAATCGAACTTCATCAATATGAGAACTATGTTCTTGGACCAGTAGAACTTCTGACTTATAATTCAATTCCCAATATCGATTCAGGTAATATCAAGTTTTACGTGGATTCAGAGGAAATAATTTTACCTACAGGTAGCTACGAGATTGAGAATATAGAACACTACCTTCGTGAAACTTTAGCGTCTAAGGGTACATCGATCACTCTAAAACCTAACAATAACACTCTTCGTAGTGTAATAAAGTGTAGTCATTCTATTAATTTTCGACCACGAGACTCTATCGGTCAACTATTAGACTTCACTCAACGTCCTCTAGCAGCAAACATCACTCACAGTTCTGATCTACCTGTAGCTATCTTCAAGGTTAACGCTTTAGGAGTAGAGTGCAACATTACATCTGCTGCCTATATAAACGGACAAAGAGTTCACACTATACATGAATTCTTCCCTGCAGTACTTCCAGGATATAAGTCCCATCGCAGGTCATGTATCTTTCGATCGTCGTCAAGAGTATAGATCACTTGCAAGTACATATAGTAGACCAAGGCGGAAATTTAATTAATTTTCGAGGAGAAATCATCACAATTAGACTACATTTAAAACAGACGTAATGTGTATTATTTACAACGTTCGAGTCGGTAGAGGCTATAAAAGCAGTTCAAAATGTCAAACTGCAATCAGTCGTCAGCGAACCGTCAAAGTGCTAACACGGTAAAACATTTAATTTCTGAAAAATCTCGGCTTGACAGTCGTCGCCCGTGGTGGGAAGTAACGTGTATATTCTTTCGTTGTTTGCAAAAAAATGGAGGAGATTCTAAGCATACAATCGCCTATCACATTTGATGAGTCTGCGGCGCATTATGAAATACATGCACATCAGCCGTATCCCGCAGTTCGTTACATGTGTGTAGTAAACTCACGAAGGTCGATAGTACTATAGTTGAAGGAACTGAGTTGGTAAATAATGTCATCTGTCACATGTTCGAAGAAATTCGATCTGAGATCAATGCTGTAGAGATTGATAAATGTAAGAATGTAGGTTTAACTTTACTCATGAAAGGTTGGCTTTCGTAAATCCTAGTCAGAGCTTAATTATTGAAAATACTGGATGGCTCGACGTTGAAGAAACTCAATAGTTGACAAATGCCAATGGATACTTCGATGTATCTATACCTCTGAGTATGATTCTTGGCTTTGTTGAAGACTGTCGAAAAATCTTAGTCAATGTAAAACATGATCTCATACTCACAAGATCGAGAAACGAATTGAATGTAGTTATTCAAACAGCAACACAAGTAGCTGAACGTGATGTTTACGAAGATTTTAAAATTGAATTGACGAGAATTGAGTGGTTAATGCCATATGTATAGGTATCTGACAAACGTTCATTTGTTCAATTATATAGGGAAGGATAGACCAATAGCTATGAGTTATCGTACTTGGGAGTTATGCAAGTATCCTATACTCCCTTCCTCTTCAAAACATGTTTGGACAGTCAAAACATCAAATCAGTTGGAAAAACCGCGCTTTGTTATTGTAGCATTTCAAACAAATAGAAAAGCTCGAAGAAATATTAATGCTAGTTACTTCGATCACTGCAACATACTCGTAAGTAATGTAAAGCTTTTCCTTAATTCACAATATTATCCATATGGTAATTTAAATCTAGATGTAACTCGTAATCAGTATGCTATACTGTACGATATGTACGCGAATTTTCAAAATGTTTTTTATGACAAAAATGCCGAAGCTATGTTAAGCAAATTACATTACATCACATACTTACCTTCATTGCAATTAATTGTTTAAAACGAAATGAATCTTTGAAAAGCGCGCCAGTGGATGTTCGTCTAGAATTCGAAGCAAGAGATTATTTCCCAGCTGGAATATCTGCTTACTGCTTAATCTTGCACGATCGTGTAGATCAATATATTCCTGTGAGCGGTGATATAAAGAAATTTATATAGACTTGTTGCTACAGTGACGGCGGAGAATGGGGGGGGGGGGGGGGGTATAAAGCAAGTTGTTAGAGATTAAAAAGATTATTCTTCAGTGAGATGGAGTACATCGTAGACATGCAAGGTTTTAAACAGCCAAGCAATAATTTTATGCTCAAAGAACTGGCAATTGTTCCTGTTACAGATGTTTCCGAACCACTGGTTTTATTATTTAAAGAACCATATCCTTGGCGACGTCTCTCCGACAAGTACAAACAAGTAAATACTTGGCTTCAACGTTGTTAGCACGGATTAGCTTGGATATCAGGAGATATAGTCTACTCTGAAGTAGAAAATATACTTCAACAAGAGCTGTATGAGGCCACAAGCATCATAGTTAAATGCTCAACAAACAAGTAATGATTAAAACGTTTCAATTTCAATGTTTACGATATAAAGGATATAGGATTCTCAACTCAAGACAGAATGCACAAAGAAAAATTAGTACTGCTATGTCCTCACCATAATGGTACATATAAAGCTACATGCGCACTCAATAACATCATACTTATGAAAAAGTTTTACAATAATATTTTGAAAATTAAATGTTTAGCAATGGATTGGGAAAGTCATAAAAATTAAATATACCGCTTCATAAGCAGTATCGACTGATTTTCACTATAAATATCAATTGGACCACGTTACTCAACTCATTTGTACACCATACCTTCATTAAGATGAGTCAAAACCAGAGTAGTGCAGGCTAGACTTCTCTTTCCAAGAACAAGAAGCAAGCAGAAAAAAAATAATGTATCTACTTCAAAGTGGAAACAATATACACAAAAATATTCTACTAATACACATTCATTACTCGAACAAAGCGGATACAAATTATTTTCCTAAATCATAGATTATAGCAAAAGTAAAAATAGTAGTAGCTAACTATCATTTTATCCAGTAGGACACGAAACCGCTGCGAGACGGGATAAGGTAAGCTCGGATGGTCTCGTCCATCTTGGCTAGGCGGGTAAGGGGCCACATCAGCTCAGAACCGCGGAATCATGTGGGCTTGCTCGGTGAGCTCGACCCGCAGCGGCTACGGGCTCAGGTGAGCTTGTACCCGCCTAGCATAGCTACTCACCTAAGTTTCTAAAAATACGTTGGAGAAACGTTTCAGCAATGTATTCTTGTATGTGGGTTTGAATAATTCAATGTTTGCTAACCTAAAAAATAGTAATATAGTCAATTATTATAGTGTTTTACTATAAAATTGATATTAGAATAGTGAACAACGTACCTTATTTATTTTTAGAATGTTATTTTTGCTTCTCAGAATATTCGAATTATAATGCGGCCAAGTTATTCGTATTTATCGTGTAACTGCAAATTAATTATTTAATAAAGTCTCTATTGTTTAGCTCATGGACTCAAAACTACGACAATACGGTCGTTTAGGATATTAAAATTTTTTAACATTATATTTGAGTATTTTTGAGTTTTTAACTACAATAAGCGCCATCTTTACTAATGGCGTAAAAATAAATCAGTCTAGTCATTCTGTAAGTTTTTGTTGGATTATTATTATTAGTATTTAGTATATAATAATCAGATATAATTTTATTATTTTGAATGTTCCCGCTCCGCACTCATGCGAATGTATCTGGTTATCAAGTTAGTCAAGAGGGGCCCTGCTGTAGTTGCCAAACACGTGTGTTCCGTCGTGTCCGTTTCTCTTATTTAGAATCGAAGCGCCGCTCTCACTATCTATATATTAGAGTTGTACGCAGTTTTGTTTTCTTTTCTTCCAGTGAATCACACATCAACAAGTTCTCATATTGTACATGTTTAGTTTAAATAAATCTCTTTAGTTCTAATTAACGTAATGCTCTCCTTTTTTATAACCAAACAGTTTTTACTTCTATCGATGTTAAAGACTATAGTGGTACATATAAACGATCAAAAAAAAAGCGAAAAGTTTATAATATTGCTTAAATAAATAAAAATCGTATTGGTCTCTATGTATGCCTGTGACTTTATAGGTAGTTAACCTGATTACCGCACTTTCAGATCCCGACACAAGCAGCGCTATTGCAAACACAAGAACACACAGGAATGTACACACATAAGCACACACACATACACGCCCGCATATACACGCACACCCACGCACACTTACACAAGGTGACAAACATATTTATACATGCACATATATACACGCACACTCATATATATATATATATATATATATATATATATATATATATATATATATATATATATATATATATATACTTTATTACTATGATCAGTTAGAATACGAACTTTGCCACCGATAAATCTGGATCGACAAGAAATTTTTTCCTCCAAAAAATGTCATACTGTCGGGGATTCAGTTTGACGTTGTGGAGAGCGCAACAGGCTCTGAAACCTCTATTGTGGTGGCCGCAAACAATCACTAGTTTTATTTTATCTAGTGGAAAAATGACCATTTCAGCTGTATCACATACTTTGAGATTGAACTTAAAGCGATCCAACCATACCATCTTGAGGGAGCTCATAACAAGTACTCTGGTGACATGGGGGCGTTTATAAATTTATTTTACTGTTTTAAATTGAATTTATGCGATTATTCTCAACTTCAAGATGTTGCTTTCAATATCGTCGAAGTCTCATTACTTTTACATGTCAAGAAACTTTTAATACAAATTTATACTCATGTAAAACATTTACCCTTTTCTTATGCATATAATGTACCATTTCACCAGAGGTTAAGATCCACATATTTATTGCAGGCACACAAGTTAGGCGTTTAACTTTCTATGATAAATTCACTGATACAGTCCAGTTGTCGTAAAGTAGTATCTTCCTGTAAGCGAATGTCAATTTTTCAAGTTTTTATCACTTCGTTTTGACACTTGCTGTAGTCACGACCACATTCTTGAAGACTGAAGTATCTCACCTAACTGGATATAGGGATTATCCCAGGATTACCAGGATAATCCGTGATAGATATACTTCAGCCATAAGTTCTCCTTTCTGTACTTGTTAGTGAGCTTGCACCAATGATAGGGCGCTTTAAAGAGACGCACGAGAGGTTCAGTGTTGTCATCATCGTTGAGAGGAACAATCACTGTCTCCTTGGGGATAATGTCTTCGATAGACTGTTTGCAGCCTTGCATGTTCACCAAGTACTCCATCTCGAAGATGAATGATTTTTCGGCGCTCAAAAACCTTCTTATACAGCGATCTACCCACCATTATTAGGACTACTCCGATTACCTCTAGGATTGCCTCCCTTCCACCTCTAGAATTACCCCCACCATCACTCTCTCTCTCTCTCTCACTCTCTCTCTCTCTCTCTTTATTTTTTCAGAATTTCTACCAAATACCTCTGGAGTACCTAAAAAGTATATACCAGGATCAATCATATTCCTGATTTTTATTAATCCGATATTAAGTCGCCTTTGTTATACTATAGGTTTACTATTTGCTGATGCCCTAAAAATTTGTATTCTATGTAAGCTTAATGATTTAAATCCAGTCATTTATTTACTAAATTGTGATATATTAGAAGTAGTACATTGGGCTCATCAATTTGGTTAGACGCTAAATGTACGCAATACTAAAGCCATCCTATTGAGTGCGGTACAAAATCATATGAGTATAAATAAGAGTATCCTTGATCCAATAATATTTGATGACACTGTAATACTTTTAGAATAAACTGAAAAGAATTTAGGTGTATTTCTGAGCGAGGACTTAACATGGAACAATCATGTCTCGCATATTTCGAGAAAAGTTCATGGCACTTTACATGATCTTCGGCAAAGAAGTCACTTCTTGTCTCGGATCATCAAGAAATTGTTAGTTTCTTCACTGATTATGTCATATTTTGATTACACATGTATTGTTTATAACGATGTTACGGGCTACTTAAATATTAAACTTCAATCTATTCAAAACTCAGCCATTCGACTTGTGTACAAATTGAAACGTGATGCGAAATTTGAGACATAACGTCGTAAATTACAGTGGCTTATACCGACCAAAAGATGAATATATTTTGTAGACTCTCTGATGTATCAATTATCGATAACGCATAAACCAAATTATTTGTATGAATACTTTAAAGAAGTCCGAGAGGAAATTCGTAGATCCGAGTGTATACATTTATATTGTTTTATACTACCTAAATGTGATACTTTGACTTGCGAAAATTCTTCCAATATATTCGCAGCTAAATTGTTACCAGTTACCATAAGACTATTACAAACCAGGGCTAGTTCCAAAGTAGCTCTTAGTGAATATTTACTTGAAAACGCATAACTTTATTAGATTAGGTCTTAAATTAAATTTTATATTATTACTATAACTTTTTTTTATTTTTTATTTTTATATACTTTTATTTTTTATTTTTATATACTTTAATTTTTTATTTTTTATTCTTATATATTTCAATTTTTGATTTTTTATTTTGATATATTTTAATTTTTTATTTTTTATTTTTATACATTTTAATTTTAATTTTTTATTTTTATATATTTTAATTTTTATATTTTATATTTTATTTTTATATATATTAATTTTTTATTTTTATATATATTAATTTTTTATTTTTATATATATTAATTTTTTATTTTTATATATATTAATTTTTTATTTTTATATATATTAATTTTTTATTTTTATATATATTAATTTTTTATTTTTATATATATTAATTTTTTATTTTTATATATATTAATTTTTTATTTTTATATATATTAATTTTTTATTTTTATATATATTAATTTTTTATTTTTAATTTTTTATTTTTTATTTTTATATATTTTAATTTTCTATTTTTTATTTTTATGTATTTTAATATTTTATTTTTTATCTTTATATATTTCAATTTTTATTTTTTATTTTTATATATTTCAATATTTATTTTTTATTTTTATATATTTCAATTTTTATTTTTTATTTTTATATATTTCAATTTTTATTTTTTATTTTTATGTTAATAAGTGTATTATCGAATTTAGTATTATTATTATTATTGACATATTTAACAGAGCGGTGTTGGCTCAGTGGTTAGCGTGCTAGTCACACTGTTCCAGGGGTCGAAGGTTCAATTCTCGGTGTATGCACTCGAATTTTTTCTGAGTTGTTTTAACGGGAAAACTACCCTGGACACCGGCTGATTCGAGGCGGGTTTTGCCTCGGAATTTTCCTTCAGTGTATTTCCGGGTTTTCCCTTGCCTCACAGGCGCAACAACCTGGGCGGATTTACGAACAGTGTGTAGTGAATCAGGTGTCGATAAGGTAGAAAAAAAAGGTAGCCAATCCGATGCTGCGGCAGGGAGCGTCGGCTTTACCGGCGAGGAGCTGGTCCGTGTAATATTGAACCCTCTCCGGGGAAGCTACACTGGGAAGCTATCCCGATGCCCCCTTGGGGGCAGGAAGTGTAGGCTTAACCGGCAAGGTGTGTTCACCGGAGACGCTTCCCAGTGAAGGATATATACGGATGGATATAGGAAGGGATATATGAAAGGAATATATGAGGGCACTACTTCCATACAGAGGTGATGCAAATCCCTCGCAAACTAAGCGTACTAGGCTGTAAGCGGTAATGAGCAAAAAAAAATATTATTTAAATAATTATATTGTTAACAAATGTATGAATTTATGCCATTCGGTCAAACTATGAAATATTTCTCTTTCTCTCTCTCTCTCTCTATCTCTCTCTCTCTCTCTCTCGCGACGTGAATCAGTTGCTCGATTTGTGCTCCTACATTAGTGGTCTATTATTTTGTGCTAATAACAGTATTTTAAGGGGTACTTTTAACAGACAGTCCCAGTTCCTGCTAGATTTCACATTTTGGAGCATTTAATGCACGAAAATGTGTATTTTGAGTGCTGGCCGGAGACATTTTCGGACCATGCCGGCAGCTTTTCACTGGTGTTATTGCCGCCATTCTTCCAAGACACCGCACCTTGTGATTGTGAGAGGTCACTAACCACTGAAAGGTAGTGTGTGAGTGCACACCCATCCACCAGATATGTCATCAGTTAGACGTAACAAGTGTGGTTATTGTGATAAGTTCATGACTAGAGGCGATCCTGAAGCGGCACACTGCAATGTGTGTAATTCAGTGTACCACAGAAATTGTTTCCGTGATTCATGGTTCAGAGAAAACGGTGTAGTGATATATTGTGACAGTCTTAATACAAATAAGCGCGGCCTCTCAACCTCGATTGTCAGATTTGCCACTTAACTTATCAGATATATCCTCCATCCCATTTAAAGAAATCAATTCATGTGCTGTCCAAGCAGCTATCATTACCACCAAGTCAAAAACGTTTGATCTTGATGATATCGGTATCAAACATCTGTCACTGTCCTGTCCAGTCATTTTCACGACACTCACATTCATCTTTAATTCATCTATCTGGCGTGCTTCCTATCCGATGCTTCGGAAAGAAACATTAGTAACTTCTATTTCTAAGGTTGCTACCCATTCCAATGTATCTGACCTACAACCTATTGCTAAGTTATCGCAGTGCTCTAAGATTTTCGAAAAAGTTCTATCTATGCAGCTTATCAATTACCTAGAATCAAATAAGCTCCTGAATTCCAGACAGACCAGGATGGATGAATCTGAATTTACTATCTTGATATTGTTTGATTTTTCCAAGGCATTTGATAGGATACCATACCATATTCTCATTCGTAAGCTTCGCTCATGTAAAGTCTGTAATCACACCATTGCCTGGTTCATCTCGTACCTAGCTGACAGTTGTCAGGCAGTCATCGACGAGGGTGGCAGTATTTCTGATTAGATCTTAACCTATGTTGGCGTCCCCCAAGGTTGAGTCCTGGGACCTTTACTATTTGCCATCTTTATCAACGATCTCCCTCGCGTGTCGAGATTCACGAACCATATGATTTATGCCGATGACACACAGGTGTATGACACCGATGACACAGGAGCTGCACACGTTATGAACTTTTAGACACCATCAACAAAGTCATTGTTGATTCAAATGCAGTTTATAGATGAGCTATAGCTAATAGCCCGTATCTAAATCTTTCCAAGACTAAAGCAATGATTTTCGGTAGTACGCTAAACTTAAGTCTGTTGGATCTTGAAGATTTTCCACCTATACTTGTTAATGGCACTCCTATTCCTTATGTGTCGGAGGTTAAAAATCTTGGTATTTGGATTGCTAGCGATTTCAATTGGGAGAAACATACATCTCACATCCGTCAGCAGGTATTTTGTACCCTTCGTCAGCTTCGGTCTCATAAGCAAGCTCTTTCCTTCTCTATCCGTAAAATGTTAGTTCAATCACTCATTCTCCGACACCTTGACTATGCCTGTCTTGTGTACCATGATCTCACTGGGAAACAAGATTTAAAACTCCAGCGAGCTCAAAATGCACGTACCAGATTTGTATTCGGAAACATTCCTTGGTTGGATTACGTTACCCCCTACCGAAGACGGCTACGGTGGCTCATGGTTAAAGCGCGTCGTGACTATTTTTTCGACGCTACGACGTTTTCCACATTAAAAATTGGCAAACCAGAATATCTCGCTAAAAATTTCATATAAATGGCCGACACGGATCTGCGTACGTCGGAACGACTTCGCATTGAACCTCTCTACATCCGTCCTTATAAAACGTCCCTTCTAGCTCACTCTTTTAATATATCTGCATCTTATTTCTGGAATCAACTCCCTGATTCACTTTCTTCCCTACCTCGTATAACAATTTCAGTCTCCACCTTCAAAATCCAACTCTTTAGACACCTCTCTGGCCTCGATATTGACCTCCCACTTATGCAGAACTGGTTGACACATCATCATTTCTAGTATCATTATGTTTTTATTACTATTATTATAGTTATCATTTTCACTATTTATATTATTTACTGTTATTATTACTATTAGTATTACTACTGTTATATTATTTAGTTATTACAACTTTGTTAATATTTGACTCCATGACTGTTCAACTCACAATGACTAGACTCTAGCTCGTACACGCCTTTATATAACCCGGTGATGATTCAGCTTATTAATGTCGTAATTGAATGTATCAAAATCTTCATACCTCTCATGATTGTACTTAATATCATCCACCGCTAAATATAACATCAAGTCCAAGGGTGATTAAAGATTTCCGAAACTATCGAAATAAACCACATCATTGCTTCTTTTAAGATATGCTATCCAGTGCGTTCCAGGTCCACTCGCATCATCCAAGCTCTGTATCTCAATACATTTCTCTGAATATACCTCGGAAGTTTAGAATTCTCATAATTCTAGCATACTTTGTGATATCAGCGTTTGTGATAATTGGTTTTGCAATTTGGTACCAGGACCGTAGTACTGGTAGCCGGGAACATGGACGTCAAATGGATGCTTATTGATGAATTTGTTGACAAAACCACAACCTCGTCGTCGTTGTCGCTTGTGCACGATCATGACACTGTCGTTGTAATTGTAATATAATTGTAATTGAGGCTCAGACTACGCCAGCGCTCTATTCCAGCCAGCACGAGGAAGTAGTAGCTCCTGATAAGGCGCTGCCCAACTCGATCATGATATTCGACAATGTAACCTGTTAAAAGCAAAACAGCATAAGAGCAAACTTCTCTATGGGAGGGTACAAGATCATTCACTGCTTCTATCTCTCTATTTTGGAACTT
The DNA here is from genome assembly GCA_949152435.1 of Gastracanthus pulcherrimus. NCBI lineage: Eukaryota > Metazoa > Arthropoda > Insecta > Hymenoptera > Pteromalidae > Gastracanthus > Gastracanthus pulcherrimus. Next base: position 78,544,984 of record OX424576.1, read on the forward strand.
GGAAGGGAGCTCAGTTGGTGCCTTTGAAGCAGAAGCCTGTCCCATCTACGGTGTCAGATTTCCGACCAATTGCCCTACTGAGTTTCCGTAAAAATTTAGTAAAGTATGTGTATGTATTCTTTTTATTTTTAATATGTTATCTTTGATTTGTACTCGGAAAAATTTAATAAAGTATGTGTATGTATTCTTTTTATTTTTAATATGTTATCTCTATTGTATTTATTTTATTGTATGTATTATTTTTTTACGAAGCGTGTTTCTGTGATATCTGACTATGACTAGTTCATTATATTTAAATTTTATAAACTGACGAACTGATACAGCGAATAATATTATTTAATAAGAAATGCAATAAGTGAACGTTAATGTAAGATAACAAATACATAATATTGACTGATATTTTAATTATTATAACTACATGTACATGCAATTGTAAGAATTTCGTCTTTTGATGAATAAAAAGTATATCTATCTATCTATCTATCTATCTATCTATCTATCTATCTATCCATCTATTTTATGCATATATTTCGAAACATCTTGTGCGAGATAAAGTCAATCTTAGACAGTTGTACGATGATCACGTTAATTTTTACATAACTTTGACACAATTCAAGTAATTGTGCTCAAAGTGCTGGAGAGATGATAAGTATAGATTTCTTATGATCAATAAGTATAGCGCCATCAATCCTGGTAGATATCGTAAGGGCTTTGACTGTTTGGCTATAAATATAGCGCATGCGTAGCACCAATGATCATTCTAACGTGAGCTGTTAAATCTTCAACATGAAAGAGATACGACGTCAAGAAAAAAATTTTCATAAGCTCGTCAATGCACGAGATGCGCTTAAACGTAAGTACAACATATTAAAGCGTCACAAAGTTAGTGTTGAAATGGCATTGGGTGAAACATTTAAACCCATCGTCGATCCACTTGAAATGATCGTGAATTTAAATGAAAAAAGTGAAACTAAAAATAAACATATATTGTCTGAGAATGTCTTTGCTCGAAAGGAACATAAGTTAGATAATAGTGACGAGTTAGATAAAAGTACCAATTAGAGTCTCGATGAGAGTTATAAAGAAACTTTGCAGAATACAGTGATGGTTCCCGATACGTCATTCGAAACCGTTGCTAGTGAAGATGAAGAAAATTATTTATCTACGAATAAGCATATTCTCATGCTGAATCAAACGGAGAATCTGAACAATATTTATGGAGTGAGTAAAGATGCTGATTCTTTTATAATTGGAGACTCACTTGTATATTTTGAACGTGATAATATCAAGATTAAGGATATAATGTACCCTAAATCTTCAGGATTATTGGAACTACTTATCGCAAGACATCCTGATCGAAAACTTGTGAATTCTGATGGTTTCCAGAACTATATCAACATTCATCAATCTAGGAATGCTCACGTGAAACGATACAAGAGTGATGAATCGATTCATGTGCATAATAGTAATACATTTAATGATATTATAGCTCCCCTATTCTCTAAAAATGAAGGCGGATCACTGCCTAGATACAAGATTGCTAGGAGAGACTCAAGGATGGATTACGTATACTGGGATGATCCCAATGTGGTGGTTGATCGTCTTCGATTACTAGAGGCTGAACAATTAGCTGGTAATCCAAGTCACATCAACGAGATCCACTACATCATAAAGGTGCTCCGTGAAGCAGGGTATATATATTGAGGTGCAAGCGAATACTTGCCGCAGTATCAAGATGAGTGAAGATGTTTTCGGACGTTATCTGAAACGAAGCGAGGGAAGTCGAGGTGCTCCCGGTACCGGATACAAAATCACAGTTAATGCACTGTACAACGTTGCCACTGCTCAACAGCTGAGTGACGCTGCCAACTTAGACACCCTATAAAGCATGATTAAATCAGACGTTCGGAGCTTATATCAAGTTACTGCTGGATTAAGATCTGAACTCTATGATATAAAACTAGAGCTTAAGGGTTTCATGGAGAAATATGAAAAGAAAATCAATAGAATTGTGAAGCAGTTCAAACGTTGTACGCTATGTTATTTCAAATCTAACACTTAACTATTACAGAAGATGCTGTATCAGAAAGCAGTGATGGAGTAGCTTCATAAACCGGCTCGATACAATTACTCACGACGAAAGTACGACGTCTGAGGATTGAATGAAACTTGGCAAGCGGATTTGATTGAGATGCAACCTTATGTCCGGTAGAACAAAGGCTTCAGGTACATGCTCACCATCATAGATGTGTTTTCCAAGTATGTTTGGTCTGTACCAGTCAAGTAAAAAACTGAAGAGGAAGTTGCAGCAGGGATAATGTCTGTATTATGTCAAGGTCGAATATCGCAAAATTTATATACAGACAGAAGTAAGGAGTTCTACAACACGAACATCCAGAACTTCATGAAATGCTACAAGATCAATCTTTACTCAACATACAGTAACCTCAAAGCATCCACACGCCTCAATCGTATTCTGAAAAACAAGATGTGGGTAAAGTTTAGTCTACAAAACTACAAGTGGCTCGATGTCATATCTGATTTTCTAGACAAGTATAACAATAGTAAAGATAGAACTATTGGTATGAAGCCTAACGAAGTATCTGTTACCAATCAGGCTCAACTTCTAAAACAATTCTCCAAACAGAGTCGATCAATGAAGAGGAATAAGCATAAATTCAAGATTGGCGACAAAGTACGCGTTAGTAAGGCTAAACAGGTATTCCAGAAGGGTTACATACCCAACTGGTCCACGCAGGTACTCACTGTGAGTAGAATAGGAACCTCAAATCCTGTGACTTACCACCTGACAGACTATCAAGATCAACCCATCCCTAGTGGATTCTACGAGCAAGAACTTTCGAAGGCTAAGTAGCCAGATGTAATATTTCTGTTTTCAACATATTCAGCATTTTATGTCACAGAGTCGACAAATACGTCACAGAGTCGACAAATATGTCACTGAGTCGACAAATAAGTCATAAAGTAACACTTTTATGTCATAGAGTAACACTTTTATGGCATAGAGTAACATTTTTGTGTCATAGAGTAACACTTTTAGGGCATAGAGTAAAGCTTTTATTTCATAGTATTATTGTTAGCATTTTGATTTTGCTATAAATAAAGCGCATCCAGTTCAATATCATTCTACCGTGAGCTGTTAAAGCGTCAACGTTGAAAACCTACGAGAGAATATACTTCGTAAATCGCGAGAGGGTATCACAAACAAATACAAATCTCTAACACAGAGTAGTGCAAGTGTAGAAATTGATTCTTTGGGTCTAATCATCGATCCGTTTGAAAATCTCACTACCGATAGAGGAACCAAGAATATGATGTCTGAGGATCTTAATTATCCGCCTGATGAGAATGTTGAATCTCCAGATATTGAGAATTCATTTCAAGATCTATCATTCAGCAATTAGAAGATACCTTTACTCATTCATAAGTATCTCTAGAAGCTCAATCAAAATGGTAAAACATACCTCGATACCGTGTATGGAGTTTATAAGCATTGAAATAAGCTTATGTTGGGTAACTCAACCATTCAGTTTGAAGACAATCATGTCCAAGTATGTAATATAAGATATCCGTCGATTCGTAGTTTGAAGAGTATTGAATTCAATGAGATTATTGCTCCAATATTCCAATCGACTGGTCAAGATGGTCATCGATTTGAGAAGAAACAACTTTCGACCGATACCATCCCTTAGTGCACGGGAAGGAATAGATTTCAATGTAAAATAATGCTTCTTCTTCAGTATTGTCAGACGAGGGATGATCAAAATCCCGATACGATAAAGATGAAAAAAACGGAAGTTGCAGAATGAGATAGTGTCAACGCTGGAACCTGTTTCCGAGTCAACAATAAGTCATTGGCCTCCGAAAGATAATATTCGCAATTGCAATATGTGTGTTATCTATCGTCGATACTGCACACCCCCCTATGTTATCGATCGTAGGCCTTGGCAATAATTCCTCGTCAATGATGAAAGTTTGGGATTCCCCAACCCGCTGATATATACAGGTAATTCGTCTTGTCAACACATTTACATGGTTCGGCGATGCGCACTCTAAACACACAAGTCGCGCCACCGATCGAAGCGCGCTAGCCGCGGCGGCGGTGGTGGACCAGTGGTCGACACGCGAAGGGCGACCTTTTCCCTTACCTAATTTAATTGCAAAATACATACACAATTCGTCACAGACATCTAGCGGCGGCGCATAGTGAAAAAAGACCTAGTCTTTTGAAGAAAAATTTTCCGACAACACACATCTTCATAATTTTTTATAAAACTTTTTTTCAAATATTTTTATAAGATCTTGCTGTGACAAAGTACTGCGATAATTGAGTTATAGATCAACCTAATATCAAAGAAATTCGTGAAAACAAGCATATTTATAGCCAATAAAAATTAATATATACTCAAATCCACAGACAACACATATATATCCACATAATTTTTTTTAAAGATTTTCTTAAAATATTAAAACTTAAACCCATTAATCCTAATCCAGAATACGCTAACCCATAAACACTAAACCCATGAATCCCAATTTCAATCAACCCATAAACCCTAAACCTATACACCCTAAACACAACCACTAAACCCTAAATCAATATACCCTAACCCTAATCCCATCAACCCTAAACCCTGAACCTATGTACCTTGAATCCATAAACCCTGAATCCATAAACACTAAATCCATAAAAAATGAAATTATAAATGCCGAACCAATAATCCCCAAGCTGAGAAACCCCAAACCCAGAAACTCCAAACCCAGAAACCCCAAACCCAGAAATCCCAAACCCTTAAACATAAAACCTATAAATTAAAAATTCATAAACTCAAAACCCATAGGCCAAAAACAGTAAATCCAATACCCATAATATAATGATCCTAAAACCTAAGACTCATAAACCCATAAAACCACAGACGCATAAAAATATTAATTAATTCTTTCGTGTAATATTTCCTGAAAAATTTCTTAATTATTTCAGCAATATTTTGCAAAATACTTATAATATTATATAAAATTTGCTGAATAATATTCATAAAATTTTTCTTAGAATACTTACAAATAGTTCAGCAATATTTTAGGAATGAAGTATAAGATCAAATTAAATAGTTTCGTGTAACATTTTTCAACGGTTTACGGGTCCGGGGTTTAGGGGTCCGGGGTTTACGGGTTCGGGGTTTACGGGTCCAGGGTTTACGGGTCCGGGATTTACGGGACCGGGGTTTACGGGTCTGGGGTTTACGGGTCTGTGGGTTACAGGTCTAGAGTTTATGTGTCTAGGGTATATGGGCCTAAGGTTTATGGGTTTGTGGTTTATAGTTTTAGGATTTATGGAATTAAGGTTTATCGATTAGGGTATATTGGTTTAGGATTTATGGAATTAGGGTTTATCGATTAAGGTATATTGGTTTAAGATTTATGCGTTGGATTTAGGGAGTCAAATATGATTAATAATAGCCGACGTTTCAGACGTATATAGTCGTCCCTTATCTAGGCTAAAAATATACAAAATACAACATTTTAAGAAATAACATATAATACAAATAAATAAAGTTAATTTAACTGCAATCAACTTCACTCACCATTGTTAATATAATAAGTTACATGGACGTAGAAAATAAATTGGTTTAAATAGTAAAAGTAATTAAATCATTTACTGAACTGTAATAAAGAAGTATTTATAAATTATATTAAAATCTTAACAGAAACGTCTGTACTAATATAAAAACAGCACCTAATTCTCACTCTGATTCTCTCGCAACTGAGTTTTTTACCTCGGGAGGTCGGTGCATGGCGAATAAGATGGAAGTAACGTTTACCACTCTGTGCCGCCAGAGATACACTTAGTGCAAGAGACTCGCGAGATCCGTGGGCAGTGGGAATAATAAGTATTAGGAAACGAATAAATGATGGATGGTGGAGGAAAATAGATCGGGAAGACAACAAACTACGGCTCAGCGATCGGAAATTTGGTCGCGCATGTGGCGGTGGGGGGGGGGGGGGTGACACAAGAGTCGTTCTGCTACATGTACACATTCATACATAGTGCAGTGCAGTGTAGTGGTGTAGTCTTGCGTGCGGCGAATTTCTCTATAATGAAACACGTACAGAGCCTATTGCCGTTCGCGGCTGCTTTTCACTTCCTTTGCATAATATACTATTGCTTGTATTCGGCATGTACAACTTGAAATGAACAAACACGGGGTAAAGTTATTTATTCTTCTAGGTGATTTTTTAATAAATTCTGTGAATATTTGTAAGGGTTTTGTAACTTATTGACAGCTTTAATTTATTTATTAGTATCAATATGAAAGTATATATTCAAAATTTTTGGAAATTTGCTTTTGAAAGCATTTCTTTCTTGGTCAATAATTTTAACAGTAGAAAGATCAATAGTGTTAGTTTTGTTATTTTTTATATGATTGGCTAAGGACGTGTCTTTTTGATTTTTTATATCTTTACTGTGTTCCGAACTTCTAAGCTTCATTTTTCGTAATTGTACAAATTTAATTGTAACAATTTTCCGGCCACGTACGTAGGAAGCGAATAATGAAGGTTGGAAGTTCAGAACACAATAAAGACATACAAAATCATAAAGACACGACCTTAGCCAGTCATAACAAAACTCTCACTATTGTTTTTTCTAATGTTTAAAATATTGACCGAGAAAGAAATGCTTTCAAAAGCAAATTTTCAGAAATTTTGAATACATACTTCCATACTGATACTATTAATGCAATCGAATATGTCAATAAGTTAAAAAACCCTTACAAATATTCACCGAATTTATTAAAAAAACACCTCCAAAAATAAATAACTTTACCCCTTGTTTGTTCATTTCAAGTTGTATATGCTGAATACAAGTATTAGTATATTACGCCAAGGAAGTGGCAAGTAGCCGCGAACGGCAATAGTCTATATACGTGTTTCATTATAGAGTGATTCACCCCACGCAAGACAGCACCACTACACTGCACTGCACTATGTATGAATGTGTACATGTAGCAGAACCACTCCCGTGTCACCCCCCCCCCACCGCCCCACGCGCGACCAAATTCCCGATCGCTGAGCCGTAGTCTGTTGTCTTCCCAATCTATTTTCCTCCACCATACGTCATTTATTCGTCTCCTAATACTTATTATTCGCACGGCCCACGGATCTCGCGAGTCTCTCGCACTAAGTGTATCGTTGCGAGAGATTCAGAGTAAGAATTTGATGCTGTTTTTATATTAGTACAGATGTTTTTTTTAAGGTTCTAATTTAATTTATAAAAAAGTCAGTTCAGTAATTGATTTAATTACTTTTACTATTTTACTAAGTTATTCTCCTCGTCTATGTAATTTATTATATTAATAATGATGAGTGAAATTGTTTGCAGTTAAATTAACTTTATTTATTTGTGGTATATGTTATTTCTTAAATTTTGTATTTTGTATTTTTTTATCCTATGTAATTGACGACCTATATACGTCCGAAACGTTGGCTATTATGAATCATATTTAACTAGTTGAGATCAATAAAACGTTTTCAATATTAACCTAAAACCATCAACGAGTAGTAGATTCTTCCAACTTAATTAAGTAGTTCAGGTTTCATGGGCTCAGCATTCAATATTTTAAAAATAAATTTTTGTGAACTTTTCATACTGTAGAATACTAAGATATATATATTTTTTTTATGCATACAACACGTTCGGGTTAGTATTTATACTTTTGCATGTTTTAAATAATTTTTCAAGTTTACGTTGACATATAACTATGGTACCTCATTTCCTTGCCATAGCACAAACCCTTATTGGTATTTTAAAAAAGGTACACACAAAATTATTAAGATTTAAGTTATTGGTTAATTTTTGTTTTTATTGATAATTATGATTTTAACTGTGCCATGTTTTCATCAATTTCATTTAGGTAAATTTAAAAAACTTAATAATTAAAAAAATTTTCATGAAAAATGATGAAGATATGTATTGTTTGTGGATCTTTGTGTATATTTGTTTTTGTGATTTTAAATTAGCCATATTTCATGAATCTGTTTAGGTTAGGTTGACCAATAACTCAATTATCACAGTAACTTGTTGTAGTAGGATTATTTATAAATATTTTAAAAAAGTTTTATAAAAAATATGAAGATATGTGTCGTTGGTTGATTTTTGTTTATATTAGTTTTTATGGTTTCAAATTAGCCATATTTTCCTGAATTATTTACAGGTTAGCTTGACCAATAACTCAATTATCGCAGTATCTTGTTATAATTGAATCTTATACAAATATTTTAAAAAGAGTTTTATAAAAAATGATGAAGATATGTGTCGTTGGTCGATTTTTGTTTATATTGGTTTTTATGATTTTAAATTAGCCATGTTTTCATAAATTTTGTTCAGGTTAGTTTGACCAATAACTTAATTATCGCAGTACCTTGTTATAGCAGGATTTTAAACGAATATTTTTAAAAAAGTTGCAAATAAAGCGCTGAAGATATGTGTTATGGGCAGATCTTTGTCCCAAAGACTATGATTTTTACTACCATGCAGCGGCCCGAGTGATCTCTGATTGGTTGTACGCCACCGGCGGCGGTGAGGGCGATGGTATGTCGACATATCCAGTTCTTGTTGATTCGTATCAAAGTCCTCTGTAAATCCTCACAGTCCATCTACCAGGTACTCACTTCGCTAAGTCTGACTATCTGGAAGGAAAGTAAGTCCGTACACTATATAGATTTTTCTTTCGAAAAAAAAGTGGAGAGGTACAGCCAGATTTCTAACCTGGGACCTCTAATTAGAAGGCCGAGCTCTTACCCACTAAGCCATCGCGGCTCTCGTTTATGTATATACATATATGTATCAGGTAATTTAAATTTCCCGCCAATTTTCTCTCTGATAATTAAAAATTCTAATTTAAACATTGGAATTTCCTACCCAGACTTACCGGTAGTACAGATACTTGGGTTATCAACCATAGGTAATGTAGATATCTGGATTACCGATCATCGGTAATATAGATCCTCGTATTATCGGTTGAGTGTAATTGGGGGTTGGGTTACCAGCCGTAGGTAAGGTAGGTCCATGGTTTACTCGGCCAGGCAGATTCCTGGGTTACCGAGCGAGACGCCCGGACATCAATCAAAGTATCGTATAAAGTATCAATAGCGTATCCAAAACAGCATAAAAAGTAGAAATACTGTTTTAATTTGTACAAATTCTTCCATGTATAGGTTTTTCAGGTTGCTCATTTCAAATGTAATAATACAAGCAGCAATTAATTTTATCGGTAAGTTTTAAATCAGATATCTGAAAAACCTTTATATGGAAGTATTTGTACAAATTAAAACAGTATTTCTACTTTTAACGTTGTTTTGGATACGCCATTTTGTATTTATAAATTTAGTGTCTATTTTTTAAATTAGTAACCTAAAGAACCGCTTAAACTATATTGTCTTTGAAAAATAATCAGTTATTTATGAGAAAATTGAATTTGTTTATAATTTCTACCCACATAGCACTCAATATTGCAGCAATATCACACGAGTCCTACACGCAATACTTAATATTCCTGTGATATTGTGACGTAATGACATGTCACGTTACTCGTAATTCGCACATGCGCCAATATTACATATAACAACGCGCAAATATTTGAATATACAAGCATGGATCTTGAAATGTAAATTTGTTAAGTCGATCCGTTCCTTTAGCTGTAAATCACTCGATAGGCTCGGACAGGAAACTCATAAATAACAACCAAAAGTTTAAGTGTCTCGCTAGAGTAAACAAGGCTATAAATATCAAAATATCGGATATCGCTCAATTCAATGCATAAAAGGCCTCTATTGTAGAATTCGTAGGAAAGCATTGACAGTTTATTGCTTTCTCGTCAAGACGAGAGCCACGATAAGCTCGCAACAAGACATGTGACCAAAGAAAGATTGTGGGAAAGCAACGGACGGAGAAAGAAGAGAAAGAGAGAGAGCACACACACGCACACTCGTTCACAGAGCTCACGTACACAGGAAGTTAAAGACCAGAGTAAGGAGAGGGAAAATCCCGATCTACCCTTTGACCTTCGCTGATTGGCTACCACCAGAGAGCGAGGGAGGAGACACGGAGATCGCCACAAAATCACGAGGCGGAGAAACAGCAGAGGGGAGAGAAGATCGACAGTTCGGCCCGAGACGCGAAAGCATTCAGTTGTAGTTTAACTTAAGTGCATATATTGAAAATATACAGAAGGACTTAGACGGTTAAGCTAAGTCCTTATTTAAACTATATCATAGAGTTATTTCATTTAAAGATCCTTTTATCCTGTTTAGGGCAATCCCTTGATTTTCACACTATTAAAATAAATTATAATAATAATCATTTTTAAAATCAATTTAAAATCATTTCAAATTACGCGCCCGCGAATCCACGCTACCACTTCGGATCCAACGGCCTGGGTCATCACAATATATTTAAATGACACTGATCGCTACTCTGAAAAAAGATGCACATTACTATTTTATAGGAAATATAGAGCCAGAAACAAGCAAAGAAAGAAAAATCCCCTTAACCCTTTTCTTTTAATCGCTAAAAAACCATTTATCGTCCGAAATTAGAATAAAAGATAAATAAAGGAATAAAATTAATGTTTCCTTTACGTACTTGACTAATGCTAAAATTATTTTCGCAAATCTTTGAATTGCGTTCATCTTTGTGTCATCTTTTTAACGATTGAAAAAAAGAGCTAAGGGGATTTTTCTTTTTCCACTTGTTTCTGACTCTATATTGTCTATAAAATAGTAATGTGAAACTTCTTTCAGAGTAGCGATCTTGTGTCATTTAAATGTGGTTTAGCCTCACCGTGAGCAGTAATATTGCAGTGATACTGTAGTGACGATTAATGTTCGCGTCGTTTTTATCACAGGAATAATACGGACAATATCAGTACAATATTTTGGTGACAATCAGGCAACATTTCAGTAACATTACAATAATATTATTATGGGTTTTTAGTTGTTGTAGTGAGAACGGAAAATATTGCAGTGATATTGCAGGAATATTATTATCATTTCACAATAATAATGGAAATACTGGGTAATATGTCAGTGACATTCCAGCAATATTATTATTATTTTATCGAAAGTATATATAATTTCCTTTTCGTTTTTTATTATTTTTATTTCGCCGTAACGCTACTACCATTATTAGTATTAGTAACATACATGTAATAAACTCCTGTCAATAATCGTTCATATGTAGTAGCTTCGGGAAGACACATTATCGTAATGTTTGAACTGTCCTTATATAGTAACTGACGACGACTCTTATCACTTCCGAGAAAACGTCAAAGCGCCATCTAGCGACAATCTTTAGAAAATTGATTTCAAATAATGTACAATGACAATAATCGGTTTCCCTAGATTTGTTTTTACGTAAACCTTGACTAACTACATTATTAAAACATTTTTACAGTTATAGTCAATATTTCTGGAAAAATATAACGGTAAAATTAAAATATTATCGTTAAACAAATGATGACTGATTTATTGGCATATGATATAGTTGAAATACTTCCACAGTAGTAGTTTTAAATGCATCCAGGAATGTCACTCTGTAATCTTTCAGGAATATAGCTGTAATATCTTAAAGTAATACGTCGCATAATAATATTACAGAATATTTCGTATATATTTCAATATGATGTGTAACAGTGTAATATTATACAAATATTTCGGCAGTATTAATGTGACATGAATTCAGAAATATCATTCTGTAAACTTGCAGGAATATTACTATAATATTTTCATGCGATATGGCACAAAAATATTACAGGATATTTTGCGTATATTTCAAATTGATTTATCATAGTGAAATATTGTAGAAATATTATGGCAATATTAATTTGACATGCATCGATAAATGTCATCCTGTAAACTTGTAATAATATTGATGTAGTACTGCAATGTGATATGTCACATAACAATATTACAGTAACGTACGATGTATATTACGATGTGATTTATCACAATGTAATACTGTAGAATTATTGCAGCAATCTTGCGTTGTAATTTATCATTGTACAGTGTTACAAGAAAATCACTGCAATATTAAAATGTGATATATCATAAGGTAATATTATAGAAAGATTGCTTCAATGCTGCAATATTGAAAATCATACTAGAATACCACAGAAATGTAGCTGCAATATATCAACTTATCTGCAATATCACAGCAACGTTGAAATATTTCTACGACATTCCTGCAATATTGAATGCTATGTGGGTAACCGATTCTGCAATACTTAGTAATGTTGCAGTAATTGGATTTTACTGGATTTTAAGTATGTTATTCAGACGATTTTTCTACGATTTTCAAAAGAAAAAAATAGCTCTGTTGCAATTTGTTATGGGTCAAATTCTTTTTTGCCTAGTATAATATATATCAAATTATCTAAAAGTCTAGAAGATTCTACGCTTTAGCACACTTTTCTTATAGTTTCTATAGATGACTATTTCTCTAAAAGATTTCATGTTTCAGGAGAAGTACATTCGCGTACATTCCTCGGGCCTTTAGACACTTCGTATATATATCAGGCAGGCCAGCCAAAGTCGTTAAAACTTTGCGCACGCATGTCGTGAAATTTGTTGCCGATTTTTTATGTTAAAGCATATGTCAAAATAACGGTATATGCCAAGATTCAACCCGTTTCCGCTCTTATATCAAAAGTTTGGTTATATCAAAGTTTTTAAATCATACAAATTTAAACATTTTTCAAAAAATTCCAGCCTGCTCTACTTTTATAAAAATAATTATGCGACGTATTAAAAATTTAAAATTCTTGACGATATTTTCTGATTTAGGATTCAACTTCTTTGTCTTTTCAATATCTTTCATTTTTCTTTTGAAACTGTCCTTGACGACTTTACGGAACAAAGATACGGACTTCTAAGAAACATGCTTTTTCAATTATTACCAACTTTGTACCTCTGTAACGTTTTTCTGACAGTTCTACTTTCTATGAAACTTGCTGGAAAATACGTCTTAAGGGGGTCACCTCCTGTAATTGGTTAAAAAGATAACTTTTTTTACTTAAATCAATGCGTATATATATGGAGAATATGGAGATATTCTATCTCTAAATGGAACTACACTGTGTTTGTAGCCGCACGTCGAACAGGTAAGTAGCGGTGACCGAAAATTAAAACGCGTTTTTCTCAAAGCGACTTTTTTCAAACTGGTGGACAAGATAACTCGAAAATTATTTATTCAATCGCGCTCATCCGGTGCATATATATTGAAAATCATATTTCTCATCGACTGAACCTATAAAATCAACATATTATTGTATAAAATATAAATGTTATTGCAAAATAAAAGAAAATTTTTCTCGTGAAAATGTCTACTTTTTTTTCTAAGTTCCACCATTTTATCAATTTAGAGCTTTTTATTATTATTCAAGATTCAGTTGCTGTGTAATCGTATAGAAAAAACAATTTTTTTTTGGTTTACTTATTTTAGATGTCTTTAGCCCATGACAGAATGTCCACCGTTTTACGCCTCCATAGCTAGAGCTGCTTCAACGTCAATCTGGATCTATGCATATACGTATTATTTGTAAACATTAATTTTTTTACTTCACCTAATATAGTCTAATAATATGTAAAAAGTTTTAAAGATTTTCAACGAATACTTTTCCTAAAAAAATTCAATTCAAAATTAGCTTTATTTTAGACATTTACACGAGGTGACCGCCTTAAACATAGTCGAAATAAAGCCTTAAAAGTTTTTTTTTATATTTGGGCTTCCTTATACAACAGTTCTGATTTGTTTATCAGCATAATTCAATAATTAACATCTAACACAGCAAACTGTTTTAAATTTCATGGTATTCTGCATTTTCTTGACGAATCTTTCTGATTTTTATCTCATTTTCTTCGACTTTTTAAGATCTTTCATTTGTTTTTTGAAAAAGTCCTCGATAACTTTATGAGGCCAAGATATGGCCTTCTGAAGAAGCACGTTTTCTGTCATGTCAATTATTGGAGTAGGATTCAAAAATAATAAAATATGAAATTTTATAAAATGAATGAATTACTTTTAAACAGTTTATTATGCAACTACTATGTTTAGTTTTGTATTCAATATTAATGTAATTTCTTTTCTTTGCACCATTTAATAGTTTTTGTGTATTTGTGGGCACAAATTCAAAAAATTTACATGTACCGTCAGTAATGTTATAAACTGCTTGTATGACCAATTTGTAGATTCAAATTTTTTTAGTAATAAAAAGTAACCTATATCGATCTCGAGTAAAAAAAACGTTGCCTACAATTGTATATAGCCATATATAAGTTTAGATAAAAGCATGCGTGGTGTATATAAAAATATACAGTTATATATTGCTATATATAATTTTGCATATAATTACATATGATTATATATAGTAATATTTTGGTTTTGAATTTATATAATTACATATGTGTATACACCCTATATACACCCTACTAAAAATAATACGTAAGTTCTTACGCAAGTTGTTCTGTAAAGTCTTACATAAGTACCCCATTAGCCAGATGTATTGCAAATTGTTAGCAATTTAACATACATGTTTTGCTATCGATTTCCGTAAGTTTGACGTAAAACTGCGTCCGTATATGCTGGAAATTTTGTATCAAGTATTGAAGTAAATTATGAGGGCAAAGTGAAGGCAAAATTACAGCAACTATTGCTCATGATGTGCAGGCGTATCATAGGCATACATTGACATCATATTGTCGTCACATTTCTTGATTTTTGTGTTACACAAATTTCCATCAATATGCTGTTATTAATTTCTTCCCTTTCTTTCTTGCACTGCCGCCTATACGAGTAATTTTATTTAATATTACGTCAATAATATTGAAAATAAAATAATATAATATATTAATAATATTGAAAACAAGTTGAAAGCAAATTGACGTACAAAACTTGCAGCAACAGTTACACATCAAATGTAAGTAAATCTGCGTCCGTATATGGCAGCAATTTGGTGGCTAGCATGTGCAGTCAATTTTACGGCACATTGACATCAATCCTTGATATTCGTCATTTCTTGAGCGTAAGTTGGAACCAAATTGCTAACAAACATTGCAAAGCAACTATTGCCGCGATTTTGCCGCGGCAAGCCTGGTTAATGGGGTACTTACGTAATTTCTTACGTTAGTTTTTACGTGCGAATTTCAACGAAAAACATACGCGGGAACGTACGTAAGGACTTACGTAAGAACTTACCTGTAAGAATAATTTTTAATAGAATCACCGCTGCTAACTGTTTTAGCAGAATGCTTTCTCAATGAGAGGTTCTAAAAAATCGACTTTAAAAATGTTTTAATTGAAATTAGCTTTAAATTAAATAATGCTAAAATTAACTTATTAAACACAAACGTTTAAATATCTCCATTTTTAAAATATATTATAACTCAAAATAATGTTCGACATATCTGAAAGTGCATTCATTTCAAAACCATAAGTTTATTAAAAATTTTGATTTAATTTTTTTTAAATTAATAAAAGAAATTATAATAATTGCAAGATATATGAATCAAAAGTAAATCACTTGTCCTGGAATAGATTAAAAAATAATTTGTTAATTTTCTAAAATTAACGATTTTAATTTTAATATGCGTATGAAAATGTACACATTTTCAATATGTTTGACTTATAAAGAGTAATAAAAATTTTTCTTAATTTTTACAAATTTCGTTTTTTATTACATTTTTTTTATTACATAACCAGATTGCGGGTTGCAAGCCCGATCTCCGCCACCGAGAAATACGGTAAAACATTTTTCTTAAAATGTCCCAGAAAAATTCACTGACGGGGAATCGAATAATTTAACAAATAAAAAAATAATAATCGTAATAAATTTAAAAAAATAAAATAACTGCAAGATATATCAATCAAGAGGAATTCACGTATACTAGAATAGACTACAAGATTATTTCTGAATTTTCTAAAATTAACGAGTTTAGAAAAATACGTATTCAGAATTTAATCATATTTCTTCCTCTATAGTAGTATTAAGGTAATTTTTATATATATAAATTGGATGAAAATTACGTCTATTTCAAGATAATGTACACATTTTCGATCTGTTTAACGTATAAAGAGAAAAAATTTTGCTTAATTTTTACAAATTTCTTACAGTTTATATTTTACTTTTTCTTTTGAAAAAAAATTTAAAATACTTGCTAGATATATCATTTAAAATGAGAACACGTATACTTTATGAAAATATATACATTTTCAACATATTTTTATTATAAAGAAAAAAATAACTTTTCTTAATTTATAAAAATTTCACAAAACTTATATTTTTATTTTTCTTTAAAAAAAATTTAAATAATTGCTAGATATATCAATCAAAAGAAAACCACGTGTATTTTATGAAAACATACATATTTTTAACATATTTAACGTATAAAAAGTAAGAAAAAAATTTTCTCAATATTTAAAAATTCTTTTAAGTTACAATTTTATTTTAAATGTACTTTTTATTATCCAACCAGCTTCAAAGTCTAACAAATTCTAAGTTAAGCTATACTTCATATGTCTGCAAAATTTCTGCTCCTAACATGCTTCTCTTGAAGAATTATCGTTCCACAAATTTTTTGTCACATACATACATAAATACAGAAAGACATTTTTTAAAATCACGTGTTTCAGACTCAGAATCACATTTTTTACTTGGGATTGATATAGATTATTTTTTATTAGCCGAAAAATCTGAATCTACAGATTTAATATTTAAGCAGTTCATAACATTGCTGAGATTATATGTAAACTTTTTGTATGCGTGCACACAAATACACGATGACTATTAAATGGTTCGAAGAAAAAAAATTACATTAATAATAAATTAGAAACTGAACTCAGTAGTTGCATAAGTATTCTACATACCAAAAGAATATATTATAATAATCATATAATTTTGTTTGATCTCGTTGATAGTGTAATTTTATTTAATAAACTTTAATTTTATATTTAGAAAATATTATTACGTAAATTTTTAAATATTATATATTTTTCAGTATAATAAATCTAATTTTAATTTTTTTTAAGGGAAGAGCATGCGTTGGAAACTAATTTGTTCAAATATAGGAATTTTTTTTTATGATTATATATGATTACATACATAAAAGAAGGATATTTTTATACCTACCCAATATAATTAACTGACCTGACGGTGATTTATAGCTATTAAGGTGGTCCTATAGGAAAATTTGACGAAAAAATCGAAGATTTTTTTTTAATTTTCTGATACTTTGTACATTTTAAGAACAGAAAATTATTTTGTATTGGAAATATTGGCCATAAAAATAATTTTAATGAGCTTAATAGTTATTTTTACGTATTTTGCTTCCAAACGTTATTGCACACAATCCAGCGTGTTCCTTCACTAACCGAATCTAAACCCGTGTCTAAATCAATTCTAAACTATGCAGACAAACTTCGGAAAAAATAGAAATACGCGGATTGCGGATCGTCGACGGTCTCGCGTCTCTCTATCTCTCTGTTTTTGCTCTCGCACACCTGTTGCCGTTATGCCGAAGGCTTGACCCAAGGGAAGAAGTGGTGAAGGAGGTAGTTCTTCGGTGCCGACGCTCACACTATCTGCCATACACACACACACACACTCCCTCCTACAAACAGAACACAAGCTCGGGTCTCGCGAGAATAGCGGCGGAGGTTATGTCGCAACGCACGCGGGAACAGCCGAGAATAGTCTGGCAACCGCATCGTTGCCAGCAGCGCTCGCGGTGCGATGGACGGGATTTTCCAGCCCTGATATTTACGAGTGTGTGCACGCCTACATGTCGCGTATGTTGGCGCGAATATTCGAATACAAAATTGTTTAAAGAAACATATTTATCACAACATATTATGAAGATTATATGTGAAAAAAACTAAAATTTATTTACGCTCGTAATGATGGTACCTGATTTTCTAAATTATCTAAGTATTTGAAAGACCATGTGAAAATAATCAAATATCTGCATCTATATTCTTCAGAAATACTTACTTGCAGATTTCTATTTTACCAGCTCCACATTTTATAATTTTTTTGACGATGTGCGGGTCATTTTTAAAAAATCATACTCCCTTTCAGCAAATCTTTCAGTAATCGTTCAGTAAAAATTAATATAAATTAGGAATTAAATTAATTTAACTATGTCTGACATTTTCTTTTTGTTCAGTGTTAATTTTCAAAAAATGTGACATAAAATATGATGATATTTGGAATATTATTCAATTAATTTAGAAATTAATGTTTCTGAAGTATTTCTCAGACAGCTACATACATTTTTCAAACATTACATTCAAATATAACTGAAATATTTCCTAAATATTTCAAGAAATATATAGATAATATCATTCGAATCGATTTCATAGAAATATATTATAAAATATTGCTGAGATATTTCTGGAATATTTCCAAACATGTTCTGAGACCTTTTTCGAACTAAATAAGTAATATTTCTTAAAATATTGTTGTTATGTTTTAAAATTAATACAAACCATATTCTTTTGAAAGAATTTAAAAATATTTCCTGCAATATTTCGTGAAAGGTTACCGGAAGATTTCATTAAGTCTTTGAGAAAGATAATAATAATAAGATAATAATTTACATAATGGATGTCTACGAATATCTCCTAAAATATGGTTGTAAGATTTTCTCAATATTGGGATGAAATATTTCATATAAAAAATGTGAAGTAATATAATTAATATTGCGGAAATGTTTACGAAAGATTACATTAGAATATTAAATAAATAAAATAAAAAAATATAATAAAATATTAACAATATTCCATGTGGTGTGGGTAAGAACCTCCCGACAATCTTCCAGCGTACTTTTTAAATAAGTGTCTTAAAAGTTTCTGTAAAAGTTGGAAATATAGATTATGTATTATATCTTTTAATCTTTTTGAACAACATGATCGAGAATCGTTCGAAACATTTCAATAATATTTCAAGGAATATTATAAACAGTGTTTTTCTAAAAACAATATTTGCAAAACTTTTATACAACATAAAAGTGTTAAAAATATTTGTATAAATTCTTAACAAAAAAAATTGTTTTTGCATAAAAATAACCTGCAACAAAGCGTTTTTAAAACGTTACTGAATTATTTTCTGAAACGTTTTTTGTTATAATGTTTTAAACATTTCATGAAATATTTCAGCAAGGTTTTGTAAATATTTGATAATATTATGTCAGAAAGGTTTTGGCAAACTTTTTATAATGTTTATACAAACTTACAGTAAGCTATCTTTCAAATGTTTCCTGAAACATTGTACTAAAATATTGTCTGCTGTGTGGGGGAGACTCTCTGGGAGATCGAATAAAAAAAAATTTTATTTTATAAATTCGGTAAAAATGTTCTTTTTGGTATGTAGAATGTATGTGAATTTTCTCAGATTTTTTGAAACCCGTAGGTTCAGATTTGATCAACGCTAAAGATGAGCATGTAGTGATGTTTTACATTTTTCAGCAAATTAAAACCTCCATTTATTCAACAAAATTAAATCTCTTAAAGAAATAGCAACAAAGGAATTTTTAGCAAATTTTTCATAAAAAAATTAAACTCGTTTTAAAACTTAAAATCCTTAAAAAAGAGGGTTTTATTACTCGAACTAAAAATTATTACACCAAAAGTAATGAAGATAGCTTTTTTCAGAACAAAAATGCAGACTGCCATAGTCGCTAAATGGGAAAAGTGCAATATTTATATAAAAAAAAAAATAACATTAAATATTGCTAAGAAAATATTGAAATGCACATATTGGCAATAAAGTCACATTTATCTACAAACAACATTAACCTATGAGCTTAAAAAAATCTGAAATAAATTATATGCATTTTACATACAAAAAGGAAGATTTTAGTTTACAATTTTTCAAAAAATATATATAACTTTCTGAAAATGCGAGAACATACATATACATACATGGGCATTTCGCTGGGAAATCGAAAACAAAAAAAAATTCTTTATAATTTCAGAAAAAATCTTCCGTTGAATGTAGAATGCATGTAAATATATTTAGATTTTTGAGCCCATAGGTTTAAAGTTGTTTGGGGCTAAATATGACCGTATTTCCATATATAAATATATATATAGAATGTAAAGAGCCGCGAATAACTCACGAGCAATGTAGCGCGGAGCAATAATAGGCCAGGTGACTCCATCTGGAAGCGGTGCACTTCAACAGGTAGACAGCCGAAGCGACACAGTGTACACCGTCTCGGTCGTGAGAAGAGGCCATTAGTCTTAATGCTTCCATGCCGCGCTTTCTGCTCGCTCGCCGCCATCTTAAGAATTCTCCCGCTCCGTGTGTTCACGTTCTGACTATTTTACGGTGATTCTCGTGTACGTCGGTGAAAGAACCACTGGTGGAGACGAACGCTCCACCACCTCCATACACAGTAGAAGAAGAAGTCACCGCGCGAGAGAAGGAGTCCAGCAGTGAAAGTGAGAGACGCACGTACAAGACAGCGAGAGAAAGAGAGAGAGAAGAAGCAGTGTGTACTGCAACTCCGATTCATCCTTCGCTTGAATAATTAGAGGTAAGGGCTAGCCCTGTGGGATTACGCGCAACGCGAAGAGTCACACTACGAATAGGGTACCGTGCCCAATTATTTTTATCGGCAACGAATTGCCGACAAGGAAGAGGTAGGCGCACGTTCGAATACATCACAATTACTAACTGCAGCGCGTTCAATTCAGCTTGTTCTGTCAGTGGCCCAAGTGCTGCTGGACTGGCCACTGCTGAGCTCTCTCGCGCCTCACATCAGGAGTATGTGTCGAAAGGTCGGGTTGGCACGACGCTGATTATTCTACTCTTGGGACTATTGATCAGCTGATCGTGCACGACCGCGCAGACTGGCGTATCAGCTTCCACCAATTCCGTTATAGGCGGTTACACCATTCGCAGTGATGTCACATTTTTAGAGGCCAATGGTCGGGTTATGGGGATAACAGCGGCCTCAGCTACTGACTCGCAGCATCGTTTCCCGCTCTTATTTTTATACTGTCAACCACGGTGTGTTAAATCTCCACACATAAAGCAGCGAGTCGGCCATCTCGGAGCTGGATGCTGTATGCTTGGCTGTGGCTTACCAGGGGCCTTTCTCTCAGCGAATCTCTTTCGCCACTGAGATTTCGCTCTTCCAGATGGCGCTGCAGCTTTCGGTTGCGTCGCTTCTTGCTGCGTCGATTCAACCGCTAGTTTCTCTTCTACTATATGAGAGATTAACGCTGCGATGTCGTAAGGATCAACCACCGCGGGTTTCGTTTTAACAGCCGATATGGCTGCCTTGTGGCCTCGTGCCACCTGCGGCACGTTGTGTGCTAGCTCAGTCAACAGAGTCATTTTTGGAGGTGGTGGTAGCCTCCACGACTTCCCCCTGCGCTGTTCGGACTCAACGTCTGTCGCAAGTTTAAGTAACTCTTGAACTAAGTTAACATGGGCCCGGCGCACTGCAACCTTCAATGTTGGTAGCATATTGTGATGAACCAGATCCAACTGCACGATTATACTGGAAATAAGGTCCTGCTTACGAATTATACCCACGAGCTTCCTGATAAAATCACAAACAGGCTCTAAATCTCCTTGCGAGCGCGCATAGGCCTCCCCAATTAACTTTTGCTGGCGGCCTTTGTCTCCGCCGTACCAGAGGCGCGCGTCTTCGCAGAATTGTTGTCAAGTGACCCACTGCTCTTTATTATTGCCGTACCAGATAACAGCTACTTTGTTAAGCAGTTGGGGTAGAGCTAGGAGTAGTTCTGCATCCGTCAAGTCGCTGAGTGCACGGCATTCTTCAACTCTTGTCGAGAAGTTGTCGATGCTTTGCGTGCGCTCGTAGCTGTATTGTACGTTTCACTTTCGTACCATACTGCCAACATCAATCCGTTGCTTAGGAGACTTGGAGGGTCTAGTTCCCCCCCCCCCCCCCCTCCGCGCCAGGAGGTGGTGGTGTAGGCTGGTGTTGCCACTGTTGCAAGTTCAGCGGACTGCTCACATTCGAGGTGACGAGCGCTATATCAAACCTATTCCGGGGGTTAACACGCGGTCTATGCGTGTTTCCAGGTATACGGTTTTGCGCCGTGTTTAAGTGCATGCGTGACGCAATGCCTCTGTCTGGTCACTTGGTTGCAGCGCTTGTGTTATAAACGTTGCTAACGTATCCACCTATTGCGCAAGCGCATCTTTACGTTTCCGTGATTCTTCTAAGAAGACAGGAAATCTTGTGAGACGTCAAAGTGTCGGTCAAACGGAGCGTGTAGTGTCATAAACTCTTCTGGGTTTGTGACCTTTGTATTTGCCCTGTCGCGTACCATAGGAACTTGTCTACTCCGCGTAGCTTGCGGCCTGCTCGACAAGGCAAGCGTGTTGCCTATCCATCTGGCTGGTACGGCGGCGGGTGTGGGATACCGTTGCTGCATAAGCTGCTGCTGTAGCGCATCTGTTTACTACCTCTGCAATTCATACTCGCGCTGGAGCTGCAGCTTTAGCCGTTGCTGTTGCACTTTCTGCTGTTGCAGCTGTTCTTGTTCTCGTTGCTGCTGCTCTCCGTATGCAGCAATAGACAACGTCAGCGACGGGATCCTTCGTTCTCGCCCCTCGATTAGCTCCGATGTCAGATACAACGCACCCGCTACATTAAAGTTTCTCACTCGGATAAGCTGGTCGGCGACCAGCAATAAGATCGGATGCGCGATTTCAGAGTCGACGTTTTTATCCAAGACCGTCGACCTTGTTTTCTGAAAGTGTACTCTCTTGAGATACGTTTCGCGCATCCGTGCGCGTCTTTGGAACCGAGCAGCAGCTTCTGGCTCGGGACTGAGTTGAAATTTCTCAATGGAATAGTCTTCTAGGAGCTACCTTTGCACCCTGTTCAGCTTCTGCAGCCTTAAGCCACCACGCTTTAGCTGCAACTCTTGTCGTATTTTATCTAACTCTGCTGCATCGAGAGAAAAGCACCTATTGTCCAGTGCTTCAAGCTTCTGCCTCGACATACTGATTGTGCTACTATATTATCTGGTTCGTATTAGCTGTTCCTGAAAAATCACGCAAACAAAAGAGAATTTTCATTTTCAAGGTCAAAAATTTATTGCAAACCAGAAAATTATACTGGGCCCCAAAATAAACTTTTATGAGACTTTCTAGGTCCGAGGTTGATATTCAACCTAGTAAAAAGGAAAATTCGAAAATGTCCGACAGTCTCAAAGAAAAGTTCTTATAAGGTTCCAAAAAAATTTTTCCAAAAAAACTCCGTACTATAAAATAAAATTTCAAAATTCCAAAGAAAATCTTCAGAAATTCAAAAATAAAATTTAATAAAAAAAATATTTTTAAAATTAAAAAAAATTCTAAAATAGAAAAAAATTATAATTACAGAAACCAATTCTGAAATTTCAAAGAAAATTTCGAAATTAAAAAAATATTTCCCAAAAATTTTCCAGATTTTTCACTCCGTATATAAGTTTAAATTTTCAAATTTTAGTCTGCAAATTAATTTTGCAACGCACTTGCACTGATTGTGCTTCACACACATACATACACAGTTTGTGCGTCCTTCAGCATACGGTATAGATACTTCTATAAACACACTTAAAAAAAATGAAAATCCTAAACGGGGCGCTCATTCGCACATAATACACCAGCTTAAGCGCACACAGTTTATATGCGAGCGGTTGTGTAATTTATTTGCCACTTATAAGGCTACGTGCGCGCATATACAGCCGTCTATATATCGAAGGTGCAGCGCGTTTTCAGCTGTGCATTGCGGGGAAAAGCGTGCGGGATTTTTCTCCCTGCGAATTGAAGCGTTCCACTATTAGCTTTCTCTAGATTTTACACACGTCGCTTCAATTCACACATTTGCGCGTTTTATATCGCCGGCAGCTACAAAAATTATTTCGTTGTCTTGAAATTATTTTCGAGCACGACAAACAGCAGGTGATATTGAGCCTTTCGCTTTATTTTTTATACCCCGCACCACGCAGCTGTGTTAGTCGAGCTTCTTTGCTCTGGCTTTACGCATAGGCAGAGGTGACCTCCTCTGCTCACGTCGTCATACGTGCGCTCTCTCGCTTTACTCTGCATGAAGTATTCCCGTTAAATACCCCGAGCTCGGCTACGGCGCGTGATTTGATTGCGCGTGCGACTTTATTTTCCGCGAATATTTAATCGCGCGCTATGCTGCTGGCGAATTTTCCTTAGGAAACACGTTTCTAAAGGGCGCCACGTATATTCAGAATCTTCCGATGTTGTTGTTCCTCGCGGTATTCGCATTGCCGAAGGCCTTCAAAATGGGATTTGACTCGAGTATGACGCCCTTCACCCTCTGCACGCAGTCGACGCCGCCGCTCACCCGCGCAACGTATGCCATTATGTACTTAGCCACCACAGTGTCCCTCGGACTCTCGGCCGCTAAACAAGACCGCGCGCGCGAGCGCATCAGCAGATGAATGTTTGGGATAATCCTCTCTTGAGTGTTATATAAGAGCGTTTTGCATTCTGTATTAGTTCGCGCCAGATTTGGCAGTCGTGAATTTCTTGTGCAAGTGTCGCTGGGGTCGACCAAGGTTACTTAGACGTTCGATCAAGGATTGGTCTTGCTAAAAAGAATCATTCTCCGAAATCAATTTTGGAACTGTGATTAATGGTCGCATATTTTGGACGGTATTAACAAATCAAACAATAGTCGGCATTTTTTGCAAGGTCGTCAGTCGTTACAATGTAAAATAGTCGTAAATTTTTTACTTTTTGTTAAACCCATATATTTAAAGTTATTTGAAGGTAAGTATGACTTTATTGCCACAATGTGCATTTTAATAATTTTTTTAACTACATTTCATGATATTTTTTTTTTTTTATATAAATATTGCACTTTTGCCATTTTGCGACTATGGCAGTCACTTTTGTTCGGATGAAAGCTATCTTTATGATTTTTGGTGTAATTGTTCGAGTGATCAAACCCACTTTTTTTAGGATTTTAAATTTTAAAATGAGTTTAATTAATCCGAAGGTGTATTAAGGGGGGAGTCTGCTTTAAGAGTCGAAAAAAAGTGTTTTTTCAGCGATTTTTTTGAAAGGGAAGGAAATGATTGCGGTAAACGAAACTTTGAGAACATAATGTACTTTATTTTAGCTTTAAAAAACAATTTTTGTTATTAAAAAATATTAAAATTTCTTCAAGTTATGACCATTTTGCCGGAGCGCCTGGAGTCTGCACTTTCTAATCGGTGCCGGTGATGGAGGTCGTGCGGTGCGTCTGAAACAGTCGAGACAAAATTTTTTTTAATTTTTATAAGTTTCTTTTCTATATGAACTCAAAAAATACCGAAGAAGTTGTCAAATTCCAAATTTTTTCAAAGTTTTAAAAAAATTCACTTTTAAAAAAAAAAATTCAATTCAAGTTGCAAAAAAAGTAGTTTAAATAATACTTTTGTCCAACTTTTTTAGTTCAAATAGAAGATAATTTAATACTGAAGCTTGATCACATCGATTTTTTTCGATCGGACGTATATTCTTTTTGCTATCACCGGCACCGTTTTCTAAAAATCGTAAAAATGAAAACTCGAGAAAACGCGTTTTAAAGTTTTGATTCCAAAAAAATATAAGTTTCTGGGTACTTACAGTAATTAGAGGTTAATCAGCTATCCCTGGGCCATACATAAGTCCTTCCTCTTCTTAAAGAAACCCGTTTTGGCTGAGGGTTTCCAATCTTCGGGCTGTACGAGCCTTCTTGCTAGAAAATGATGGGCGCCGGTTCTCCCGCGTTATGCGCTCAGCATCGACAGCGTCAGCAAAATTTTTGCACTGCTGCCCGATGATGATATTGAGGAGCTGCATGGTGGAAAGTACAGCAGAGTAGCCCTCGTTAAAAATGCCTGCAGCCATATATGCTGCAATTTCGACGATTTTATAGCCGGAATTCAAATGTTTCGGACTTAGGCGCCACACAATGGAATTGAACGATTGAAATGGCGAGAAACACAGATATAAATTCAATAATGCGGTAGCAGTGCGCAGAATGAATAATGCCATCATCGCTGCTTGCTGTTGTTAACTTCTGCTCACTACGCTCGTGTGTAAGTCTCCGTCGTCCGATGAAACACTTGTATAACGATTGCCGTGAAATTTCCGCTTTCGCGGTTCCGCAGCACGCTGTCTTTTAGATCGATCACCTTTCGGGTAGCTTAATATTTCGATGTGTACTCGGCAAAATCAAAAGTGAAACTGAAAGCTGACGCTACAAACAGCAGTGTAGAAGCCGATGCCGAGAACTATAGTATACCGTTATATTGTATACCGTTCTCCCTACTACTACTCAACATAGACCTTCTACAAACTCCAAATAATGTTTCAAAGGACGGTTGGATCTTTTCAGGTATATACGAGTATAGTCGAATAATAGAATACATCAAGGGGCGGAGCGCGCGCGCTCGGGTCTGCCCGAGCATTTGCACCTGCTCGATGCTCGGACACTAAAACTGCTCTAGCTTCAGAAATATGTCGAATTGGGCTCTGAAATTTTGAAGACATATTCTTGGATAGTTTTGGAATAGATTTAAGACAAAAAAAAATCGATTTTTTGAAGCCGTTAAAACAGACTTCCCCCTTAAGAGGTCTTGAAACCATTTTGTTTGAAAAATTCAGTACATTTGCAAAAATTCCTTTGTTGCTATTTCTTTAAGCGATTTAATTTTGTTAAATAAATGGAGGTTGAGATTTGCTAAAAAATGTAAAACATGACTACATGCTCATATTTAGCCTTAATAAACTTTGAACCTAATGGTTTCTTAAAATCTGAAAAAATTCACGTATTCTACATACCATAAGGAACATTTTTACACAAGAAATAAAAAACAGAAACTTTTTAGTCGATCTCACAGAGAGTCACTCATATATACATATGACAATATGATCACATTTAGCTTTGAACATATAGGTTTAAACAAATCTGGATAATTTGCAACCATTGTACATAGCAAGTCATTATTATAGCAAGACACATTTTTACCAAAACAATTTTTTTATTCCGATTTTTCCGGGAATTACCAATATACGAGGGTAGTTCAATAAGTCTTTAGAATAAAGTATAAAAACAATTTTTTTTGGGTAAATTTTTTTTTATTTTTCAACATAATCTCCTTGGAGCTCTATACACTTGGTCAATCGCTTTTTAAGTTTTTTTAATCCTTCAGAAAAGTGCGTTTTCGGAAGTTCCTCAAAATAAGCACTTACAGAGGGAATGACGTCTTCGTTGTCCGTAAATCTCTGTCCACTGAGCCATTTTTTCAAGTTTGGAAATAAGAAAAAGTCACTGGGGGCTAAATCTGGTGAATACGGTGGGTGTTCGACCAATTCGAATTTTAGTTCTTCAATTTTAGCCATTGAAATGAAG
This sequence comes from Gastracanthus pulcherrimus, assembly GCA_949152435.1. NCBI lineage: Eukaryota > Metazoa > Arthropoda > Insecta > Hymenoptera > Pteromalidae > Gastracanthus > Gastracanthus pulcherrimus. The sequence goes on from OX424576.1 coordinate 78,572,440, forward strand.
CATTTGTGAACTCGGGCGCTGTCGTGATGGAAGAGAATTTTTTTCTCGCCAAATGTGGTCGTTTTTTTTTAATTTCTTCTTTCAGCTGCTCTAATAATGATGCATAATACTCACCAGTAATTGTTTTACCCTTTTCCAAGTAGTCAATAAGTATAATTCCACGTGCATCCCAAAAAACTATAGCCATAACCTTACCAGCTGACTTTACGGTCTTTGCCTTCTTTGGAGCTGGTTCGCCTGTGGAAATCCACTGTTTGGATTGTTCCTTTGTCTCAGGAGTGTAGTGGTGTATCCATGTTTCATCCACAGTCACAAATCGACGAAAAAATTCCTCAGGATTCCGACTTATGCGCGCCAAAAGAGCCTCAGAGGCGACCACTCTATTGCGTTTATTCTCAGCTGAGAGCAAACGCGGCACCCATCTTGCCGATAGCTTTTTCATGCCTAATTTTTCATGTAGAATTGAAACAACTGCACCTTTAGATATCCTTGTGGCCTCAGCTAACTCACGCACTTTTAATCTTCTATCCTTCAACACCATATCGTGGATTTTATTGATGATTTCGGGAGTAGTTGCTTCTACGGGCCTTCCTGAACGTGGTTCGTCACTTATTGATGTACGACCACGCTTAAATTCATTTACCCAGTTATAAACCGTTGCTAAGGCAGGGGCAGATGTGCCATGAACTGAGTCCAATTCATTTTTTATCTCATATGGAGTTAAACCCTTTAAATAAAAATGTTTAATTACCGCTCTGAACTCGTTTTTTTTTCATTTTTCTTAACAAGCAATTTTTTTTTTCAATTGATTATAAAAACACGTAAACTCAGAAGATGTGGACTGTGACTGCACCATATATCTAGTCGGGAGTGGTCCTGACTGAAAACAGATGATTTGGAGCGATTCGCGCGCCATCTGTTGGTCATTCTAAAGACTTATTGAACTACCCTCGTATATATACATGGTTGATTGTCTCAGAAATCAAGATTATATATTTGTAAATATGGATAATTCTCTGAGAAATCGGAAGAAGAATTATTTCTATTTCGGTAAAAATATTTATTTTGGTGTGTAGAATACTTGAAATTTTTTTCATATTTTATAAACCCCATATGTTTAAAGCTGTTCGAAGCTTTAATTATATATGACTATATGGCCATCCCACATAGCACTCAATATTGAAACAATATAACATGAATGCCGCATGCAATATTAATTATTTCTGTGAAATTTAGCAGTAATATTTCTGTTATATTGTAGTAACATTTAATGTCCGCGTCATTTTCATCACAGAAATATTACGGAAATATCAGTACAATATGTTGGTGACAATCAGGCAAAATTTCAGTAACATCACAACAATATTATTATTGTTATTTTCGTGATTGTGGCAATAGTGTGAAATATTGCAGTGATATTGTTGGAATATTATAACCATTTCACATTTAATAATGTGAATACTGAGTAATATTTCAGTTACATTCCAACAATATTATTATCATTTTATCAACGGTATATATAATTACATATTTCTCCGTAACGCTAGTACAAATATTAGAATTCGTCATATACATATAATAAACACATGACGATAATCATTTGTACGCAGCAGCTCCGAGATGACACACATTATGATATTGTTTGAATCGCCCTTATATAGTAACTGAAGACAAATCTTAGCACTTGCAAGAAAATGCTAAAGCCGCCTTCATGAGCGGCAATCTTGAGAAAATTGACTTTAAAATAATATAGAATGACAATAATCGATTTGTCTAGATTTGTTTAAGCGCAAACCTTGACTAACTACATTATTAAAATATTTCTACAGCTAATCAAGATTCCTAGCAAAATACAACGATAAAATTAAAATGTTACCGTTAAACAAATTAAATAAATTCAGCCTGAATAATCTCGATACGATATAGTAGTAGGCAGTATTTCGACAGTATTAATCAGAGCTGCATTGAGAAATATAATCCGGTAAACTTGCACGAATATTACTGTAATATTTCAATATACTATGTCACATAGCAATATTACAGAATATTTCGAGTATATTTCGGTGTAATGTATAACATTGTAATATTGTACAAATATTTAGGCAGTATTAATGTGAAATGCATACAGAAATATCATTCTGTAACCTTGCAGGAATATTATTACAATATCTCCATGTGGTATGTCACATAGCAATATTATAGGATATTTCGCATATATTTCAGTGTGATTTGTCACAGTATCTCACAGAGAACACAATGTTACAACAAAGTTTCAGCAAGGTTATATGTAAGGTTTGAAACATTTCAGTAAAATATCAATGAAAGCTTTTCGAAATGTTTCTATGTCTGATCAAAGTACATGCAAAAATAATTCTATGTATTTTAGACCTTGGGTGTTCATCAGTTACCAATTTTCTAGATTTAGTTATCTATCCGTCTTTCATTTGGATGCGCATATTTAAACAATTGTTTTGTCTACTTTCTTCCTTTTACAATAAAAATAAACTTTAAATACGTTTCTCGTTTTGAGTGTGTTGCTTTGTACTTTATTTATTATATAATTCTACACTTTATAACAGGATCTTAACTACTAAACACCCGCGATATATTAATAGTATATTCGAGTATGAATAGAATATGAAAAGGTGTTGTTATGAATGATACGGCGTGTAACATAAAAAGGATAGGTATATTCGAATGCGAAATAAGGGAACATATGCATACGGGCCACTGTACGTGTACTCTTGCAGGTACATAACCGGGGCGAAAAGATACCGCCTGAAAGAAAGAGAGAGACAGAGAGAGATTCAATGTCGACAATGCACTTACTATAAACCGGCGGCTCCGACATGCTCGCACACCAGGAGAACGCGCTCGCGCTATCAGGCGTCCCCTGTACTCGTTAGCTAAAGCGTCTCTGCCGAATTCCCCCGCAGTTCACGCTTCGCGCCTCCCCCCACCCCCCGTGGCCTACCTATACTCTATCTTTCTCTCTCACCATTCATCGGCTCCCTCTCCTTCCCTCGTCGCCGCTGATGATTCCTGTAACAGCTGGAATAATTAATACGTGTTTTATATGTGAGGGAGAGAGAGAAAGAGAGATAGATAGAGAGAGAGAGAGAGAGAGAGAGTATGTGACAAGCTGTAAGTACCCTTCACACACCCCTTCTCCAGATGCTGCCAGTTGGAGGTGTGCCAGCTCGACATCCACTATTCTCTCTCCATAAGAAAAAGAGTATGGCAAAATCATATGCAAAATTATTCAAGAACCTTGCGTCCTTCTTTAAGAAAAATCAGTCTAGGACCTCATGTAGGGACCCAAGTGAAATTGAGATTCCAGAGTCGCGCACTGACACCGGCCTGGAGTCGTTTAGTGCCCAAGGTGCCCGCCTCTGGCATTTTCTTCGACATCTACCGTCACTAAGTCTGTTTATAGCAGCAGTGTGCAGGCACATTCACCAGCAATACGAAGGTGTACTTCGGGACAACCACTGATAACAATGTGATAATGTGATTATTTTAGTTTGATTTTTATAATGTTATGTATTATGTATTATGTACTAACTTAACTATGAATTTGTCAATTTTTGACTTTAGATTAAATAAATCTTAAACTATAATCTATAAACTATTTATGGGCCCATGCTATTATAATATTTATCTTGGCGTTCTTGCGCTATTGCTGAATTTTCTACTGTTAAATCTCGCACTTCACGCAACTTATTCATGTGCTCATTCCAGTTCTTTGAAGCAGCTGTATCTGCGGCATGCGCTTCTTCAGACTTCAGGGTTGCCTCCAAAATTTAGAAAAGCTTGTGAAAATTCCGTATGTTCTTGCACGGCCGTATTATAGGAAAACACGAGCTCGGGAATATATATAAATCCCAAGTACTATGATCTTTCTCTATGTACAACATGATCATGGTTTTGAAAATGCGGTTTACTCACTCTACGGGCTTTGCTTGCGCATGATACGGTGTTATTGTCGTATAGACAACTCCATGTTCTGCTAGGAATCGGTTCACTATCTTGTTTTTAAAATCTGTTCCAGTAACAGAGTGGATGTCTCCGGTTCTCAGCCATATAGGAAAATCTTCTCTCTGAGTTCCCTTTTAATTGTTTTCGCATTTGCCTTCCGAATTGGGATATACTCCACCCAGCGCGTGAAAAGGTCCACGAATACTAATAGGTATTCATGACCTTGCGGTGTACGAGAGTTGGAGCCCATAATATCTCCAGCTACTATCTCCCACGGCCTCGTTCAATACGCCGGATCATAAGTCCAGCGGGCGCTAATTGGATAGGTTTGAATTGCTGGCATACTGCACAGCGATGCACAGAATTTGTTAAATCCTTATAAACTGACGGCCAATAAATAATACAGCAATGTGATACGATCACATGTTTTTGCGCGTCCCAAATGTCCAGCTGTAGGCTCATGCCCTTCGTGACGGACTTGCATCCGCTTTTCTTGTGGTAGGACTAGCTTACAAGCATCCTGGTCCTATAAAAGAACTTCGATCGAAGGATCTGATCGATAATAATACAGTCTATTGCCAACTATTTTCCAATATGGATGCTCTGTAGGATTGGCGCGAACTTTCGCTTTAATCACCTTAAATATGTGGGTTTTGTTGAAAACAGAAAATAAAGATATTTATTTTTTATTATATTACTTACATAATGCTGCATCCATATAAGGCGTTATTTGACCATACGGCAAACCAAGTAATTAATTAACGAAAAAAATATAATAAAGGATCAGAGGTTGTTAAGGAAAGGAGTCACGATCCATAAATAATTAATTGTCGAAATGAAAACATGATGGCAGATTTCTGTTGGATGTTGCAGAGAGAAAGCACGGAAAAAGGAAAAAAACGCAAGAGAAATCCCTTGCACAGATATTTTGAGGATACACGAGTACAATATAAAAGAAGGCGAAACGATGAAGAAGTAAAATAGTGAGATAAAAAATGCACGTTCCAGCATTTCCAGGAATATAACCGAGTGATGATGCGAATAGATTTGAACATTTTTGTTGGATTTGACCTTAAAATGAAATTTATCCTGACATACTGGAAGCAAACGAACCTCGAATTCCAACTCAGAAACCCCAAAAACATATTGACATAGTAGTTTAGTCCCGTAAAGACACATTTTCTTATTTTTGCAATTTTCATATGAATCCTCCATACAACAACATGAAGTGACCTTGAAATGACCTTGGGGGTTATGTTATCATAAAATTGAATACATATCTAGATGTAAAATTTCCCGTTCTTTCGGTATCTGCAGTGAAAAATTCATGTTTAGCAGAACAAACACATTTGACCTTGAAATAACCTTGAATTTGACCTTGTCGGATCAAATGAACATCGGATTTGGTTTCAGCGACCCCCAAAATATATAGGAATAATAATTTTAATCGATTTGACCATTTTTCCATCATTTGACCTTTAAATGACCTTGAACCTGACCTGATGGAGACAAACGGTCACCGGATTCGGATTCAGCGACCCCAAAAACATAAAGATATACTAGTTTGGTTCCGGGAACAAGAACTTTTTTTCCTTTGTGTGCCTGTGTTATCGAGTAAAGCTTACCTGAAATAAATATATCTGATTATTATTCGACAATTAATTATTTATGGATCGTGACTCCTTTCCTTAACAACCTCTGATCCTTTATTATATTTTTTTCGTTAATTAATTACTTGGTTTGCCGTATGGTCAAATAACGCCTTATATGGATGCAGCATTATGTAAGTAATATAATAAAAAATAAATATCTTTATTTTCTGTTTTCAACAAAACCCACATATTTAAGGTGATTAAAGCGAAAGTTCGCGCCAATCCTACAGAGCATCCATATTTGGAAAATAGTTGGCAATAGACTGTATTATTATCGATCAGATCCTTCAGATGCATGCGAGAATCTATATGATAATATCAAGTTTATATATATATATATATATATATATATATATATATATATATATATATATATATATATATATATATATATATATATATATATATATATATATATATATATATATATATATATATATATATATATATATATATATATATATATATATATATATATATATATATATATATATATATATATATATATATATATATATATATATATATATATATATATATATATATATATATATATATATATATATATATATATATATATATATATATATATAGGTAGGTAGGTATATATATATATATATATATATATATATATATATATATATATATATATATATATATATATAGGTAGGTATATATATATATATATATATATATATATATATATATATATATATATATATATATATATATATATATATATATATATATATATACCTACCTACCTACCTACCTACCTACCTACCTACCTACCTACCTACCTACCTACCTACCTACCTACCTACCTACCTACCTACCTACCTACCTACCTACCTACCTACCTACCTACCTACCTACCTACCTACCTACCTACCTACCTACCTACCTACCTACCTACCTACCTACCTACCTACCTACCTACCTACCTACCTACCTACCTACCTACCTACCTACCTACCTACCTACCTACCTACCTACCTACCTACCTACCTACCTACCTACCTACCTACCTACCTACCTACCTACCTACCTACCTACCTACCTACCTACCTACCTACCTACCTACCTACCTACCTACCTACCTACCTACCTACCTACCTACCTACCTACCTACCTACCTACCTACCTACCTACCTACCTACCTACCTACCTACCTACCTACCTACCTACCTACCTACCTACCTACCTACCTACCTACCTACCTACCTACCTACCTACCTACCTATGCATATGCACTGGTACTACCTCACTTAGATTATTGCTCAGTGGTTCTTCTTGACGTGTCAGAGGAGCTTCACACGACTACAACGTTTACAGAATTCATGTGTGAGACTGGACTGGCTGGATCTGAAGGTGAGGAGGGAGTATTTTATGGGGCTGTTGCTTTACAAAGCGCTTGTCCTGCGGCAGTCACCATATCTTACTGCCCTCTTTGAAAAAAACCAGCCCAGGACTTCAGGTAGGAGTGGTACGAAGGAGCTCTCGGTTCCGGGGTCGCGCACCGATAAGGGAATATTCTCATTTAGAGTTCAAGGTCCGCACCTCTGGAATTCGCTCCCAAGCAGTGTCAGGTGCCTGTCATCTTTTTGTAAATTTAAAACGGCGGTAGGCAGGCACCTTAAACAATTTCATGGTGACGGGAATGCACAGAAGTGAACTTTTCGAATATTGATTATAAATTATTTTGTTCATTTCTGTGGAGTCCTAATCTAACTCTAGTATTTATTTAGGTTATTTATTTATTTAAATTATTTATTTATTTAATTTATATATTTATTTAAATTTATTTATTTATTTGATTTAGTTATTTATTTAATTTATATATTTACTAAATTTATTTATTTATTTAATTTTATTATTTACTAAATTTATTCATTTATTTAATTTATTTATTTACTAAATTTATTTATTTATTTAATTTATTTATTTACTAAATTTATTTATTTAATTTATTTATTTACTAAATTTATTTATTTAATTTATTTATTTACTAAATTTATTTATTTAATTTATTTTACGTGTTAACTGTTAAATATGAATGTATTTATTAGCGTGAATTGTAAGAGTATCATATCAATGAGTGTGTTTTTCTTTCTTTGACGTGATAGATTTACGTACAATTTTTTGTAATGTGTGTGTATGTATTCCTTTTATTTTTATCGTATTTTTGTTATTTTTATTATATTTATTTTATTATGTATTGACGAAGCGTATTCTGTGATGTTCCATTTGACAATGACTAGTTCATTATATTTAGATTTTATACACTGACGAACTGTTACAGCGAATAATGTTATTTTTGATATAAAAAACGCAATAATTGAATGTTAAATGTGAGATAACAAATGTATTAACTGACTGATATTTTAATTATTTTAACTATACATGTACATGCAATTGTAAGTATTTCGTCATTGTTGAATAAATAGTATATCTATCTATCTCTCTCACCCTCTCTCTCTCTCGCTCTCTCTCTCTCTCTCTCTCTCTCTCGGTCACAATTATTCCTACGAATAAACCAGTCAATCAACTACCTAGCCACGCGTGATTATTTCAGGCCACCTTTACAATAATCTCACTAATCTTCGGATTAGTGACGCGCGAAACCAGGACTCAATAACCTGAAAACGTTACATTGGTGCTAAGTGTGGGGTTTTCGCAAGTAAAAGCACAGACTTCCTTTTACGCGATTTTTTTTTAGTAAAACACGTGGTTTTTCGTACGATTTGGGACAAATTGCGACCGAAAGGATGACTTGGACCTTCTTCATCTTCATCGTCGTCCTCGTAAGGTAAGTGAAATATTAAAAATATATTATTGTCCTCCGAGGGAAAATTTACGTGTCCGGGAACGAGTAACTCCATTGTGCGTCAGAAAAAGCGAGAACCGGTCGCGGTTTACAGATATAGTAGTGTTGCTTATATTATAACCCTAGTATATATATTTTATTAATACGTTACTATGAAAATGAATCTTCGTTTTAAACGTGCTCCGGTCAAAAGCACAAGTAGCCGAACGACAAGAACCGATACACCACGCATCCTTTCGGACCGTGAGTCGCGGGCGAGTGCAGTTTCACCTCGAATCGAACAACAGCGAGCAATTAAACAACAAACGATAAAACTATTTATGCCGGACGCCAGAATGGCCTGCAACCGTATGCAACATCCGCTCGGGAATCCTAACTAAACGACCCTTGAATCCGCTTTACAATACGCCGACTTAATGTTATCCAATCCCTCTGAGGCTCCTTATTCACCCGTAATAATTACTATTTCATATCTGCGCAACGAAGTACAATCCCGGTCAACTAGTCTTAAATACCTTCAAGCCAACGAGCCCTTAGTTATTATACCCCCACTCTCGATTAGACCAGCTTCTTTCGATCTCCTCTGAAGAAGGGTCGGGGACTGATCCCCGCGTCACAGAATTTCAGGAAAAATATGAACGGGCCGCCGCACACGGATTCGCTTTGGAACCCGATAATACACACTAAAGGAATCTAGCATCGCGATCGTTTCTATACATACGAGACGACCTGCACGATTACGATAAGGACCTAGCCGGGAATACTGACCCAATTGTAAATCCGAGACTGACGCATTCGGCTACAATAAACACCGACATTCAAAACTCCACACGAAATCAAGAGGCGGGAGCTCGAGGAAATAATTCCTCTTATATCGACGTTTTTACGCGGTCAGGGAACGAGTACCCATACTCGCCGCCGGATAACGCTCAGGCTTGCTCGTGCGCAATGAACGTTGCAGCCGTTGCGCCGAAAGAAGCGTCATGCGCTCAGGGAAACCTATCCCTTCGAAGTGACGCCCATATACGATCAAGGCGCGAGTACCCATACTCGACGCCAGGTGAAGCTGAGGCTTGCTCGGGCGCAACGAACGTTGCAGCCCTTGCGCCGGGAAGAGCAATGCGCACTCAGGGAGACCTATTCCTTCGGAACGACGTCATTTCAGGATTCGCGTATCCCTACTCTGTGCTGGGAAATAAACTGGCTGATATGGGTGCAACCTCTGTTGCAGCCACCGCGCTGAGAGGATTATTGTGCACTCAGGACGATTTGCCTCTTCGAGGCGACGATATTATTCAAGCAAGGTGCGAGCATATAATTCCGCCCTTCGTAACAACGCTATCATACAATTAAGGCGCGAGCATATATACTCAATGCCGGGAACTGAATCATTAGCGCCTAAAAGAGCACTAGGCGCCATAGGGAATACCGCATATAGGAATAACACCGTCTATCCTAATAGCAAAGAAGGCGCCACGTCTCAAAGAAACCCAACTGATCCTATAAGAAAAGGAACTAACCTTTTTACTGACATGACGACTGAGCCTGCTTCCCACGCATATGTGAATCCCTTCCGAAAACCACTGTATTACACTAAACCTATGACGGGACCTATATATTACTCTGGCGAGGGTAACGCGGCATCGCTTGGCCGGGGTTACGCACATTCCACGCCAATGATGCACCCACCAGCATTCTCTCCCTTTGCTTCCCCCTGGGATGTATATAATTCACAGATGTCATACTACGATCCAAGAGCGAACGCTATATATGCACATGGTTAGCCGATATGTCACCCAAATATAGTCACGAGTGAAACACTCACACGCGACCCAGGACCTAATTACGCAGACATATTTAGTGGAGGAGTTAGACACGAGTCCACATAGATCAATAATAACGGATACACGCAGCCAGACGCCAGACCTAATCCTCATCCAATTTCTCAGCAGATAGGAACTGACGGGAGAAGCGTAAACCCTCTTAATAATTCAAACGCGCGATAACCCTCTGGCGAGCCACTTCTACAAACACCCTTACCCTACATGGGAAGCGCCCGCGGAATCCGGTCTCTCTCATTCCCGGGGACCGTCAAACGACAATGTGTGGAAATTTTCCTTGCAACAAGCCATAAATCTTATTTCAACCTATGACGGTAACCCCGGTATGCTAGCAGCCTTCCGTAAAGCATGCACTGATGTAATCGAAGAATTCGGTCCTCGATCGGAACGCTGGGTCCTTAATACCCTTACTTCAAAACTCCGCGGGCGTGCCGCGGAGGGATACACGTCACGGATAGCACAGTACGATACTCTAAATCGTTTACTTCACGACCTTACGATCCGATACAGCGGAAAAGGTAGTGCCGATAAAGTTTTAATGAAAATAAAAAGGATCAGACAAAAACCAAGGGAGAGCGCCGGTGATTTCGGTCTAAACATGCAGAGTCTCCATAACCGAATACTAAATATTTAAGACAGGATGAACAATCTCACTCCGGGAGCCCGACTCGTTTTCAAGAAGAAGGCAGATAGTGAGGTCCTCGATCAATTCCTTTTGGGATTATTAGGGGACCTCTAGTATCAAGTACGTGCGGGAAACCCCCTTACCTTGCGGGAGGCTATAACCACGGCTGTAAAATTCGAAAATAAGTCTAGCGCTCGGCAACAGTATACAGCTACAACGCAAATTCCGACGGCCACGTATAAATTTCTTTCTATCACGCTAGATGTAGATTCTTCCGACAATCTATCGGAAGATCCAGTGCTGGCGATGGATAATGTGCAATCGTTCGCTGTCCCCGTATTCCGAGCCACCGTCGCGGAAACGTGTCAGCAGTGCCACGGGACGGATCACATTACATCCGAATGTAGGAAAAAAAACTATAACACCCGATAGTGCGACTCCTGCAAGACACGACGTCTTACACGGGGGGACTGTAACTCGCTTACGCAAGCTATTCAAAACGGCGAAGTAACGAAATATAAATTAAACTCAGAATTAACACGACCGATCGCCAAAAATATTGGTAATAGGAAAAATAATGTAACATTCCAAAATCCTCGCGGTAACATTTCTAATAGAAACTATAATGATCGTCCTCAATGATACAATAACAATAATAATAACAACAACCGTTACCAAAATAATCGCTATCACAATTGCAACACTTACCGACGGAAGGATGATCGAAATCGTGATGATTATCGACAGAACGATAGTCGGGATCACGGAACGTACAATCGTAATAACAATCAAGAGTGTAACTATCGCAGTAATCATAATGATCGCGGACGCGACAATTATCGTCAAGAGAATAACCAGAACCACATCAGCACTTATTATGACCGTAATTTAAACTTGCAAGAGGCTCGACATCACCACGCGATGTCGAGCGAACGACTTCCCACTTCGAACCTCATGAAGACATACGTGCAGTCCAGGTCCGACTCATCTCCTCAGGACGGAGACCGCTAATAATCAAGTTAACAAGCGAAAACTTTAGACCAGGCTGGGCGAGATTTTACGCGGACACAGGCTCGGAAATAACGATAATCAAGAAGAAGGCTATCACCCCGGATACGTTGTTAAACAAAGGCCACAAATTAAGAATACGCGGAGTCACCTCGGGCATGTACGTTAAAGAGCTGTTCATTGACATTAACATATGGGCATTTGGGAACGTTACACTCGAACAATACCCGAGGATATTGGACCACGATGCCGTAAACGCTCTGGTTACGCCGAACATACTTTACAGCATTACCGGAACAACGACAACTGTCGAAGGTGTGCCCCATCAGGTTCCATGCCGCACTTCCAATATTAACAGCCTCTGAAACTAAAATTCCAAAATTGACCACCTGATGGCACACACCGGGGCCCACGTACACCAAGTCACCTAACTGCTGCTTAATCACTTCAAAACCTATGTGACATTTTGCTAGATAGCGCCGTGTCACACATATATTTTTGTGGTGATGCAGAGCCACGCAGCCACGATCCGAAGCCGATACGTCTAGGTAGAAGTAAACAAATAAAATTAGCTTCGTGTTAATATTCAGCGACTCAAAAATCATAGTAATAGTCGTAGTTTTTTTAGGTTAGAGACGAACGCTTAAGGTATCGGTAAAAAAGACGGTGGGATTCGTCCTCATCAGTTCAAAATACATAAAAATAAGCTCTGTCAATAATTTTCCTTACGTAGATCACAGGTCCTACCTATCAACCGCGTGAAGCAGCAATTTTGGGGTGTTTTTTGAGGTTAGGGACGAACGCTTAAGGTATCGGTAAAAAAGAGGGTCGGATTCGTGTTCAGCAGCTCAAAATATATAAAAATACGCTCTATCAATAATTTTCCTCACGTAGATCACAGCGCCTACCTCTTAACCGCGTGAAACATCAATTTTGGGATGTTTTTTGAGGTTAAGGACGAACGCTTGAGGTATCGGTAAATAAGAGGGTCGGATTCGTGTTCAGCAGCTCAAGATACATACAAATACGCTCTGTCAATAATTTTCCTTACGTAGATCACAGGTCCTACCTATCAACCGCGTGAAACAGCAATTATGGGGTGTTTTTTGAGGTTAGGGACGAACGCTTGAGGTATCGGTAAACAAGAAAGTCAGATTCGTGTTCAGCAGCTCAAAATACATACAAATATGCTCTGTCAATAATTTTCCTCACGCAGATCACAGGGCCGACCTCTCAACCGCGTGAAACATCAATTTTGGGGTGTTTTTTGAGGTTAGGGACGATCGATTGAGGTATCGGTAAAATGGAGGGCCGGATTTGGGTTCAGCAGCTCCAGATACATACAAATACGCTTTGTCAATAATTTTCTTCACGCAGCTCACAGGGCCGACCTCTCAACCGCGTGAAAAATCAATTTTGGGGTGTTTTTTGAGGTTAGGGACGATCGCTTGACGTATCGGTAAAATGGAGGGTCGGATTTGGGTTCAGCAGCTCCAGGTACATACAAATACGGTTTGTCAATAATTTTCTTCACGCAGATCACAGGGCCGACCTCTCAACCGCGTGAAACATCAATTTTGGGATTGATTTTTGAGGTTAGGGACGAACGCTTGAGGTATCGTTAAATAAGAGGGTTGGATTGGAAATATCAATTTTGGAAAGTTTTTTGAGGTTAGGGACGAACGCTTGAGGTATCGGTAAATAAGAGGGTCGGATTCGTGTTCAGCAGCTCATAATACATAAAAATACGCTTTGTCAATAATTTTCCTCACGTAGATCACAGGGCCTACCTCTCAACCGCGTGAAACATCAATTTTGGGATGTTTTTTGAGGTTAAGGACGAACGCTTGAAGTATCCGTAAATAAGAGGGTCGGATTCGTGTTCAGCAGCTCAAGATACATACAAATACGCTCTGTCAATAATTTTCCTTACGTAGATCACAGGTCCTACCTATCAACCGCGTTAAACAGCAATTTTGGGGTGTTTTTTGAGGATAGGGACGAACGATTGAGGTATCGGTAAATAAGAAAGTCAGATTCGTGTTCAGCAGCTCAAAATACATACAAATATGCTCTGTCAATAATTTTCCTCGTGTAAATCACATGTCCTACCTATCAACCGCGTGAAACAGCAATTGTGGGGTGTTTTTTGAGGTTAGGGACGAACGCTTGAGGTATCGGTAAAAAGGAGGGTCGGATTCGTGTTCAGCAGCTCAAGATACATGCAAATACGCTCTGTCAATAATTTTCCTCACGTAGATCACAGGTCCTACCTCTCAGCCGCGTGAAATATCAATTTTGGAAAGTTTTTTGAGGTTAGAGACGAACGCTTGAGGTATAGGTAAATAAGAGGTTCGGATTCGTGTTCAGCAGCTCATAATACATAAAAATACGCTCTGTCAATAATTTTCCTAATGTAAATCACATGTCCTACCTATCAACCGCGTGAAACAGCAATTTTGGGGTGTTTTTTGAGGTTAGGGACGAACGCTTGAGGTATCGGTAAAAAGGAGGGTCGGATTCGTCCTCATCAGTTCAAAATACATAAAAATAAGCTCTGTCAATAATTTTCCTCACGTAGATCACAGGTCCTACCTATCAACCGCGTGAAGCAGCAATTTTGGGGTGTTTTTTGAGGTTAGGGACGAACGCTTAAGGTATCGGTAAAAAAGAGGGTCGGATTCGTGTTCAGCAGCTCAAAATATATAAAAATACGCTCTATCAATAATTTTCCTCACGTAGATCACAGCGCCTACCTCTCAGCCGCGTGAAATATCAATTTTGGAAAGTATTTGAGGTTAGGGACGAACGCTTGAGGTATCGGTAAATAAGAGGGTCGGATTAGTGTTCAGCAGCTCATAATACATAAAAATACGCTCTGTCAATAATTTTCCTCACGTAGATCACGGGTCCTACCTCTCAACCGCGTGAAACAGCAATGTTGGGGTGTTTTTTGAGGTTAGGGACGAACGCTTGAGGTTTCGGTAAAAGAGGGGGTCGGATTTGGGTTCAGCAGCTCAAGATACATGCAAATACGCTATGTCAATAATTTTCCTTACGTAGATCACAGGTCCTACCTCTCAACCGCGTGAAACATCAATTATGGGATGTTTTTTGAGGTTAGGGACGAACGCTTGAGGTATCGGTAAATAAGAGGTTCGGATTCGTGTTCAGCAGCTCATAATACATAAAAATACGCTCTGTCAATAATTTTCCTCACGTAGATCACAGGTCCTACCTCTCAACCGCGTGAAACAGCAATGTTGGGGTGTTTTTTGAGGTTAGGGACGAACGCTTGAGGTATCGGTAAAAGAGAGGGTCGGATTTGGGTTCAGCAGCTCAAGATACATGCAAATACACTATGTCAATAATTTTCCTTACGTAGATCACAGGGCCTACCTCTCAACCGCGTTAAACATCAATTTTGGGACGTTTTTTGAGATTAGGGACGAACGCTTGAGGTATCGGTAAATAAGAGGGTCGGATTCGTGTTCAGCAGCTCATAATACATAAAAATATGCTCTGTCAATAATTTTGCTCATGTAAATCACAGGACTTACCTCACAACAGCGTGAAACAGAAATTTAGGGGTATTTTTTGAGGTTAGGTAAGATCGCTTGAGGTATCGGTAAAAAGGAGGGTCGGATTTGGGTTGAGCAGCTCCAGGTACATAAAAATACGCTTTGTCAATAATTTTCTTCACGCAGATCACAGGGCCGACCTCTCAACCGCGTGAAACATCAATTTTGGGATGATTTTTGAGGTTAGGGACGAACGCTTGAGGTATCGGTAAATAAGAGGGTTGGATTCGTGTTCAGCAGCTCAAGATACATGCAAATACGCTCTGTCAATAATTTTCCTTACGTAGATCACAGGTCCTACCTCTCAGCCGCGTGAAATATCAATTTTGGAATGTTTTTTGAGGTTAGGGACGAACGCTTGAGGTATCGGTAAATAAGAGGGTCGGATTCGTGTTCAGCAGCTCATAATACATAAAAATACGCTCTGTCAATAATTTTCCTCACGTAGATCACAGGTCCTACCTCTCAACCGCGTGAAACATCAATTATGGGATGTTTTTTCAGGTTAGGGACGAACGCTTGAGGTATCAGTAAAAAAGAGGGTCGGATTTGGGTTCAGCAGCTCCAGGTACATAAAAATACGCTTTGTCAATAATTTTCTTCACGCAGATCACAGGGCCGACCTCTCAACCGCGTGAAACATCAATTTTGGGATGATTTTTGAGGTTAGGGACGAACGCTTGAGGTATCGGTAAATAAGAGGGTTGGATTCGTGTTCAGCAGCTCAAGATACATGCAAATACGCTCTGTCAATAATTTTCCTTACGTAGATCACAGGTCCTACCTCTCAGCCGCGTGAAATATCAATTTTGGGATGTTTTTTGAGATTAGGGACGAACGCTTGAGGTATCGGTAAATAAGAGGGTCGGATTCGTGTTCAGCAGCTCATAATACATAAAAATATGCTCTGTCAATAATTTTGCTCATGTAAATCACAGGACTTACCTCACAACAGCGTGAAACAGAAATTTAGGGGTATTTTTTGAGGTTAGGTAAGATCGCTTGAGGTATCGGTAAAAAAGAGGGTCGGATTTGGGTTCAGCAGCTCCAGGTACATAAAAATACGCTTTGTCAATAATTTTCTTCACGCAGATCACAGGGCCGACCTCTCAACCGCGTGAAACATCAATTTTGGGATGATTTTTGAGGTTAGGGACGAGCGCTTGAGGTATCGGTAAATAAGAGGGTTGGATTCGTGTTCAGCAGCTCAAGATACATGCAAATACGCTCTGTCAATAATTTTCCTTACGTAGATCACAGGTCCTACCTCTCAGCCGCGTGAAATATCAATTTTGGGATGTTTTTTGAGATTAGGGACGAACGCTTGAGGTATCGGTAAATAAGAGGGTCGGATTCGTGTTCAGCAGCTCATAATACATAAAAATATGCTCTGTCAATAATTTTGCTCATGTAAATCACAGGACTTACCTCACAACAGCGTGAAACAGAAATTTAGGGGTATTTTTTGAGGTTAGGTAAGATCGCTTGAGGTATCGGTAAAAAGGAGGGTCGGATTTGGGTTCAGCAGCTCCAGGTACATAAAAATACGCTTTGTCAATAATTTTCTTCACGCAGATCACAGGGCCGACCTCTCAACCGCGTGAAACATCAATTTTGGGATGATTTTTGAGGTTAGGGACGAACGCTTGAGGTATCGGTAAATAAGAGGGTTGGATTCGTGTTCAGCAGCTCAAGATACATGCAAATACGCTCTGTCAATAATTTTCCTTACGTAGATCACAGGTCCTACCTCTCAGCCGCGTGAAATATCAATTTTGGAATGTTTGTTGAGGTTAGGGACGAACGCTTGAGGTATCGGTAAATAAGAGGGTCGGATTCGTGTTCAGCAGCTCATAATACATAAAAATACGCTCTGTCAATAATTTTCCTCACGTAGATCACAGGTCCTACCTCTCAACCGCGTGAAACAACAATTATGGGATGTTTTTTCAGGTTAGGGACGAACGCTTGAGGTATCAGTAAAAAAGAGGGTGGGATTCGTCCTCATCAGTTCAAAATACATAAAAATATGCTCTGTCAATAATTTTCCTCATGTAAATCACAGGACTTACCTCGCAACAGCGTGAAACAGAAATTTAGGGGTATTTTTTGAGGTTAGGTACGATCGCTTGAGGTATCGGTAAAAAGGAGGGTCGGATTTCGGTTCAGTAGCTCCAGGTACATAAAAATACGCTTTGTCAATAATTTTCTTCACGCAGATCACAGGGCCGACCTCTCAACCGCGTGAAACATCAATTTTGGGGTGTTTTTTGAGGTTAGGGACGATCGCTTGAGGTATCGGTAAAATGGAGGGTCGGATTTGGGTTCAGCAGCTCCAGGTACATACAGATACGCTTTGTCAATAATTTTCTTCACGCTGTTCACAGGGCCTACCTCTCAACCGCGTGAAATATCAATTTTGGGATGTTTTTTGAGATTAGGGACGAACGCTTGAGGTATCGGTAAATAAGAGGGTTGTATTCGTGTTCAGCAGCTCAAAATACATACAAATATGCTCTGTCAATAATTTTCCTCATGGAAATCACATGTCCTACCTATCAACCGCGTGAAACAGCAATTTTTGGTGTTTTTTGAGGTTAGGGACGAACGCTTGAGGTATCGGTAAAAAGGAGGGTCGCATTCGTGTTCAGCAGCTCAAGATACATGCAAATACGCTCTGTCAATAATTTTCCTTACGTAGATCACAGGTCCTACCTCTCAGCCGCGTGAAATATCAATTTTGGAATGTATTTTGAGGTTAGGGACGAACGCTTGAGGTATCGGTAAATAAGAGGGTCGGATTCGTGTTCAGCAGCTCATAATACATAAAAATACGCTCTGTCAATAATTTTCCTCACGTAGATCACAGGTCCTACCTCTCAACCGCGTGAAACATCAATTTTGGGATGTTTTTTCAGGTTAGGGACGAACGCTTGAGGTCTGAGTAAAAAAGAGGGTGGGATTCGTCCTCATCAGTTCAAAATACATACAAATATGCTCTGTCAATAATTTTCCTCATGTAAATCACAGGGCCGACCTCTCAACCGCGTGAAACATCAATTTTGGGGTGTTTTTTGAGGTTAGGGACGATCGCTTGAGGTATCGGTAAAATGGAGGGCCGGATTTGGGTTCAGCAGCTCCAGATACATACAAATACGCTTTGTCAATAATTTTCTTCACGCAGCTCACAGGGCCGACCTCTCAACCGCGTGAAAAATCAATTTTGGGGTGTTTTTTGAGGTTAGGGACGATCGCTTGACGTATCGGTAAAATGGAGGGTCGGATTTGGGTTCAGCAGCTCCAGGTACATACAAATACGCTTTGTCAATAATTTTCTTCACGCTGATCACAGGGCCGACCTCTCAACCGCGTGAAACATCAATTTTGGGATGGATTTTTGAGGTTAGGGACGAACGCTTGAGGTATCGTTAAATAAGAGGGTTGGATTGGAAATATCAATTTTGGAAAGTTTTTTGAGGTTAGGGACGAACGCTTGAGGTATCGGTAAATAAAAGGGTCGGATTCGTGTTCAGCAGCTCATAATACATAAAAATACGCTCTGTCAATAATTTTCCTCACGTAGATCACAGGTCCTACCTCTCAACCGCGTGAAACAGCAATGTTGGGGTGTTTTTTGAGGTTAGGGACGAATGCTTGAGGTATCGGTAAAAGAGAGGGTCGGATTTGGGTTCAGCAGCTCAAGATACATGCAAATACGCTATGTCAATAATTTTCCTTACGTAGATCACGGGTCCTACCTCTCAACCGCGTGAAACATCAATTTTGGGATGTTTTTTGAGATTAGGGACGAACGCTTGAGGTATCGGTAAATAAGAGGGTCGGATTCGTGTTCAGCAGCTCATAATACTAAAAAATACGCTCTGTCAATAATTTTCCTCACGTATATCACAGGTCCTACCTCTCAACCGCGTGAAACAGCAATGTTGGGGTGTTTTTTAAGGTTAGCGACGAACGCTTGAGGTATCGGTAAAAAAGAGGGTCGGATTCGGGTTCAGCAGCTCTAAATACATAAAAATCGTCGTTGCTTAGAATTTTTCGGAACTCCTGTGATTTCTAACAGCTTGATAATTGCGTAAAGTAGTATTTATTTAAGGTTATGAAACGTGCAGCTCCGTCTGAAAATGAAATTTTGCAAATAGCCAGGCGCTAATCGAAAGTACATAAAAGATGCTAAATTTTCCATATTTTGAAAACTTATTATGACGAAAGCAATTTTGGGCAGGGCGGTTTTCCGGTTGACGTGGGACCTTACATATATATATATATATATATATATATATATATATATCATATGTATATGAAAGGCAGTATTTACAACCGTCGAAGGAATACATAACCAGTATACGAACCTAGCAATATAAAAACCACAGACAAAGAAAATTTGATCACCTTCCGTAAAAATACGTACAAAACAAACAACAAACAAATAAGACGAACACACGCCAGGGAAAATATACCTAATATGGAATAATTTAAATTATTTTAGTCAAATTGAAATAAATATAAATAATAAGTATAGTATGACAGATACACCCATACCCGATACCAAACATAGCGCTTACCACAATAAGTAAAGTATACTTCCCTGTGAGAGCCTAGCTTCCCTAGGCGATCTTCCTTCTCTACGTGATCTTCTTTCTCTGCGTGATCTTCCTTCTCTACGGACTTTCCTTCTCTGTGGGATTAGTTCGTTTCGGACTCAACAAGCCCAACGTGTGGCACGATGAGTTTGCTCGGAAAATATATTGGAAATATGTACATAAATATACACATATAATAAATAAATAAATATATAAAATATACATGTGAAATATATCAAACGCATAAAAAAATAAAAAATAATAATAATATAGGCAAGCAAGACTTTTATTAATTGCACAAGCCAAACACAAAGTTTAAAATTGTTTTTTATAACTTGGTGAAATTTCTCACCTCAATACGGAATTTTTCAAGTCCATACGCATTGTTATGTAACGCGTTAAAATTTTGAAAATAGTTTTATAAACCACACCCATTATTTTAAATTTTAATTGAACAAACCAAATACAATATTTTTTTAATTTTATTTTCAAAGATTTTTTTTTCCTAGTCCATACGCATTGTTTTTACAACACGATAAAATTTTGAAATTTTACAAACCACACATATTGTTAAATTTCACTCCTGCAAACCAAATGCAAGATTTTTTTATTTTTTTTTATTTTTGGAAAATATTTAAGTATTGTTTTGTAACGCGTTAAAATTTTGAAAATATTTTTACAAATCACACTTATTGTTTTAAATTTCAGTCGCATAAGCGAGAACAAAAAAAGTTTTTTATTCTTCTTTTTTTTTTAGATAAATATATACAACTCACATGTTTTAAATTTTTTACACTTAAGAAAAAAAAATTTTTACCAAAAGTATATATACATATATTAATGCATAAATAAATAATGAATATAGTCATAAATAAAGATAAATAATACATACATTAATAATTTAAGGTGCTAAAACCCAAAATAAACAAATTACAAGGAACTAAATATAAATAATCACATCACTAGTGTATAACCACCAGTAACAAAAGACATAAAATTAAATAGCAATGCTAAATATTTATGCAAATACTAAATAACTTTTGAATTTTTCATAAGTTATCGTATATTTTGAAAAACTTTCAACTATTCTACAGTATAGAGCCAATATAATTAATAAAAAGAAATTTTACAACATAGATTATTTATGCAAATCTTAAATAACTTTTAAATTTTTCAAATGCTATTGTATATTTTGAAAAACTTTCCACTATTCTACAATATAGGGCGAATAATTAATAAAAACAAATTTTACAATATAGATTATTTATGCAAATCTTAGATAACTTTTAAATTTCTCAAAAGCTATCGTATATTTTGAAAAACTTTCAACTATTCTACAATATAGGGCCGATATAATTAATAAAAACAAATTTTGCAATATAAATTATTTATATAAATCTTAGATTTATGCTACTCTGCAAGATTATTGAAGTGACAAATGAACCCAATTACGAAACAAACACGGTCCCGAAAACTGTCAAGGTCAAAACACGAACTATGAATAAAGGAAACAGAAAACAGACATACAAAGTAAAACCAAGTCGTTATTACAGGATGGACGTGAATGCAGATTATGTCGGCAACACGTATATTCAAGAAATAAAACGAAATCCAGGACTAGTAATAGAAGGAATCAGGTCTCTGACAACCTCGAGCAAAACCTGGTAAGTAATACAACGTATATATCTGGCACCATTTTTTCTCAGAGGAAACGCATTAATTACGACTTGGCACACAGTCGAAGAAAGATGTTCACACCCCAATAGACCATGTATGTATCGGCAGCTACTAAAACAACTATACGCACAAATACATGATACAATGAGAGATACCGACAGAACACTTGACGAAAAAGCAAGTGAGGAACTGAAGCAGTTGATCGAAATAGCCTCAAACGACACACGCGAAGTATCCAATTTACTAGCAAACCAGACAGAACTGGTACAGACAGAATTTGGAAACTTACATGCAGAAGACAGCGAACTAGACAAGATAGCGAAAAAACTAACAAAAGCGCAAATGGAGGAGCATGAAGAAACCGTCTACAACGCAGCCATGGACCTTTTAGCAGAAAACGTAATACAATATGAATTGGATACCGAAACACAAATAGATGCAATCCTGTTCGCAACACATGGCGTAGTGCATTCACGATTTATCCCACTAGAACAAATAGACAAATCAATAGAGTTAATCAAGAAATCTGTAACAGATGCTATCCTTCCGACTACAGAAGGATTTAACTCAATTACAGAATTACTAAAAATATCTGAATTATCTATCCTATTCGCGGGATACCAGTTAATCTATAGTCTTTCCTTACCGTTAGAAGACTTTGCTAATTACAAATTATACAAGGGTCTACCACTTCCAAACAAACAAAGCGCATTCAACACAACGAACGCCTACATATACATTTGGCCAGAAACTAATTTATTTTCCATCAGCCAGAACCAAGATTCATATATTCCTTTTACAAAGGAAATCTTAAATAAATGCAAAACACTTGACGATCTTTATATTTGCAAAACTACGGAACCAGTACGCGAAAAAAATAACGATACTCCATGCGAAATTAAATTGGCAATTGATAAAAATACTTGGGACCTATCCTCCTGCGATATCAAATTAATTAAGTTAAAAACTACCTACTTGACTCCCCTTCATACACCTAATACTTGGGCATTCTCGGCCACAACACTGAAGAGATGTTCATTCAATGCTATCACACAATGGGACGCATACTAGAAATCACTAATACAGGCATCCTTCGACTGCAGTCAGGATGTACAGCGCGCACTACAAAAATACGCCTTACATCAACCCGAGAGTTGATTATGAGGTCAACGATAGAAACCTTTAATCAAACGCACCTTGATCTAACCATAGTACTCAATAACACAGATTACGAATCCACTGGGTATATAAAGACTGTACTACAAGGTACACAGGCAATTGACGGAACCAAAATGCAAGGGAGCCTACCCAGAACCACACTTAAATTCGGAAAAGAATTTCGCGAAATCATTGAGAAAGCACGAAGTATAGGCGAATATTTCACAGTCTCGCAAAAATTCAATACAATGCAAAATACGCTCGCATACTCGGGAGGAACCATAATCATAATCGCGATCATCTTTTGGAAAATCTCATTCCCCAGGGGTGTCCCAAAACTAATAAGTTCTAGAATGCTTTCATAAACAACGAAAAATCATACAACACTCCAACGGCATGAGTCACTACAGTCCGGACCAAGGGTAAGACTGCCAGTTTCCCAACTCAGCGGCCATATTCAGCACCAACACCGATAATAAATCTCAGCCTACCCGACCTCCACCAACGAGCACTGGCCAGTGGAATGGCCATACCACAGGACATCATAACTTTGGTAGCACAGAATGAAATACATCCAAGAGTGACCTGCACGCTGCCCAGGGTATAGACCATCACAACTAGATAATTCCACAATATGACATACGACTTAGGACACAAATATAATGTACTAAATAAATATTATTGCAGCGAGAGAGAGAAATTAGGAATATAACAATGTAACCTTATTATATAATCATTATATATTTTAATGATGTAATTAAATAGTTAGAAGTACCCGCATGCTATAAATGTAAACTTATAGATAGAGAAATGTTGCATAGATGGGACCTACATGATGTAAAGGAGATTACGCCTCCTACGCGAGAAATAAACATACATTTTTTTTCCGTGTCCCGCAGCTTTATACTTAGTTTAGGTTAAGTCACCGCGGTCGGTGACCCGCAGCCTCGGACGTGTCACATGTGGCACATATCAGGCATATTACATTAGCTTAGCACTAGAACTTTCCGACCACCTAGCAACAACCCAACTGCGTCTCAGTTCCTGAGAATCGCTGACTCTACATTCCTCGACTCCACGACGAGCACGAGCTCACCAAGGACGCCGACTCGGCTTTTTAGTGTTGCTAACCGTGGCTCCCACCCCGAAGTTCATCACGCGCTTTGGAGCGGAAGGGGCTGTTCTACCCCAGCCTATATAAGCGACCACCCTGCCGGGGTTCGCTATCTGACGCTCCACCGACACCTGCCAAACACGACCGCGCCGCGATACTATTCTATTAGTCTCTTTCTCTCTCTCTCTCTCTCTCTCTCTCTCTCGGTCACAAATCTTCCTACGAATAAACCAGTCAATCAACTACCTAGTAACGCATGATTATTTCAAACCACCTTTACAATAATCTCACTAATCTTCGGATTAGTGACGCGCGAAATCAGGACCGAACAACCTAAAAACGTTACACGTATATATATAAAAATGTACAAAGTATCAGGAAATGAAATAAAAATAAATCGAGTTTTTCGTCAAATTTACTATAGGACCACCGTAAGTGCTCTTTGAAAGTTTCTGCGTAATAATCATATCATCCATATACGAATAGGCGTCCGGCTCAAGTTCAAGGCCGATAGTTTTGTCGCTCAATTCTTGGATCGTCGCGGGCTCTCCAGATACGCTATACGGGAGAGAACAGAACCCGAAGAGGCCAAGGCCAGGCACTGTAAATGCAGTCAACCGTCGTGATTCTTCATCTAACGACACTTGATAATATCAACTGCTTAGATCAGTACTAGAGATATACCGTGCTTTCTGCAGCTTTCGCAGAATAGAATCCATGTAAGGAAGCGGATACGCAGGCACTCTAGTCACTCCGTTCAACTTCCTATAGTCGACGCAAAAGCTGTAATAGCCGTCTCACTTGCAAACCATTACCACTGGACTCGAGCATTCGCTATTGGATCTACAAATGATCGCTGCTTCCAGCATCTTATACACCTGTGCATGCATTTCTTCTTCAAGTTTATTGTAGACTCGATAGTACCTTTGCTTAATAGGTCTTGCAGAGCTAACATCAATCTTATGTTTGATTAGATTGGTGCGACCTGAAGGCACTTTGACGTTTGTAAATTTTCAATCCAACATCTCTTGTAATTGGAAGTGTTGCACATCCGAAACGTCGGTAAGTCCAATGAAAGAGACAGGAATTCACTCATCTATCCCCAATACCGCTACCTCGATAGGGAGAAGTTCCTCAATTCCTTTTACGTTTAATTTATTTTCACCAGGCAGGATGTGCGCATTTAACGCTCGCTTAAAATCTACACCGAGAAAACATCCTTCTGGTAACTCGGGTCGGATAATGACCTCTAAGTAGCGTCGTACATACCGATATCGAATGGTAAATCAACATATTCGATAATAGGTGAAATATGATTGTTAGCCATTCGTACGCCGGGACATTTTCTTGGTGCAATATTTTTATTGCACGCTTAAACCATATTTTTATTGCAATCTGCAAACCAAGTGGCCTAATACATGTACGTGCAGTACCCCCATTATGCAGTGGACGCACTCGCAATCGACCAACTTCCACTTGCATCCACAAGCGAGTGTAGTATCTCTCTATGTAAGGAGCTGATTCCTCAGAAGTGCCATTCACATCGTGAACTACTATAGGTTCTCCCTCCGTCGCGATCGGTGAAAGAACAGGCTCAACTTGCACTTGTGCTTCGTTGGTCTCATTACAGTGAGGCGGCGAGGTTCTTAAAATGGTTATAGGGACAGTCGGGAGCTTATTTACGTACCCCCTTGCATTTTCCTCGCACAATCTGGACACGATTTCGTAGTGTATCTTGATCGTGGCTTTGGCTCCTGCCATTTAGACCTCGCCCTGCCATCTCCTGTGTCTGTGGGCCGGTTTATTGTAACACTTGCATAGAGCTATGCAAGTCACCGCTGCAACAAATGATTACAGCTGTTACTGGCCAACCTGCACGGTTTTTCGTCATCAAAGGGGCAACAACATCTGGCCAGTTTTTGAGGTTAGGTGCAATAAGAATGGTAGAGCGGCGGGAGGTGAGCATGGAGCAAATATAACACAGAAGTGGCACTCATATCAAGACACTTCGACGCAGCGCCACCTACTACCTAGGCGCGATCTACCGACTCGAGCTGTAACAACGAGGCTACCGAGGTGACATCTACTGTAACCAGGTCCAAATAACGACACTTTTACCTCGCAGAACGAGTATCTACGTCACCACCGCCACCATGCCCGACAGTTGCGCCATCTGTGGGGAGGTCCCTAGGAGCAGCAACTCACTACATAAGTGCTGCATCTGCAATATCAAATGTCATCCAGCGTGCAAGCCTCTTGCAGTACTTACACGCGCGAAACGAGGTGCGCTACAGCTCCAATCCAAAGCTGTAGCGTTCCAGGACTGTAAACAGTCGAAGAAGGCGTTGCTCGAGTCGGAAGCTCCGCGCGCGACGAATATCAGCATGAGTGCAATAGAGAAAGAGTTAACTGCTTCCACTTCAGCTAATAAGAGGACAGCAACAGTTGCCCGAGCCAATCTAGCGAGCAAGGCCGCGCCTTCTAACTCGTCACTCTCTCCATTGCCAGGGCAACCCGCCCCCACCAGCAGCCAGTTCCGAGAGGCCTCTCTTTCTCCTGTGACGTCACTGAGCCCGCATACGTCCAACATGGGAGAGGAGCACAGCGGGGAATCCCTGAGCGACGTCATGGCCAGGAGCGTCGAGAACACCCACGGTGACGAGGCATCGCATTCATTTAAATCAAATAACTTCACCAGCGTAAATGATGTTAATGCGTCGGTTATACGTATGTGAGATTCTACTACCTTTAAAAAAGGAACGACAGTCTCCTGCCTGGTGGAGTACGCCAATTCGACATCTACACTCTAGCACTGTCAATTAGGTTAAAAATGCAGAAAATATAGGATAAGATGTTAAAACAACACTCCAAGCTGGAGGAGATGTTAAATGAAAAGCAAGTGTTTTGTCAAGAAATTAATGATTTAAAAATTAAAAACAAGCAGCTACACGAAACGTGTCAAAATATAACAAACAATTTGTTGCATAAGATTGAAGTTAATTATAATGCAATAATAGACAGAGTAGCTAATATAGAGCAGTTTCATTTAGAAATGAAAAATTTAGTCGAAAACAATAGTGAAACAAAGAAATACGATCATGACTTTAAAATAATAATTGAAAAAATTAATAAAATTGAAAGCGACAACTCCGAAATATTAAAGGATATAGAAAAATGCATTGCACACGAGACTACAGACAACAATCATGAAACTGCAATAAATAAAATAGAGAAAACTATGAAAATTATTCAACAAAAAAATCAAAAATTTATAAGTAAAATTGAAAATTACCGAATTGGCCTGCCTACCAGTAAGGAAAATACAATTGTTTCACCGCACAGTATTAGAAATGGTATTGATAAGAAAAATAGCGTAATTAGTAATAATGTAAATAATAATAATAAATATAATACTGACAATATTAATGACGAAAGCAATGATACACTGCAAGATATAGCTTCGACGTCATCTGTACGAAGCTCGCGGGCTATAATGATAATAATATAATAATAACAATATAATAACAACAATATATAATATATTGCCACTATTATAATAATAATAGTGGCAATAAAGATCTAATAATTTCGAATATTTATGAAGATAATAGCACCAAGCGTGTCGATGTGGTTCACGCTATACTGTGTCGTGTCCTCCCATCAATACACAAAACAGACATAGTAAATACCCGCCTGCTACGGTCAGATGAGCCGTTTTCTGTGACATCAGCCGAGGTAAGCAGCGAGCGCAGACGGTCACCGTGGGTTGTTACCCTCTCCAGCAGTGTGTTAGGAGATAAAATTATGCGAGAAAAAAAATTTATAACAGGCTTTCACACTAAAGACGTTGACATCTCAGCACTTGACCAGGAGACTAGTGATGCAATAATAAATAGTAAAATTTTTATAAATGAACATTTATCAAGGGAAGTATTTAATAAATTCATAAACCTTAAGGCCCTTGCGATGAGGCTCAAATTTAAATATGTTTGGCATAGAGGGAGCCGTTTCCTGGTCAAGATGCATGATGGCGATGTCTCCCAAAAATTTTTAACAGCGACAGACCTCCAAACAATTTTAGCATCGTACAAAACTTAACGAATTGCACAAAATACAGACCAAATAACCGGAAACGTAACTATAATTGGAAACGATACGCCTGTCATTCAAACAAGCAATCAAAAGGAGGCTGTCGCAAATGAATGACTATCAGCGGACACTGTTGGGGGGGGGGGGGGGGGGGCACTGTAGGGGACTGAGAGCAGGATTTATCAATGTAACCGCTCTAGATTGTCACATTGATACGCTCCGTCAACACCATCTATCTGGTCCCTCCTACCACCTTTTTGGAATTGCTGAGACGCACCTTGCTCTCAACGTCGACGACAATCGCATTCGGATCAAGGGTTATTCAATTTTAAGATTAGATAGGAATACATTTGGGGGTGGGTTAGTTCTATATGTACACAATTATTTTAAGGCTACCATATTAAGCCGCTCACGTACCACACAGGATGGTACACCCAATATTCCTGAATATATTATGTGTAATGTGCAACAGGGCGACCTTCCCCCCGTATTCGACGCTTTAATTTATAGGCCACCACATGTATCATTCCTACAAAACTCTGATGTAATTGACAAACTAGCAACATACACGCAGGACTATAGTCACAAAATTTTGATGGGTGATCTGAATGCAAACCTTTTGACGACGTTGGCTGATACACAATTCGTTAGGCAATTAGCCGATGATTTAAATCTAAAAATAATAGAGCATGGTGCGACTCATCACCTTGAGGGGTCTCACACATGGATTGATGTCATTATGACAGTAATCATACACTGATAGATATTGAGATTGATTTTAAATTAAACAATAGCCCCATCACCGACTCATTTAGTTATAGAGATTTTAAAACAATAAAGCAAGAAGACCTTTTATCTTACCTGAGTAACTGTGACTGGGCGGCGTTTGATTGCTTGGACAACAACGACATGGACAACTTATTGGGACAGCTCAGCGCCAATCTCATGGGGGCAATAGATGAGGTGAATTGACGCTGATCTGGCTCACATAATAAAAAAACGTGACGCTGTACGCAGACGACTTAAGTGCACAAAAAACGGTAATCTCTAACAGGAGTACCAATCTCTCGCAGCCGAAGCAGAACAACGCATGAAAACCGCGCGGGAGACTTACACGCAGAATAAAATTTTTGAAGCCCTAGAAAATAAGAAGGATATTTGGAAATAACTAATGGGCTTGGGGCTCCTGCCAACGGCACGGGGAGGGGGGTTGCATGGCTTCTCACCGGGTGAACTGAACTCGCACTTTGCGGGGGTATCCATCTCCCAGAGTGAAGGTGGCGTTGATTTGAGTAGCATCCTCGACTCGGCCAGCGATGACGACTTTGTTTTCAAAGACGTTTCAGCGACGGACGTAGTCCTGGCTTTTGCTCACTTCTCGTCGGACGTAGTCCTGGCTTTTGCACACTCCCGTATGTAAGTCATCATATATCGAGGGTCTTCAACTCCTGTCTGTCTGGAGGTGTCTTCCCAGAGGCTTGGAAAGAGGCTCACTTGGTGCCTCTCAAAAAGATTTCAGTACCACCTTCTCTATCAGATTTTCGTCCAACAGCATTATTGAGTTTTCTCTCCAAGGTGCTCGAGAAGATAGTATACGACCAGATTACCAATTTCCTAAGATCCAAAAAGATCCTGGATCCTTTGCAAACCAGTTTTAGACAGCATCACAGCACCCAGACAGCATTACTAAAACTGACTGAGGACATACGAACTGGGATTTATGACAATAAGAAACTGATGACCATACTGCTACTGTTCGACTTTAGCAAGGCGTTTGACACTATATCTCCATCTAAATTACTTCGTAAGCTGATACGCATGTGTTTTTCCAGGGGTGTTCTTCTGTGGATCAAATCATACATTTTCGATCGTAGGCAAAAAGTCATAACTGACAACAATGGGGAATCTGATTAGCTAACCACCAATCTGGGTGTTCCACAGGGTTCTATCCTGGGGCCCTTGCTATTCAGTCTTTATATCAATGACTTACAAGACGTACTGACTAGTGGTGATGTTGAACGCTTGCTATACGCGGACGACTTGAAAACCTACACTCAAGTGACATGGCGAGATCTTCATGTGGGTATCAGTCGCATGTCGGCTGTTGTGTCGGAGTGGGCCTAAGCATCCGGACTGCGACTCAATGTCGGCAAAACAAAAGCGATCATTTTTGGCTCCGAGCACAACATCAATTGGCTGCAGGATCTTGGTTTGCCTGGCATTGAGTTTCAGGAAAGTGTACATGTGCCTTTCTCTTACTCTGTCATAAACCTTAATGTTGTCATGAACTCTAAACTTACGTGGAAACTACAGGTTGATGCAGTTGGAAAAAAGGTAAATCGTGCTTTTTACAGCCTACGATTTTTTAGTTCATGCACCACCCAGGCGTTGAGAAAACAGCTTGCATGTGCGCTGGTAGTGTCACATTTAGATTATTGTTCCGTGGTTCACCTTGATGTGTCTGATGAGCTTGAGACGACGTTACAACGGCTTCAAAATTCATTTGTGAGGAACGTATGTATATTGCGTTAGAAGGGACGAGCACATCACTCCTCACAGGAAATATCTTGGATGGCTTACCATAAAGAAAAGAAGAGCCTACTTTGCGGAGATATTATTGTCTGAAGCAATAAATATGGGACAACCTCCGTATTTTGCGTCTCTCTTTGGTAAAAACACAGCCAGGACTTCCAGTAGGAGTGTTGTGAAAGAGCTCTCGGTTCCGCGATCGCGGGCTGATAAGGGTCACTACCCGTTTAGAGCCCAAGGCTCGCGATTCTGGAAGTCTCTCCCCTACAGTGTGAGGTATCTGCCGTCCTTATGTAAATTTAAAACGGCGTTAGGCAGGTAACTATCTACCTACCTACCTACCTGCATATTATTTATTTACTTATTAATTTATTTATTTATTTATTTATTTTAGTTTAGTTTAGTTTATTTATAGTTTTATGTCTCAGTCATGAAATATGTCGTAATAATGTATAAATTATAAAGAGTATAAATTAATAAAGAGTGAGTGAATTTATCTGCGTGTGTGATGAGTGTACGTATCTGCTTAATTGTGATTGTTTTTCAATTGTGATGCAATGGATGTACGGGTATGCAAGAATGAGTGAATCTCCAGAAATTGTTATGAAATTGTGATATTGACATACTGTGGTATATTAGATAATGACCAATTGTGCAACAATTATTATACTTATATACTGACGACCTGTGACAGTATCAAAGATTTTAATATAAAGACGAAATAACAATGTATGTAATGTATTTTTGCCAAATGACAAAATAAATCGTATATCTATCTATCTATCTATCTTTCTCTCTCTCTCTCTCTTACACTCTCTCTCTCTCTCTTACTCTCTCTCTCTCTCTCTCTCTCTCTCTCTCTCTCTCTCTCTCTATATATATATATATATATATATATATATATATATATATATATATAATGCCGTTGCATCGCAAACAGACCCACTAAAACCTACCACCCTTTCCTCTTCTGGCGGAAGCCATTCTGGTACCGTTTATCACATTACCTCAGGGTGGTGCCATTCCAGTATCGTCTCGACAACCGCTGCGGCCTTGACTTGAAAAAAAATTTTAAATTCATAATTTTAAATTCCCCGAGGGGACGTCATATCTAACCCGTCTCGTTTATACGTGTATTTGAACCATCGCATTCATCTGCGTATGGATAGGAGAAGTATTCCCGTCCCTCCACGCGACATTCATAAAATGAGAGAAAATGAGCGTCTCCCGATTAAGAAAGAGTCCCATTTTCTCCCTCCTCGTCCATTTCCATGGAGTCGTCCGACGTCCCTGGGTTATGTTGGGGTGTCCCCACGTTGTTGCCACGTTGCCATGGTACACTCACGTTCCTCACTGTGGACGTTTGTTCTGTCCTCTGCTGGGTTCTTCTTCTTCCGTTCGTAGATTCTATTGCGTTCCTTCGCGTGCAGGTCGATCGGGATGATTCCGGCAATAACGAGTACTGCCGGTCCCGAGACCGTGCGATATGCGCTGGTGACTCCGAGAGCTCCTCTACGTTGAACGCAAGTGATTTTAATCCGTTACGACTCCTTCTCCATTGCATCGGCCCATATTTCAGAGCCGTACAATAGGATGGATGTTATGACTGACATGAGCAGCCGTCGCTTGCTGGCCTTTGGTCCACTTGTGTTCACCATGAGACGGCTCAGCTGTGCCGTCTTTTTCGACGCTATGTCCGCTGCATACACCAGGTGACGAAAGAAAGTAAGCTTAGTATCTAGTTTGAGTCCCAGATACATAGCCTCCCTCCTCGTCAATACCTCTGTGTCTCCTACTTTCATGGTAAATATGGGGTTTATCCGCTTGTCAGCGAAGGACACGATCTGTGTCTTGGCGGCTGCCAAGTCGAGTCCGAGCCTTAGCAGGCTATCTGGTCCAAAGATCGACCCCTGAGCTTTTGATTGTAATTTGGACGTATTTTATTTTCGCAATAGCCAATTTGGCCTTAAATCAAGTGCATCCGTTTTTCTCGCTCTTATAACGGCCCTAATTACAGTTATGAAAGGTGTAGTAGCATTTTTTGATGATATTTGTATTTTTTCTGAAATTTGTAACACCATATTTTGTATGTGTTACATATGAAATAGTCATTCGAACCTGTAGGCATGGACGAGATGTGCTCCTCAGTACAGGTCCGATGCTCGACAAAACATACGTTAGAAGAACCTAATTCCGAATAAGAACCGCAAATGGAAAATAGGCTCTTTGCAGCTTCGCATACTACTCTCTACTACACTGTGACCTAATCCCTGCTCAACAACAGTACCCTACTCACTATACACACACACACTACTTACGGTCACAACACTTCCCCTCGATGACACAGAGCAAACGAGCTCCTCGAAACCCTGAAGTAGCCGAATAACACGTACAGCTGCCATTCCTAGAGCCTCGTATAGGCTGGAGTCGGCTGGTCTTGACTGAGGTGCGCTGAGTGTGTCCTATTGTCCCCTCTTCTTGCTCCCTTCCTCTCGAACCAACCTGAGGCACATACAAAGGGTATTAATATCCTAGAAAGCAGGCAAAATGGCATTTACACCAGGCACATGCACTGCCACTTCAGCTCGGCTCAGTCGGCATTAGCGAAATCCGCGTGAAGCGCCATGAATACGAAGCAAGAGACTCACTCAGTTCGTACGGAGCCGCGCTCGGAGATACCTCGTGTTTTGCCAGCTCCGTTGCGAAAACTCATATAGTAGCTTGCTCCGATTTCCGAACTTCCGTAGCAGCTTCCGCACTTCCATCTTACCATCGATCTTCTCCTTCCGCGTGTACCAACCAACTTGTATTTTCGAAGGAGGCCACACCGGATTTTCAAAAGAGTAAGCACAGAGTATTATTGTGCTAATTGAGTATATCTATATTGGAAATCTAGCGTCGCGTGCGTTGGTTATCACCGTACCGCCGTGCTCACCGTAGTTAGTTTAGATTTATAAATAAATCTATGTGTCGATAGAACACTTGCAAAATCTTGCTGCGAGTTCGCGCAGCTGGCGCTCAACGCCTATAATAATATAAACCTCAAGTGTTCATGCTTTTATCCTAGGCGAATAAACCTCAAGTGTTCATGCTTTTATCCTAAATTCCTGTGTCGTACTTTATTTAAGGATTCGAATAAACATAATGTTAAAGCATGCTTGTGCGGCGAAATAATCTTGGCTTATATATCTAAATTTATTGTCATAAACTATCGAAGAACATTGGGAAATAATAGCTGAGCTGTTAAAAAGAGTAAGCTAACATGACATTGCAATCTGATAAATGCGAATTTTAAAAGAAAGAAATTAACTACCTAGGGCACATTATAAACAGCAATGGCTTGAAGCCCGATCCTAAAAAAAGTAGAAGCAGTAAAAAAATTTCCAGTGCCCAAAACAGCAAAAAATATTAAACAATTTCTGTGACTTGCTAATAATTATAGGTGTTTTATACCTGGTTTTGCAAAAATAGCAGGACCTTTAAACCTTTTACTTAAGAAAGATCAACCATTTATCTGGGAAAAAAAATTCTCAGAAATGAGAATCTCTGCACGTGCAACAATTATCGAAGAAATGCATTGTTCTACGATTATTGGATACAAAGGCGTTAATAAAACTTATAATAGAATCAGACATAAATGTAATTAGGAAAGCATTAAGTGTAAAAGTTCATTAAAAAATGCAAGCAATGTCAATTAAAATTAGTTACAGTCAAAACCAAGCAAAATTTAATTATTACTGATTATTCAGCAATCCCGTTTGCTAATGTAGCTCTTAATATAGTCGGACCATTGCCTAAAACTAAAATGTGTAATGAACATATACTTAGCATGCAAGATCAATTCTCAAAATTTTTAATTTTTGTTCCACTACCCGAAGACAACTATCTCAGTATCTGATGGATTTATAAAAAGATTAATTTGTATTTTCACAGCTCCTCAAGCTAATTAACAATTCAAGGAAATAATTTTCTCAGTTGATTAATGACACGTGTAGCTAAAAGGTTTAAAATTAAGCAAATAAAAACTACCACTTTTTACCCGCAGTCGAACGATTCTCTTGAGCGAGCGCACGCACCGATAAGTGAATTTGTAAAAATCTTTATTTCCAAAGAAGCTGAATTGGATGAATGGGATTTATTAGCAATGCTTAACCATAATTCTGGGCGGAATAAATCGACCATTTTTACACCTTACAAGCTTGTGTTCGGGCGTCTAACGCGACTATCGTCAAGCGATCCTCCCGCGGCCGATGGCCTCTTGCCAGCGTACGCCGAATACATGCGAGATCTTATCTTGAGCCTGACCGCCCTAAATGAAATAGCTGCCGAAATAATCTCCCTAGTTAAAGAGAGAGCGATGCGATATTACGACATAAAGGTTAATAATGTATAAATCAAAGTAGGTGATTACCTTTGGTTGCAAAACTGTCCCAAGCCTCATAAATTTGATGATCCTTATTCCGGTCCTTATTTAGTGTTACACATTCGGGAAAATGAAAAGGTAATTATACAATTAAGAGAAAATAAAACGATGGTAGTGAATATGAACCGCCTACGCTTTTCGCACATGCAACCAAAATAATATAATTGAATAATAATATATAATTCACTGATTTGAGATACAATCTGCACGCGACCTTCAGATACAAGCAGTTGATCTCAAACTTATTTAACTAATTATAATGTATAAACATTTGTTTCAGATACTAGACCTGCAGTAGTAGTAATATACGAGGTTCTTTTTACGGCAAAATTTAAAGATAAAAGCAAATTGTTAATAATTAAAGTATCAAAAAATCAATGAGAAATTGAATGATTCAAAATTTTAATAAGCATTTTTACAGATGGATAAAAGAATCTCGAGATCAAACAAAGAACATTTAATCTGACAAAACTGTATTTAGTAGACCATCTTACGTGTGATCATATAAAAATATATAGGAGAATATACAAAAGAAATAACTAAGTTAAACAAAAAATTAGTTTTATGTATACATACTTGCAGAAAAATAATTAATAGATATATGATCATCAAAATCAATTTATTTTTGCGATGAATAAATTAATAGAAAACTATTTAATACGTAAATATTAATTTCGATTTATAATTCAAATAATATATAATGTTTATAATAACTGCCTTATAGCATCATACCAAGAGAGTCATTTATTGCAGTTATATATAACAAACAATGATACATTTATGAATATAACGTATTATATCAGGCGAAAGTGTTCGTTGTATAAAAATATATCATTAGGGCTTTTCAATGCAAAATATCTAGTCAGTAATTGAAGATAAAAAACAAATATAACGATATACGTCGAGCAAACGAAATCAATTATTTTGATTGACAATCACTACTATAATACAAGCGATTGAAAGAAATACTACGGATAAAATATATTAGCGTATCGATTAATATTCGCGAAATTTTGTATATTGGGTACGTACAAAGCTTATAAAATAATTACAGCAGTTATAGTATTGTAGTATATCACAGTTTTCTATATAGAATTTGTGTAGCTATCAATTAATGAATAAACTGTACCATAAATATAATTGATGCAATAAGAGCATTTTTCGTACTGATAATAAACATAAATTTTAAACGTCGAAGATTTTTAGGTAAACTTGTTAAGACATCAGGTAACGCCAAGTTTGACCATTTCCACACCTATGCCAATGGTCCATTTTAATGTAATTAACCCACTCAACAGAAGAAAGAATTAAAATAACTATTATATCTCGTTAAATATTAAGTAAGTTTTAATAATCTTTTCTACAAAAATTTTATACTACAAAGAACTATGACAAACTGTTATAACACCCCAAATATACAATAAAGTATGTAATGTATGAATGAAGTTACAATAAGGTACTTCAACAATATCAGTATTGCTAATTTTCTTTTAACGTTTTCATTGGCACAAAAGTACACATATGTATTAATATTTAAATAAGTGTAATGACATATAGTAGATACATTGAAATCATGCAAATAATTATATACAAAAAAATCTTCCCTAGTTCAGGTATAGATAAGAGAGTAATTTTCCATGTTACAGCGCACCAAACTATAGACAAC
This sequence comes from Gastracanthus pulcherrimus, assembly GCA_949152435.1. NCBI lineage: Eukaryota > Metazoa > Arthropoda > Insecta > Hymenoptera > Pteromalidae > Gastracanthus > Gastracanthus pulcherrimus. The sequence continues at coordinate 78,609,209 of OX424576.1, forward strand.
CTTGTAAAAATACGGACAAGTAAAGTAAATGAAATATATACTTGAACAATATAAACAACATATGCTATACGTATAAATGTTAACAAAATTAAGCGATAAGTATGATGTAACGCACAAAAAAAAGCATATTTTCAATCATTTTTTTCTCGGGAACTATTGCATATAATTGCACGAATGTGCGAAAAAAATTTTGTTTGATGGTAAAAAATATTTATCTATTTATTCATAAAATAAAATGCATGTGTGCAAAAAAAAAGTTTTTTATTGGCGCAGGTGATTTTGGCTATCCTGATGATCTGAAACAGAAAATCGAAAAAGTTTATTAAATTAAAAATTAACAATATTGCGGCGTTTCTTGTGAAAGAGAGAAACAAATACTTTTTTTGCACCATAAATCAGGTGAAATTATAAGTAAGAATCAAAATATCAACAACATGGAGGTCCGGAGGATAGCCATGATAGTGCTGAATATTGTGATAAAATTGGAAGTCGATACGCCCGTTCATTTTTCAGAAATCACCTGCGCAAAAATGTCGTTTTGAGAAAAACTCGTTTAAAGTTTTTCAAGATGAAAAGTCATAGAAAACATACCTTTTCGGCTAATCAGCAATACCTGGACCATACATGGTACCTTTCTCTTGGTGGTAGAGCTCATCTTCAGCAGCTCTAGCCTCTCTCCTGGCGATTCGAGCGGATTTTGAGGTAAACGAGCTGCGCCGATCTGCTTGACGTACACGTGCGTTGTCGCAGTCCTCGGCGAAGGTCAAGCTTCCACGGCCAAGTGAACATCCTATGGTTTCCAGGATCTTTAGTATCGGTTTCTGGCCTTCATTAAATACGCAAGCTGCAGTGTAGGTGGCAATTCCTAAAAAATTTTCGCTGCAAAAAACATGTTTAGTGTTTTTTGTGCCAAACGCAAGCATTGAAGCTTTCGTTATTATTTTGCGTGTTGGAACCTAAACATCTCTCTAGAAGTTCCTTTTGGCTCAGAGGTTGATAAATTGGCGTCGAAACATCTTGAGTTTCTTTATCAAGAGCTGGTGGGTAGGAAAATTGAGTTCCCGCGGCTTTATGCTGTTGCCACTTACACCAGGAGCTTTCATCTTCGGGACAGAAATGGTGTTGAGACTTTCCATTCGTTGAAATTTTGTAATAATAAGTGGCTCGTATTTCTCTCTGCATATCCTCTACTGAATCAGGATGTCCTTGAATTGCTAGACCATAGTACAAGGATAGATCTCGCATAACTTTGTTGGTTAGAGTAGCAGTTTTTGGTTCAGCTTTGGATTTTCCCTTTTCTTCGGAACTACTTTTTGGACTTGACTCTCAACCTCTTTCCGTGCTTTTTTGAGTTACGTGAGCTATTTTTTAGCTTCTTTTGCTCTCCTATACATTCTTTTTTTCTACGTGCAACACACATTCTTTTTTCTTCACGACAAAGTCATCACCGTAAGGAGCAGTTTCGAGTCGATTTTTGAAAGTTTTCGTACCTCCATCGCTGTTGTAATAGGCATATTTTATGTCGTGATTTTTTACCGATCGCTGAAACATTTCAATAATATCATCAACCTCCATCTTACCAGCACTACCATGGTGATTTGCTTGGCATTCTGCCTCGTGAGTTTCGTATCAAGCATCATATTCATCTGTATCTTCTTTGCCATTCCTCGCACTGCATGCTTTATAGAAACTCGATTTTACGATGGTATCTAAAATTTTATCTGAATATTTTCCAATTAGTGATATAATACCTAGAAGAGAAGAAAATCCTCTCTTGGACCACGAACCATCGCCAGAAACTGAGAACTCATTTTCTGGAAAGCCAGCTTGTACATTCAACTCTTTTTCTTCTCGAACAGCTTTACAAACCACAATGTCGTACACAGCGTTTGGGCTTTCAGAGATGGATTTTATGATATTGTAATATAAATTACATACAGCGGTTAACTTCGTAGGCATTATTTATCATATGGCACGAGTCTATGAATCTATCTCCACACTGACCGACTAATTTAATTTTGAAACAAAGTCCTCGTTGACCATATTTTGAAAAAGTAATACCTGAAATACATTTTTGACATTTCACGATGGTTTGCAGTAATGAAAATCCAAGAGCGAACTGGATAAAACAGTAGGTTGCAGAATCACTTTCACTCACAGAGAAACTGTCATCCTGACTCCCTCTCAATTTATTTGATGATGTACTAGCAAAATTAGTACCAACTTCATCCGAATGTTGATTCCCATGGTATTTCCTCTTTTTACCAGAATAACTTGGTCGTCTTGAAGAAGATTTGCTTTGCTTTCTATCCATTTTCACTTATTAAAGTTCTGAAAACAACACTCTTTCCTCGACGAAATCTCAAATAATACTGGTCATTTAAAGAAACCGTTACTTATAATCGTGAAAAGAAACGCCTCTATTGTATATCTTTATGTATAGACGCAGGTATAAACACGGAACAGCTGCTCGAATGCTTAATTCGTATACCTGCTCCGAAACCCGAGCGCGCGCAGTTAGCGCCTCTCTTTTGGAGTATTATAACTGGTCAACAAGGTAGGAATCATCCAAACTAACTGTGGGACATCAATTCTATGGGTAAAAGCTATTGAAAAATGCAACAACAAAAATCGATGTTTCCAACCTGTCACATTGGAATATCCCCTTAAGGAGGCAGGCCTGGGTTAAAAAGTAAAAAAAAATAATTTTTTTATTGCACATTTTGATAGCAAATTTCTTGTACAATAAGCTCCTGCAACCTATTTTACGGTAGTAAGTTTTGTTACAGAATTATATCTAAAAATTCAAAGTAGCTTTGTTTTTAATTTAGTGAATTTTATGTAAAAAATGCTATTTAAATAAGTTTAAATAATTAAAAATTCAAAGAGTCTCTTTATATATTTTCGATAAAACTCGAAGCTGTCAGAGAGTAACACGTACATTATACCTATATAAAGCGAAATTGACTGAAAAACTATAATCTCTCGCTGTTTTGAAATTTCGCCACCAGGTGAAATTTACATTGGATTTTTGGCGCTTTGGTATCGTTTCGATGCCAATGCACTAAGGTACTCCGGAATGTTCGTCTGGAACTGTCTTTCAACCAATCACTAACCAGAATGCCGATATGCTCTATCCGCAACTTCTGTAGGAACGTTGTGAACGCTATTTAATGTTGTTTACTTTAAGATTAACCTCTCGAAATATCTGTGCTATTATTGTATAAAAATATTGTACATTATTTTTAAATTAAAACCCATGTTCACCAGCCTTTTTCAAGGCTTCATAATTATTGTGTAATACTGTACAAGTGTATAAGGATGTAAGTGAATAATTATATAAGTATGTATAAGTGTTAAAGTGCATAAGTGTTTTTTTTTATAAAATGTGTAAGAAAAGTTGTTTGTGGTGGGTTGTGTATAAATATTCCTATATTTTTTGTAGCAAATCAATATACAGTGTAAGTGTAATGTCTTCGAGTGCCAGACCAAGGGATGTTCAAGGTAGAGTGTCGGGTAGCCCTGATAAACTTACTTGAGGGAGAGCAACAAAAAGAAAGAAGATTTTTTATGAAAGAAAAGGAGATGGTCCTCCTCCAGAGACGCCAAGAAATTCAACTTCCAGTAGAAAAGTTAAGGACATTATAACTGAAGGCGGTGAAATCAGGAATAGAATTATCGACATTGACATCCTATTTCCTGAACTGCAAAAAATTGCATGTTGTAAGGTATGTCATGGAAAACTGAATTTCTCTGAATCTGATGTACGAGGACATGGGTTTATAATTGACATTTCTTGTTCAAATTGTACAAATCCAAGAATTGCATCAATTACTTTAAGTAGATTTATTGGCAAAAAAAGTAATGCATATGAAGTTAATAGAAGATCTGTTTTGGTTATGCGTGCTTTTGATCATGGACATGCTGGACTTTCAACATTTTGTGGAATTATGTATTTGCCACAAACAATGTCGCACAGCAATTTTGACAATATCAACGATAAATTGAGTGAAGCTTGTGAAGCGATTGCTGAAGGCTCTATGAGTAATGGTGCGATATAAGAAATGAGTATCTTGCCTTCAGATAGTGCTGGGCTTCCTGTGTCCAGAAATGGTTCTTGGGGAGAAAGAGGATTTTCTTCACTTCAAGGTGTTTCTAGTGTAATAGGCAATTCTACCAGGAAAAGTGCTTGATGTTTCAAAAAAAAATAGTTTTTGTAAGAGTTGCTCTTTTGGAAAAATGGAGGTAGACGGTATTATGGAAATTTTTCAGCGTTCTTTTCTTTGTTTCAGCACTATCATGAGATCATATCGTTGACGTATCACACATGTTTTGCTAAGCAATACTGTGAAATATATTAATGAAATATATAACAAGAAAACACAAAGCATTCCTACTTTTTTCTTTAGGTGAGTATTGTTTGTATGTGTTTATTGCGTTTTCAAACTTTAAATGCAATTATCTCAAAATAATGTTTTTTATTATTTTTATGTCTGTCTCGTAGACTTTGTCAACCTCCAGCCATCGATATAAGCTAAAAATTTTAGAGGATGTTTCTGATATGTTTCCTCACAATACGAGCGCAGCAGATCATACAAAAAGTCTATATAGAAAGTATTCAAAATATATAACCTCAAAATTAATTAAAATATTTAATTATTCAAGGGTTTATATTTTTAATTATTACGACATAGATTTTTTTAATAATCTGCTGCGCTCATATTGTGAGGAACAATATCAGAGACATTCTCTAAAATTTTCCGACTATATCGATGGCTGGATGCTAAGAAAGTTTTCGAGGAGTGGTTAAAAATAGAATAACAGAACATCGAAAGGAGTCAATTGGTACGAGCCGCAGATTCAAGATATTTAACTTTTTAAACGGTGATAATGTTCGTCTTTTTACCTACTTTTGGTAAAAAACTTCTCATATTCTAAATCACATCCAAAAAGTTTTGTATAAATAAAACTGCAATTTTCACTTTTTAGATTTTAACCCAGGCCTGCCCCCTTAAATGAACGCAAAGCCCATGTAACATATTGTGTCATTCGAAAGAAAGTCATTGTAGAATTAAATATAAGGCGAGGTACTACAACACAACTACAACTAACCGAACGACACTAATTCAAAATACATCAGTGAACCGCGACAACCATAATATAAGTCCCATATAACCTACATAAGTCCCAATTCTAATGAAGGAAGAGGAGGTGCTACACAGATACAATCTAAAAGCTAGATACCAAGTATCTAAGGTGCTACACTGCTCACTTCTAAAAGCTACCTACCAAGCCCAACGGACGAGGCAAGAAAGCAGCACAACAAGAAGTTGACAGAAATACTTCATTATATTTTAAAACTTTCTACTTAGTATAAATTAAAATGGAAAACAAAAAAAAACATAATATTCTATCAAATCGTTAATGTATTTAAAATTTATCTTGAGCTACTTATGTCGATGAAATACTAATTTCTAAACGTTCATATCTCTCAGATATCGAAATTCACTATAATTAGCAAGCTTCCAAACACAAGAAACACTTAAAGGTTAATTATAGGCACCTAATAATAGAATACTCAATCATACCTATAAAATTACTCTTTCCTATAAACAGAAAGCTAATATTGACTAACTATGTAGTAAATCATTTTATATATAAATATCTAATATTTAAAGGGTAATACACAATTATGAAAATCTATGAAATATTTTTATCAACTATATCTAAAGACATTTATATCTATAAATGATATAAAGATTGTTTATACTTATTAAAATTTTTACATGAAACCAAAATTCACTAACTTTATTTCGAAAAATAATATGTATGTAAGCCTAAACAATCTTTTATCTATCTAATTAAATTTTATCATAATAATTAACTAATGTGTGACATACTAATGAAGTTGAAGCAACATCTCAAAATATAATCATTGTTTCAATATTAGAAAATCGCTCCCAGCGTACAATTCCCTTTTATTAATGTATCGATGTTTAAATAATCATAGTGTTACATTACAAACTGGGCTTAGTCATGAAAGTTTTTAGTGAATAATGACTACTTCTAACTAAAATAACCGCATGCCGAGACTATACACCATACCATAAGCCAGTATCCTTATTCTTATCCTTTCTGCTAAATAAAATCGTTCGTAAATCGTTAACTATGTGTGAACTATGAATGATCATTTTGCAACTACTGGCGACCAACATATTCGAAATTGTACGAACGGTTCGTCGTTCAACATTGTAACCGTCAGCTGTAAAGGCTTCAACAAAAACACAAATGCTATATTCACAATCGAATGTTTTTATGTCTAAGTAATGTATAAATCGGCATATTGTAAAAACTCATTTATGCAAATGTAATATAATACATGCATAGTATAACAAGAGAATTCGATATTTCAATGTATATCCATAGGAAGATATAAACAGCAAACAGACATCTCCGAAAATCCTGCAACTGCACCGGTTAACCACGGACAGAGCAGTATGATAGAGGAAGACTTCGAAATCATCGGCACTCCCAGGGGCAAGCCAAATTTGCCACCTATCCCACTATAACTTTTCGTCGACAAGATCCCCATAGGACAAAAGTGACGTATCATACATAAACTAATTTATCGACCTTCCCTATTCAGCCAGTATCCTACCTTGTCTACCTCATACTCCACGATGATACACTCATCCACCCCAATATTTCCCGAACTACCTTCCGCGACTCCATACCTTTGTCGGGCCCTCTTTGAGTACGCATAATTAATTCCTAATTTAGGCTAAGCATGCGACCCCCGCGATGTTATATAAGTCATAGCCTCCCATGGCTCCGTCCCGTTTTGCCATCGCTTTTTACCTTCAGCCTTTAGCCTTCTGCATTCGAACTCTGAACCGTAAGCACGTACGCACCAGTTGGTTATTTGACATTTTACTTGTAAAAGGGGCACGCCCTTATAAACTTATTTGCTCGGGCTTATTTATTTGCTATGCCTAAGCTCCTATTCATATCACCCGCCGCCATCTCGGGCACGAAACCGCTCACGGCGAAGTGCAGCCGAGCCGATCCGACTACAGGGAACCAAGGCCTACTCACGCATACAACGTAAGTCCTTAAATACATCACTATCCTCTCCTATCTTGTCGTACCTTCCTATTCTTATCGCTATCATATTAAATTTTATTTTCGTTATCCTGCTTTAGCTCATGCCTCGACTCCTAGATGAAGTACGCAAGTATTGAACTAAACTAGCGGCGAACGCGATTTAATTTCATATTAACTTCGCGCCATTTATTGCTTACTTGCGACGTAACAATAGCAAATGTGAGTACCAAGAATCTAAAGCTGGTTCATTTTCCTACAACCGAAGTCGAATCCAGCACATAGAGGGCAAATCACTCCACAGATACAGCAGGCAGCTTCAGCAGCACTAATCCAACACAACAGAATATCACCTCGTATCACTTCTATCGTAGACCTCCATAAATATTAGTGTTTACAAAAACTGCATCCCCGACTCCATCTCCATTTCCGTCTTCATCAAGTTCGACGCAACAATCATCGATTAAACCAGTGCTTCGTACTTATCCATTCAAGAAAAAGACTGTTACGTTTAATATAAATAATTAATATTCTTATGATATTTCTTAGTATTTGCTTTTTATATAATGGTAAAAGTCACAAAAGTCATGTAATATTTAACTATATTCTTCATTTAATATTCAAATTTTTCTATTTGTAAGTAATTAACTGCTTTTTAGTAATTTAAAATCAACATAAGTAGCTATAAATAATTTAAAATCTTACAAATCTAACAAAAGCTTGAAGCTTTAATTGAAAACTTATGATATTTCGTCATGTAAATGCATACAACTTTTTGATATTGCATTGCAAGAGCGTAATAATGTAACTTATTCACGTATTTAAATTATTTCCTTCGTTGAAAGGGGACTGTGTGGGGCTAGTCAGTCTGTCTTTCACACACAGCTCTCCTACCACTTCAGCTCGCTAGAGCATTCAGTACTCGTTGGGCTGTTGAGCAGGGCATACCTACACTCTGACCGTTTGTATCGTAAATCTTAAATAAAGAGGACTTTCATACCAGAGATTCCACCTGCTTATTCATCTGTACTTCTTCTGAGTACCATCTCCCACAGTATTCCCAATAATGAAAATCTACTATCGAAAGTAAATAATTTTTACGCTAGGCCTAAAAAAGACTGTCAGTAGTTGTTTCTAGCAATAATAATCATGAAATCACTTGAATAATAATCATGTGTCAGAACTGTGGTATTTTTTACGATTCTGATAAGACATTTTAATTTTTAATTTACTTTAATTATTACAGAGAAGCATTATAAATCTGTGGCTACCCGGCATAACCGAATAAGTGAATTTCTATTTAATGGAGTTTTGAGCGATTTTGGTATCCTAATATAGTAAGTATATTTTCAGATAGAAAATAAAAAATCAGGAAAGTGGGAAAAAAGTGATCACATATAGTACTTATGATTTTTTAAAATATTAATTTAAATGGGTGATAATAATAATAATACTAATAATAATAATAATAATAATAATAATAAATAACCTGAATATCTCAAAAACATAAGAATTAGACCGACTCGGTTATGCAGAGCTACCCAAGAAATAAAACCAAACACGAACCAGTAGTCATGAATTGTTAGATAATAAATTATGAAAAAGTATTTGAGGCATACTTTTAGAATGCTAAGTATTCGTCAAAAGTATTAACAAATAATGTTTTCGAATACTTTTCTAACTGGTCCATATTCAACTTATCTGTCACGTAAGACCTGTGAAAATTCGAATTTTTCCTTGTTTTGAACTATTAATTGCAAAATTAGAAAAAGTATTTGAAAACATTTTCTGATCGAATACTTGTCCATCTCTGCAAGGAAGTTGACAAATGATTTAAACATAAAAAGTATGCAACCTAACTCATTGCTAACCAGTGTCTTAATCGGTGACTCCCACAATTGCCATTATAGATAAATAGATAGATTAAAGTTTTATTTTGAATAAAATCAAATATACAGGCATATGCATATATATCAAAGCCTATTGTATCACAGTCTTAAATTAATTAATATGTAGGTATACGCACGCATAATAAAGCTTATCACAGCTCGTCATTGTTTAATAGTACGAATTGTACATAGATCAATAAATTATCCTATATCTATTACGTCACAGTGGAACAGTAAAAATACATAACTAAAGATCGGAATCAAAGATGACTGCTGGCGGAGATCACCCTGGAATTGCACTAACAAGGAGAGCTACCACACTCCGGGAAATAGTTTTTTATATGACTTTGGGAAAAGGTTTCTGGTAACTTAAATTCAACTGTAGCATTCACAGTTTAATCTCATAGTTCCCTCCTCCCAAGATATAACCTACTTTACTCAGAATATGCGTTATTTTAGTGAAAAATGGTATCTATTCTTCTGATCATAACTCTACATGAATTACGACTTCAAATATAATCCAAAAGTGTACGGAGTAGGTGAAAAGAGCTTTAGTTTAAAACATTGTGACGGACTTAAGCCGTTCTTCTACTCCAACGTAGGAGAGTTCGTTTTCCAGTTGTGTTTTTGTTACACGCGGTTCGCGTACGGACCCGAAGAAGTGCGCGAGAAACAACCTCTTCCTGGATTCCCCCTTATAGTTACGCTCCTGCAGCCGCCGAGGTCGGAGCTGCAGAAGTGCAACTGTGCTTTGGGTTTTGGTATGCTAACTCGAACCAGCAGGAGGGCGCGTTAGCTCTCCGCCGGGCAAGCAGTCAAAACCCCGAGAAAGGCACCAGCGCGCTTTTCTCGGGTAAAACCCTGAAGACGTAGTCTCGGGCAGCGCGTTGGCCGCCCCGAGCTATGCCTTTTATGAAATTCGTTAGCGCGTTTCCCCCTCCAGTGGCTACTGAAGGACGTCCGGCGCACCCGAATAATAGGTGGAGGCGGGGAAAAATGAGTTATAATTATTAGTGTGAAACTTGGTTTTTTATTGAGGGTAAAAATACAATTAAAGAGGAGTGGAGTTGCGATAGAGGGAAGCGAAAGAGAGAGATTACAAGCGGTAGATAGGCGAGGATTCGCCACATCACCGTGTGTTCACCACAAGAAGCGGCCCGAGTTCACCCTAGTATCCCGAGCGCGAGGCCTGCTCGCTGGCTAGCCACGGCTTGAGAGGTCAGAGTAAACTCAGTGCTTCCTCGGCTGTGCGTCGCCGATATATACCCGAGCCCACTCTCTCCATCTCTCTCGCTCCCGTCCTCCTTCTCACGATATTCGCGAATCCCCTTTCTTCCAATATTCGCGAATTCGTTGCTCCTCGCTGAACACGCTTTCGTATGTCTGCGCGCTCGTGTGTGGATATGCACACGCGCGCGTTCTTAGCCATTACGTTGGCCCCGCCGTATCATCTTAGTTAACAAATATAAAACCGAATCATTTCCGCAATAATTAAATAATTAATTAAATGATTTCTTATAAAAAAACTAACTTTTAATTAATACTACGTTTTTTTATATCCTAAATGTATTAACTAATTTATTTTGCTTATAATGATTACTAATGTTAATATCATATTAACATTAACAATAATAATTAATGGTACCGTTCTTGATAATAAGGGTATAGGTACAGGCCGTCTCAGTGCCCCCCAATAAAAGTTTCAATTTTGGAAACCAAATTTGAAAATTTTATTTTGCTTTCTAGGCGGCGTATACCTTTACTGGCTCGCTCTCCTAATAAAAAAGTAACGCGTTAGGTAACGTATTCTGTTTTTATTTATTCTATAAAAAAAACATGAAACAATAATCCAAATAACAAATAATTAAAAATTAAAAAAAATATAATTCCTAATTTTCGACTTGTTGAAGCCACTCTTCAAAGTCGTTGATGGCATCCATCAGGTCGTCCGATTGAAGGTGTTGGCATGGGGCCTCTAGCTCTGCTAATACTTTGTCGACGTCCGATCCTCCGATATCGGGTGCCATTGAGATTGGGTTTTGCTCGGGGTTATCGGTTGAACTTCCCTCCTGGACATCGCTCTGTCCCTCCCTGGCCTTTTGCCTGTTTTACGCATGTTTTTTATTTTTTAATGCCCGAAAAGCCGAAATTTTTTATTTCTTTTCCCTCGTTTTGTGCTAAATTTTGCGTACCTCGCTATGATGTTTTGGCGTGCCTGCAGTTTCCAGGAACTGTCTTCTAGCTGGTCTATGGCTCGGGGCTCGTATTCCTCGCCGTCGCTTAGACTTGGTAAGGCCTTTTGGGCCGTTGCGATTTTCTCCATGTCGCTTAGCGCAGTGGGAGATGGTAGTAAATGCGTTATTCCCCTTTTCCTCTTTCGGCCCTTCTTTAGGGCTTGCGTTGGTTCCGGGTCGGGTGTCAGCTCGATGTCTGTTGGAGTGGGTCCGTAAAATTCGGGCTTCCTTGGTGAAGCTCCGGGTCGCCGAGCTTGCGCGCTTCCAAAAAACACCTACCCTCGGTGTTTCCGTATGGATTTCCCCATGTCTCCGGCCACCTGCGTTCCCTTCTGCTTCGACATTGTGTCCGGGCCCAGCCGCTTGTCCTTTTTTGGCCCTCCGGGTGGGTTCCATCGAGCAGGTCCCTCGGCTCGCTGGAATCCTCCCTTCCTTGCGCATTTAAAGCGTACGCAGGAGATGCGTGTCGTTTTATATGGCACCGTCCTATGGTACCCGCTTCCCAGCGTTAGGTCTCTTTCGCACACGACCGTCTCCTGATCGCACATACCGAATCGCACGTGCCTTTCGGTACTCGTCGCTGCGTCGCGGGTCGCGTTTCGGGTTTCGCACATGATGCTCAATCTAAATCGACTGTGAGGTCCTTTTGTCTTGCACCTTGACTCATCACCTCGGCTTTCCCCCTCCCTTCTGCCGAATTGTCGCACACGTGCCAGCTCCTTGTTTACATTTGAATTCTCCCATGCGCGTACCGGACCTGCGATCCTCCCTGCTTGTGTTTCTCCGAAAACATCGCATGTTTCTTCGATTTGGCTCTCTTCTTGTCCCTATCTCTATCTACCTTTTAATTCTATTCTTTCTCGCTACATTGCTTTCTTAGAGTATTTTGAACCATATTCTTTTTTCTTTGGGCCGATTTCACGGTGCCTCTTTTATTTTTAATTTTATAATTTGTTTTAATTGATGTTTGCACGTATACGTGTATACACGTGGTGTCCAATATATATGTGCTCTCATTGAATTATTGTATTCTATTATTTTATGGTTCAAGTGTCTCTTTGTTTACTTAATTTATTTTAATAATGCATATACCTTAATTATGTATTGGGCCGATTTCACGGTGCCTCTTTTTGTTTATAATGTTCTGTTCTGCATTATTTAAATAATTACATTTCGTTTTTATATATGTGTTTTTGTTTTTCGCTTAATTACATGTTATGCTCTTTTACATTTGTTTAAATCTAAAATTTATAAACTCTTAAGCCTGTTCTATTCTATCGTGTGTTTCTCTCTCCCTACTGCCCCCCAAAAAAATTTGAATTTTTTAAAAAAAATTTGAAAATTTTATTTGACCGCGCCAGAGAGAGAGTACCCTAACGGTATCAAATTTCACTTGCCCAATTTATGATTATTTTCGTGTGAACAAAAACAAATTTATACTATAAAAGTTTATTCTAGTTTATCTAATTTGTCAATTTTTTGTTTCAATAATAGATTTTTCTTTTGATTACTTACTCACTGTAATACGGTTTTAAATTTGCCAAGTGAAATTTTCCCCGTTCTTTTTTTAATACCGGGTCGTAAAGTAAATACGTATCGATTCCCACGGCTTGTTGCACGATAAATGGCCCTTCAAAAACATAAAAAAATTTTGCTATTTTGCCGTTCTCCGCATCCGATATGTTTAAAGCTTTCACTAACACTTTGTCGCCGTCTTTAAATTTAAAGTGTGTTTTATTCGCATTCCGTTTCGCTGCTCTATTCTTTAAGAATTTGTGCGCATAGTCGCGAGCCAGTGATATTCTATTGTCGCGGGACACATCGTTGTCCTCTTCTGGTATTTTTAAATATTTTTCCCATATCCTTGTTGGCTTATGGCCCATATGCAATAAGATAGGTGGCTGGTTCGTCGTTTCATGAGGGATTTCATTTATTATGTTTTGAATTTTTCGAATATACAGAGCCCACCCGCCGTGTTTATCCTTTACGAAAGTGCGTAAAAACCTTGCCAATTCTCGGTGTACGCGCTCGATTATGTTACTTTGAGGGTGTCTGATAGATGAATATATTATGTGTATCCCCTCGTTTTTTAATGTATCAATCCATTTTTTGCTCGTAAACTGCGTCCCATGGTCTGATATTATTGCCTCCGGTTTCCCATAAGTTGGTATGTAATCATTTATTAATTTTCTAATTACCGCTGTCGTGTTCGCCTTTTTTAGAGGATAAAATATTACGTATTTACTAAATACGTCTATAGTAGTTAAGATGTATTTTACACCACCTCTCGACACGGGTAAGGGACCAAAAAAGTCTATCGATAACATTTCTCGCGGTTTATTAGTTAATATGGGTTGCGCGATTTCGTCATATCGCTGCGTTAAATATTTAGTTTTTTGGCATGTATCACACGTTTTTAGTATTTCAGCTACCCTTTTTCGTAAATTTCGTGAGTAAAAATGCTCTAAAATTATTTTATATACTTTTCGCGGCCCCACATGCCCATATATCACGTGTACCTCCGTTACAAGTGGTTTTAAGTTCCCCTCTGGTATATATATATTTTTGCACAATTAATCATAATTCTATATAATATATTTTCTCGAATTTCGAATTTCTTTTTTATTTTAGCGTCCCCAGCCCTTAGTTTTTCCATAATCTGAGACGCGTATGGCTCACTTCTTTGTAATTTATCCATATTTTTACACAAATTGATTAACGCCGGGCTTGGCTTTTGTTGTACCACTGCGGCTATAATTATTTCAGTTTTTTCCGCGCGGTTCGGCTCTAAATCGGTGACGCGGCTTAGATAGTCCGCGACGACGTTTTCTTTGCCCGGTATATATTCCGGGTCGATATTAAAGTCTTGTATAGCTAAATTCCATCTTTGTAACCTGGCATTACGGTACTTGCATGTTTTTAAAAAGGCCAGAGCTTCATGATCTGTCCTCACGTAAATATTTATTGCCCCCCGTAAAAACGTGTCCAATCTCTTTAATGCCCATACTAATGCAACCATTTCTTTCTCAGTGGTAAAGTATGCGCCCTTTTAAAGTTCTACTTACAAAACACACGACTTCTTCTTCACCCTCGTCATTTAATTGCGATAGTGCCGCGGCGCACGCAAAATCCGAAGAGTCGGTGGAAAGTATGTAAGGCCGTTTCGGGTCTGCGTATTTTAAAATAATGTTTTCATCAAAAATTTCTTTTATATTGTTAAAAGCTTTTTGTTGCACTGCGGTCCAATCAAAAAATGAACCCATTTTAAGCAGCTCGATCAAAGGTTTTGTGTGGTGCGAATAATTTTTTACGAATTTAGTGTAAAAATTGACAAACCCCAAAAAACTCTGTAACTCCTTTACATTACGGGGTCTTTTAAAATTTTTTATTGTTTTTATTTTCTCGGGATCCGGCCTGATTCCATGTGCTGATATAAAGTGGCCTAGAAATTCGATTTCCTCGCACATAAAGTTTGATTTTTTAAAATTTAATCTTAGATTATGGGCTAAGAGTCTTTCATACAGCGCAGCTAAGTGCGACAGGTGTGTTTCGAAATTTTTTGATTTTATCACCATGTCGTCCACAAACAATACTAAAAATTCGTCAAAATCTGACGTTGTTTGATCTAGTCCTCTAATTAAGGCTGATCCGCTAGTTTGTATCCCAAAGGGTACCACGTTATGCTCATAAATGTGATTATCACACTTAAAAGCCGTATATTTTTTGCACCACTCCGCGAGCTTTACCTGCCAATAACTACACGTGAAGTCTGAGGTACTTGTTATCGGCTTTCCCGCGCATCTTTGCAATACCTCCTCAACGCCTGGCGGCCCCTCGTAATCATCAATAAGCCGCGCGTTCAGTTTTCGAGCGTCTAAACATAATCGCACAGAACCGTCCTTTTTTTTAACTACGGCTACTGGGTTAATATACGGGCTGGTCGAGCGCCTAATGATTCCTAATTCCAACATTCGGTTTATTTCCTTTTTTACCTGCTCGCGATATGCTAGTGGTATAGGATAGGGCTTAGTATAGAAGGGTGTATCGTCCTTCAAAATTAGCTCGTGCTCATAGGTAGTTAGCAAACCGGGTTTTTTTTCAAACACTTTTTTATATTTTACAAGTAATTCTTTTAATTTCGTTTTTTGTGATTCATTTAGATTTTCACATAAATTTACTTTATCGTCGATTTCTTCTACTGAGATATCGTACGATTCTTTGCGGGATTCCGTACCTTTTCCATCGTCCTCGTCGAAGTGATTCCTGAGATCTACCTCATTTTCGAGGTACTCATTTGCATGCTCGATGCACAGAGACGTATATTCGTTCGACGCGAACCGCCTATCTGCGTAACCGATAACACCGTCTTTCTGATTTACTTGAAATAATAAGTTTTGATTTACCGTGTCAATTAGCATTTTTAACGCTTTTATTGAGTCATACCCGATGATACACGGTTTTACCAATTTTGGCACTACTAAAATTATTAATTTTGCCTCTAATCCTCCGATAGTTATAGTTAGCAGTATTTGGAACTTCAATCTCGCCGATTTTGCTCCCGTCGCGCCTTTAATGACTTTTCCACTTATAGGTAGTGTAGGGCATTCTTTAAGTTTATCAATATTTGCGTAATAAAATTCTTCTGAAATCGCCGTGACTTCACTCCCCGTGTCGATTAACGCTTTTACTTCATTTCCGTATACGCTTATGCTGATTTCCGGACAACACGTGGTTTCGGCATTTTCTCCAGCGGGTTCTACATCGTATAATAATGTTTCCCGCGGGTCTTCTATTATAGAAGCTACATTTAATTGCTCAGTTGCGCCCCGTCTATTTTTTACTTCTAGATCCGAATTACGTGACGCAACTAATCCCCGTTTCCCGGGGTTCGAACATCGCTGATATCTATATCGAACACGTTTATGTCCGATTGATCTTTCTTATCTCTCCACTTATTGGTTTGGTTGTTTTCCCATTTTTTAGGATTTTTATACGTATTATTCCCGGTTCTTTGACTTTCGGTTGGTTTCGCATTTTGCATGGCACTTATATTTTTCATTTGCCAAGGTTTTTTACCTTCCGTATTTACAACAGGAGCCGCGGATTGGCTCGGCGCGTTACTCGTGAATTTTTTCGTTTCTACCGTGTTAACGGGCGCGCGGTCGCCTTTTGTGCGTTGATCATCGCTGTCGTATTCTGCTAGTATTTTCAATAGACTATTTTTATCTTTTACCCTTTGCCCTGCTATAGCTAACCTGATACTCCTCTCAAACTGCTCGCCGATTTTTAATACCAGGTCTTCCTCGGGTAATTCGAGTTCAAGTTCTTTCGTTAATCCCAGGATATAAATCGCGTAATTTACGCGATTCATGGACGCTGAAGCATACCACTGCCCGAACTCTACTTTTCTTTTCGCCACTCGTCGCATGTTCGAATTCCAGTACCTCTCTTTGAATTTGTTTAAAAAATCGTCATAATCTTTTATTTGGCCCTCCTGCAGGTACCACCAGTTATGAGCATCGTCTATTAGTGCCTGCGAAATTACACATAGTGTTTCATCGGCATCCGGCCGTATTAATGTAAAATAGTTTTCTAACTCAAATATAAATTTCATCGGTCTTTCCGAGGGTAACCCCTTAAATTTAGGTATATTTAATTTTATTTTTCTCGATGCTTCACTTCCGTTGGTCCCTGCCGAACTGGCACGCCCCGCATTGTGTTTGTTGATCGAATTTTCGAGTTTTTTAACCGCCTGTTCGTTTTTCTCATATACCTCATCTAATCGCGCGATTAAGTATTTTTTCAATTCTCCCCCGCTATCACTATCTTCAAATTGTTTACTCAACTTCTCGTAATTTGAATATAACTCTGTATTTTCCGTTATTAAATTATCATTTTCCGTTTCCAGTATTTTGACACGATTTTCTAAGGCTTTCACGGCCGCTTCTAGTTTCGCGCCCCGCTGCGTTTCTGCGGTGCTCGCGTCTTGGTTTTTTTTTAACAAGTCTGACAGTGCATTTATGCGTGCAACTAAATCGGTATTTATCGCTTCAATACGTGAAGTATTTAAAGGAGCTGACTCTAGTCCATCCGGAGTTTCAACTAAATTAGTAATTTTACTTTCTAATTCGTCCTGTCTCTCATCTAGGCATTTTAATTCCTCGGAAACTGCCTTTTCCCAATCGCAGTGCTTACGTTGCTCATCATCGAGACTCTCCACGGGAGCTGTCGTCTCGATGTCTGTCATAAACGCCCCCGATAACCTTTTATTTTGCCGCATTTTGTATTTTTTTTATAAGAAAAAATATTAATAAAAAAGTACTTGTAAAATATTTTATTTTTATAAATAATATATTTTTATTAATATAAATATCCGTCAGAAATTATAATTTTAATGACCTAATTTTTCATCTATCATTTAAATTTTCGCTCGTTTTGCAAAAAATGGATTGAACTTTCCCTTCATTAAATTTATTCAATTTTTAAAGAATTTATACGGCGCGTGAGCTCAATGATCTTATCATCTTGTTCCTGCTGTATTTTTTCGAATTTCCCGAATTTTGTTATCATTTTTCCTGTAACTATTCCCAGATGGCAACTCAATTTTTCGGTTTTTATCGTTAATTTGTTGACAACTTGTATCGCCTCATCTAACGACTTCCATAGATTTTGCATGTCTTGACGCTGATGTGCAATTTTATTCTTTAAATTATCATTCTCTGTTTTTAAATTTCGTACTTCCTCGTCAAGACTTAATATCGTTCCCCATCTCTCCTCATCAATCTTAATTAACCGATTTATCAATTTTTGCGTGTCGGTAATACGCGAATGTATACGCGTTTCTGTGAACGTCCCGTCCCATTCCGGAATCATTTAAGGCTGTTTCTACGTGTTTTTTTCCTCGGGTCCCTGTTCGGGCGCCAATGTGACGGACTTAAGCCGTTCTTCTACTCCAACGTAGGAGAGTTCGTTTTCCAGTTGTGTTTTTGTTACACGCGGTTCGCGTACGGACCCGAAGAAGTGCGCGAGAAACAACCTCTTCCTGGATTCCCCCTGATAGTTACGCTCCTGCAGCCGCCGAGGTCGGAGCTGCAGAAGTGCAACTGTGCTTTGGGTTTTGGTATGCTAACTCGAACCAGCAGGAGGGCGCGTTAGCTCTCCGCCGGGCAAGCAGTCAAAACCCCGAGAAAGGCACCAGCGCGCTTTTCTCGGGTAAAACCCTGAAGACGTAGTCTCGGGCAGCGCGTTGGCCGCCCCGAGCTATGCCTTTTATGAAATTCGTTAGCGCGTTTCCCCCTCCAGTGGCTACTGAAGGACGTCCGGCGCACCCGAATAATAGGTGGAGGCGAGGAAAAATGAGTTATAATTATTAGTGTGAAACTTGTTTTTTTATTGAGGGTAAAAGTACAATTAAAGAGGAGTGGAGTTGCGATAGAGGGAAGCGAAAGAGAGAGATTACACGCGGTAGATAGGCGAGGATTCGCCACATCACCGTGTGTTCACCACAAGAAGCGGCCCGAGTTCACCCTAGTATCCCGAGCGCGAGGCCTGCTCGCTGGCTAGCCACGGCTTGAGAGGTCAGAGAAAACTCAGTGCTTCCTCGGCTGTGCGTCGCCGATATATAGCCGAGCCCACTCTCTCCATCTCTCTCGCTGCCGTCCTCCTTCTCACGATATTCGCGAATCCCCACTCTTCCAATATTCGCGAATTCGTTGCTCCTCGCTGAACACGCTTTCGTATGTCTGCGCGCTCGTGTGTGTATATGCACACGCGCGCGTTCTTAGCCATTACGTTGGCCCCGCCGTATCATCTTAGTTAACAAATATAAAACCGAATCATTTCCGCAATAATTAAATAATTAATTAAATGATTTCTTATAAAATAACTAACTTTTAATTAATACTACGTTTTTTTATATCCTAAATGTATTAACTAATTTATTTTGCTTATAATGATTACTAATGTTAATATCATATTAACATTAACAATAATAATTAATGGTACCGTTCTTGATAATAAGGGTATAGGTACAGGCCGTCTCAACATGTATCGATAAAAAATATTATGTTGTTGAGAAGTTATTAATATTTAAATAAAGTGACCAAAAATACATGAAAATTCAAGGCATTTTTTATCTTCGGGATTCTGTGAATTTTCATGTATTATTAGTCACTGTGTTTTGACCAAAAACCTGTATCTTCTTAAGTAGGTCTACTTGTAAACAAAAAATACAGAAAAATTTGATGACACTTTGTGCAGCTCCATATCTCTAAGAACATTTTGGGACCTGAAAAAAATTCATAATCAACAAAGTTATAAACATTCAAAGAAAATAATTAACATTGCTTCTTATGTAGAAATGAATATTTAAATGCATTTCTCTCGAAACTTATTTTTCTAACTTCAAAAATTTCCCCGCGCATTTAGAGTCGATGAATGTAGCTGTAACTCACAGAAAATATTCCTATAAGGACTATTTAAAGAATTTAGAATTTGTTTTCAAGAATCGCGTACATACACATTTTTGTCCATTAAATATGTATATAAAAGCATGGTATTTTTTGTCATATATTAATTTAGAATGGAGGTATAGTTTTTTCAAGTTATTTATGATATTATAAAAAAAATACTAACTTTTGTTTATTATTGATACTAAAGTTATTGAGATTTTATTTGGCTGCTGTGACGCATGGTTGGTGTGCACTCTTCTGTGCCGCCAGAGAGAGGCGCGCAGGAATTAAAGACACAGGGCTTTTACTCAAGTCTAGCTTTATTTTTGGCGAGCACCTCTTGCCGTGAAGATCGCCGGGTATCTGTTGGCCCGCTCGCGGTCGCATCACGACCGTGGCGAGCGGTTCCGCGCGCAAAAGATGCAAGCACTGCACTTTTGCGCGTGAGAACGCTGGAGCAGTGTCGGGCAGAGCTGAGTGCGCGTCTGGCGCGCATCCGCTCTGCGATAAGGAGCTACCACGGAGAGCCATAAGCTCGCCATAAAAAAACAATGAACATCGATAACGGATGTACTGCTCTAGCGTGCGTGTATATGCGTGGCCAAACGCGCACTAGCACCTGCACATGCAATAATCTTTTTCGTTTTGTAAGCGATTAACGTATAAGTTTTCGAGTAACTTTTATGCGCGATATGTACCTTTTATATGTTTTCAACTGCGTAAGCGCAATTATGATCGCACTGTGGTGCGCTTGATGCAGCTTGATCCTGTCGCCTCATTGCCTGCAGGATGTTATGTCTGTTGGCGATAAGGTGAAAAGTAGGGCTAACGCGAGTGCGGATGGTTTCTCGTTCGACTGCTTACTTGCTCTCGCGTGATAATTTCCCTTATGTACTTTTAACTGCGTAAGCGCGATTTTGATTTGTGGTGCGTAAGTGTATTTGTGTGGTGATAGGGTAAGTCTTGGACTAGTGTGGGAGTGCGACTGCTGTTGGCTCGCGGTTTCTTGCGGATTCAGTACGTCCTCAACCCTCGCGATGGACCGAGTTACCGTTTACGCGACTAGCTTGCGTGGGCTAACCATGCCCTCAAGTGCACGGGAGTGCGGCCTTTACAAGTGCTCGGCCAATACGCGAGCCGGTGTGGAGTTTCTCGCTGCGGTGGACGATTATGTGTGTCCATTGCCCGACGGTGCGTGCAGTGCATTCAGTGTGTTAACGCAGTTACGTTTTTTTTTACGTTATTTATCGTTCTATTGTGCTTCTAGCTGATTGTGCACCATTATGCAGCGACGGTTGCACTGGGCAGGCGCTGGGGGCTGCCGCCCTTAGGCGCAGGAAGATTCTACGTGCCCCCCGGGTCCGAGATTCACTTGCCGGTGGTGTGCCCCACGCATGGTCGCGTAAGTACATAATTATATGACAACGCTTTTTTTTTAAATTTTATTCTGGTTTAACTTAAGTTTGTGCCGCGGTCGTGACTTGGGTAGTTCATCCAGAAGATAGACACTGCATGGTCGATACATGTTTTCTATTTATTATTATATCTATAAAAATATAACATTTTTCAAGCGAAGTTTTGATTATTAATTGCTTAAGGCTTGTTACGTTTTGCGTATACTTTTAACTGATTTCGAAAATTAGTAATTTATACAAAATTTCGCAGTTTTAAGATTTTGCATGCTTTATTAATTTTTTAGGGATATTACTTGCGCCTGGTGTCGAATTATTTTCGTGTGTGAGTGTGTGTTCGCTCAAATTTTGTTGTCCATCGGATCGCGGCTGACGCGCGATACCCCAATGTACTGACGCGTTTCCCATTTTCCATTTCAGCTGGGCTTCCGTGTAGTCAAAAATATTGCTCCGGCCGCTGCAGCTGTGTCTGGCCAAGAAGCGACCAGCTATGTGCTGCACTGGAAGGTTCGGGCATTCCAGGTTCACGCTTATGATTGCCCCGGCGGCTTGCTTAGTTTTATTAACTATCTTCCTTTTCTCTATTTTCGCTTTCTCTTTATTTATTTCGTATTCCTTACGAATGCTTATTTCAGCCCGTAAACCTCATCACCTATCGTGGTCGCTCTCGGGCGCCGTGCATACCTCGGCCGCTGCTGCGGTCGTTGCTCCAGGGCGCACCCTACGTTACGTCCCTGCGCCTAGACCTGGCGGAGGTCAGGGACACCGTGATGCGGGGGATGGCGTGTCCTTGTCACGATGTATTCGTGCTGATCATATGCCGCGTGGTGGAGTGACCGATTCATAATACGTACTAATACCGCTTTATTTTTTGCTATATTTGTAAAATTTTATAGAATATATCCAGCTTATTTCGTGAAACATTTGTTATTATTTTCTTTTTTTTTAATGTGTTTGAAACCCAATTCCGCCACGGCGGTTGGTATAGTCCCTAGTGGCTACATGTTCTTGCGCGAGTTTCTGCGCTATTAAACTTTAAGATTGTACGTAAAACTCTTCACCAATTTTATAAGTTGAATATGTAAATTCTTTTCTCATTAGAATTATTTAAAAATTTCCAAATTTTTAAATTTTCTATATTTTAAAGTTCCTACAAACTTTTCTTTATAAATAGCATTGATATTTACCTAACTTTTTTTTTACGTTTTCTTGTATCTTTACTGTGGATGTCGTAACGTTATGATTTATACAGTAAAAACTATACTAAGTAATCTTAAACTTACTGAACATAAAATATATAATTAGACATTTGCGATTAAAATCGCTTTTCTTCCTATAAGCGCGCAGCTTTATTTTCTCGTTTGCCCTTAATTGAAAAAGGATTCTAGTTTTATGATTGTTTTTTGCTCTAGCTTTTGAAGTTGATCAATTTTATTCTGACGTTGGCTTTATTTTAATACTGTCTTAAATTTCTTGCGAAAATTCTAAACGGGACTACATTTGCGTCGTCGCATGAAATGCTTTTCGCTGGGGTGTAGCTGTGTGCTTGTACTTTCTCTCGCCGTCGCTTCACCTGTCCTGCCCGTGTCTTCGCATGCACTTGTCATCTTCTGATGGTATGTTATGGGAGACGGGAGGGCGTTCTAGCGCGGCATGCTCCTAGGTGGTGCTCAGGGAAGCGAATTTTAAGCGCCTAGGCCGGGGAGATCGCTACGGCCTCCTCGCTGCGAGCCTTGTCGAATCTTTTGCTCCTGTTGCAGACTGACACATCCTCCATGTATCTGTCGACCATGCGTTTGGTATAGCGACGGCTCAAAAAATATAGCCCAGCTATAAGCACCAATAGGAAGATCACTACGCTCGATAAGGAATATCCAAATATCGCGGACGAGTGGCCTAGAGTTTGAAACTCCGTCGCTAATGACTTATTTACGGCCAACTCTCTCGCTTTCTTGACGATATCCTTGAGCCCAGTCCCTCCTCGCAAGGTCTGCAGTGCGATACCATGCAGGTGCTCTGCCTTTGAGGTGGTTTCAGACTCTATGGCTAGCTTTAGCTCCACCGAGCTGAAATTTGACTTTCTCATGTTTGTTAATAAATTCGAAATATTCAACGGTATTGTTTCGAAAATTGTCTCTTGTGGCAGGGCCGTGAATATTCTGGATGCTGCTAGTTTGATCTCGCAAGCCACGTTTTCGCGTATTTCTCTCGCCGGCTCCGGGCTTGTACAGATTAAAGTACTGCCCAATTTTTTTTTTCGCCGACTTTTTCGGCTGACACTGGCATGTAGGTTTTCCTTAATTCGCTCACCGCGAAGTACTGCGCCTCTGGCCAGACGTAGGTGGCCATGGTGGACGCATTCACTCCATTCTGCAATGTTGGTAGTGACAGTGCTCTGAACAAATCGAACTCTTGTACGCCTAGCAGTGGGACTGCTAGAACGTATATCAATTGCATGTCGAAAAACAGCACTGTGAGTTTAGATACTTCCATAATCGGTATGGTTGCAATCTCACCGTCGAGCGACGGAAAACGCGCGTTTGCTAAGGTGTTGGCTACCGTTTCTGCTGAGGATCTTATTACCTTCGGTGGCATTATCCGGGGATGGACAATTCCCCTGGCTGCGATAGGACCGCGTTGGTTAAAACGTCCGTGTCCAATTATCCATATTGGAGCACGTTCTCGGTTAACGCCTCGATGGCTACGCTGACTTTGAATTTGTATAATTCCGCTTGTATATTATTCTCTATGGTACATACTGCATTGCAGAGTGTCTCGATTTTCCTTTGCAAGCTCGATAACTCTTGCTCGATTATCTCTGTTTGATTGGCGAGCAGTGCGACTGTTACACGCGTGTTTTTCTCGACAGCTGATATCACGGCTCGTAGCTTGGCCTCACTTTCCTCATCCATCGGGCCGAACAGAATTTTACTGATTCGGCCGACGAACGATTTTACCTGCGTCAAAGTATGGTATTAAATGAACTTTTTGGACTATCTTCCAGTCTGTGCTGGAAGTAGTCAAGGGCGCTATTTTTTCCGTAATCAAGCCGGGATTGTCGTCGAGCTGTCTGAGGAATCGCTGGGGCATCCCCGTTATCTTCCCGCAGCTCGCGGCTCGCGCCACGGCGACACACGCCCTAAAACAAACAGAAGTTTCTGTTAGCTGCTGCATATGGATCTTTAACTATCGCGCGCAGCTTGGCTAGTTTACCTACCGAACCGTATGATTACTCGCTTAGGAATGTTTTTATCTCGCTCATCCGGAGCCGCGTACAAAAAAACAATAGAAAAAAAAACTGTCCTATGCTTGTTTATCCGATTGTCTGGCTAACTCGGTTGGTCTTTCGAGTTTGCTAACATGGACGGTTTTCGACACGTCGGCTTTACGTACCGTGACGTTGTTTGTCTTGCGGTTTATTTCTATTATTTCAAACGGGCCAGTGTATTATTTTGCGAATTTTCCCTTATTCGGCTCCTTGAGGACGTAGACCAGTTCTCCTTCTCGGAAGTGCTTCGTATTCAAATTCCTGTCGTAATAATACTTCGTGCGATATTTCGCTTGTACTAAGTTCATGGCTGCTGTTGTCTGTAGGACTGTAAGGTGGGACAGCGTGTCTACTATGTAACCGTTATAGGACAGCGCTAACTCTTTTGTTGGGTATAGCCCGTGTTTTCGTGTTCAGTGCAGTTATAAGCGTGCTGACATATTGCTGTCCAATTGTCCCAGTCAGTTACGTCTTCTATATATTTTCTCAGATATTCTGTCAACGTACGATGCATCCTTTCTATTGAACCATTTGATTGGGGGTGGTAGGCTGTCGTGCAAAATTTTTCGATGCCGAATATCCTAGCAAATGCTTCTAACAAGCGGTTCTGAAAATGGGTCCCCTAGTTCGTAAGGATCGCTGCGAGTGGATCGAATATACAGATTATTTTCTGTCAAGGCTACGACTACCTCTTCCGCCGTTGCGTGTTTTGTCGGTGTTAAAATTATATATTTTGTGTGCGCGTTTTGCGCTGACAAAATATACTTGTAGCCTTTCTTGGTTTTTCCAAGCGCGCCGTAGAAGTCGAGGGCGAGCTGCTTGAAAGGGGCTGCCAGTGTATTGCTGATTAACATCGGCAGACGGGTTTTTACTGGAAATAGTTTATTGATCTGTCAAACAGTGCATCTCGCGACGAATTGACGCACGTCTGGATGCATGTTTCGCCAGTAAAAGTCGCCTGCGATTTTGTTATACGTCTTATTCATGCCTCTATGGCCGCCTATGGCTGCTTCGTGATACTCTCTAAACAGCTTGTACCTTTCCATGACAGGGGGCACGGGGAGTTTATTTTATAATAAGACTGCGCTTAACTCTGTGTTTGTAAAAATTTTATCGAATTGATCGATGAAATTTGTCCATTCTGCTAGGAACAAAATTGCTAAGTCGCGGGTAATGGCAAAACTCGTTATATCTTTGGCTATTACTACGTTTTTCGTAGGCATTTTCCGATGTCAGTACGCATCGGTCGGTCGTCTATATGTTTCTTTACATAAACGCCTATGAGTTTGATGCCTTTAAACTCGGAGATATTTATCTCACTGACCTTGCACTCTCTGCTTGTCAGTTCATCGGGATTTAGGTATTGTCTTTCTATTAAAGACTCTTGCATCTCCGTAGTTATAAAGTTATCCGCTAACATTAAATACAGTAGGTTTTCACGGAAATGGAAGGGATGTTCGTTCAGTGAGATTAAGTGAACGAACGGAGGTGGCAAGTGGCCGTCCAGAGCTGCCCATGGTGGCTTCTCACGAGGTGGCCGTACGTTGGCAATGACATAACGCTTCAAGTTGCCGTCGCCTGCTGCGGCCGTTACGCGACAAACGATGCAGTTGAGCCTATCGATGTCGCTGGCGTGACCATTCATCTGCGCGGCTACTGCAAGACTTTCTGCAGAAGGCCTGGCCCTCCCAGCTGCAGACGTCTTGCTGTTGGAGCTGCTTCCTGGCGGCGAGCCTGGCGGTGTTTCACCCATAGGCCTGTCCTGGGCCCCTATATTAGCAGGCTCTGGTTCACTTATTCCGGGCTCGGTCGGTATCGGCTGTGGCATCGGCTCGTCGTTACATGGGATATGCCTGACCGTGCTGTCGGAGCTATCGTCCCCTTGTTCAGCCGGTGCCGAGGGGGCCGAGATCTGACCGCTTACGGGGCCAATGACTCTCTTCCGACGATTTCGTTTCCCAGATGTTTATCTGGACGCCGTCCCTTCCTGCTATTTCTTTTTCTTGTATTTCTACTGTCAGTTTGGCATGAAATTTGCTGCCTATCTGAGGCAAGACTGTTCTTAGCGGTGATTTAATAATACTGGTCGAGACGTTCGGGTCAACGGAAGGCAGCTGCTCCTCGACGGGAAGCGAGCTACATAACTGATCAGCGAGCGGGAATGCTCCGCGCACATGGGCTCTGTGACCGCCAGGACTATTGCTCCTTCCTGACTTTGCTCTTTCGGGAATTACGATAGTTTCCAGCGGCTCGATGCTCGTCAGCGCTTGATAGACGCGAGCAATGCGGCACTTACGTGCTCCTGCTCGCAGAGAATTTTCGAGCCATCTGTTTTCCTGGACCGCTCTGTATTTTTCACGCTGCGTACACCGCTTGCGCTCCGTGCGCTCTGCACGCTCCACTCTCCTGAACTAAGCTCGCGCTGCGCGCTTCGATTTTTACGATTACTATTTGCGTTTTCGCCAAAGTTTCCTTTTATCGCCCGTATCATGGTGTGCTTGGCTTTGTCGCATTCACTGCTTGTTTCACGATTTTTCCGTGATCTTATTTTTGTGGGGTCTGCGCGCGTTACTTCGGAATCTCCGTTTCTCCGAGCTATATTTTTTATTCCGAGTAAATTCATTACTCCGTCGTTGCACGTATCGGTTATGGCCCAGCGTTCTGGGACCTGTAGGTCACCATATACCGAATTTTCGACGTCGCTGCCGTGCTCGCTTGCGGACGATCTGGAGTCGGCGAAGCCGCTTTCCGACGGGGATTTCGCAATGTCGCGAAACCGCGCTAGGCTTTCCTCTAGCTGGCGACTAATTTCAGACAGTTCTTTCTCGACATTGTTTCCGATGGCACCTGCTGAATTTAAATCTATTATTGCATCGATTGCTAGTGGATGCTGGTACGCCCTCATAGCTTTCTCCTCGGCTTGATCGCGATCGCCGACGATTCGCTCATCTTAGCTTTCGTGCAATTTTGTTCGCGCATTCTTGCTTTGGCTTGAACTGTCCGAGATACGAGATGCAAGCTCGATCTCGATGCGTAATAACGCCCTGCGTGCCTCGGGGCTGAGCTTGCCTAACTGTTTTAGCACTTTTTCGGCGCGCTTGAATATCTTCCTATTGCTCGCTGGGTCTCCCAATGTATGTAACTCGCGCGACCATTTGCCTTGAATTAGCAGGCTACGCGATGCAAGGTCGAATTTACTTAAACGTTTAAAAATTTTTTCTATTACGCGGTCTTCGCTCGCGACGCTTTCAGAGTCATGTGGAGTTTGGTTCGTCGCTTCTCTCTCGGATTGTGCGGCAGAATCCGTCGCGTCGGATAATAAATCGAATGTACCGGGGGGCATTTTCAAATCGTTCGCTCGAATAACATATTAAGGTAAAAATTTTCGCGAAACTGCGTGCTAGGACGAAAAGTCGACTTACAGAATTGCAGCGAAGAACACGATGTGGCTGCGCATCGTCGGTGTTGCTGGTGATGACGTGTGAAGATGGCTGCTACCTGCTGCTGCTACTGCTTTGTGGTTGTCGGCTATCTCGCACGCGTCGGCGGCTGGTCCGCACCGACGACTGAACTGCGTGTGGTGTCCGCTGGAGTAGTCTCGTTGGCCCAGGTGGACTTAGGTGGCCCCGATGGGCTTCGGTGGCCCCGATTTGCTTAGTTGGCCTAGTGTATGCTTGCGGTTTATTGCCAGTGGTCCACGCTGATCGCTGCTTGCTTGTGTCTCGGCGGCCGGTTTGCTCTCCGGAATTACTGCGCTCCCGACGACGAGTGACGAGTTTCTTCTTTTTTTCTTCTGATGCTCTGCGATGGCTGCTTGTGCGACGTGTTGGGGTCTGCTACAGATGCAGCGGTGTACAATTTCGGCCACAGGTGTGTAAAGCCTTGAAGCGTTGTCCTTGGTTGTTCGAGAGTTGCACTCACCAGATTTTTTTTTTATTATTATAAATTTAAATGTCGGGGGAGAAAAGGTCCTCGATTCCACACAGGCTAACAAGGGATGCCAAATGTGACGGATGGTTGGTGTGGACTCTCCTGTGAAGCCAGAGAGAGGCGCGTAGGAATCAAGGACACAGGGCTTTTACTCAAGTCTAGCTTTGTTTATGGCGAGCACCTCTCGCCGTGAATATCGCCGAGTATCTGTTAGCCCGTTCGCGGTCGCATCGCGACCGTGGTAGCGGTCCCGCGCGCAAAAGGAGCAAGAACTGCACTTTTGCGCGTGAGAACGCTGGAGCAGTATCGGGCAGAGCTGAAAGCGCGTCTGGTGCGCATCCGCTCTGCGATAAGGAGCTACCACGGAGAGCCATAAGCTCGTCCGTGACATTGCTATTGTCAAACTTAAATACACAAACAACTTTTTAATTAACCTATATTTGTCTGAAATAAAGTGCATTATGTTCAATGAATTAGGATTAGGAAAGTGAAAATTACTCAAAATTGGTGTATATTCCTCTTTTTGGTTACTAACACCATATTGAAATTTTAAAATAAAATTCCGGATGTTTATCGATTTTGAAAAAAAAGTGTAGACCCACCTTAAAATAGCATTACGTAGGCACTCAGAAGGAGAGCTACCACACTGCGGAAAACGAATTTTCATAAGACTTTGTGAAATGGGTTCTGGTACCTGAAAATAAATTCTAGCATTCGCAGTTTGATCTCATAGGCCCGTACTCCCAAGATGTGACCTATTTTACCCCGAATATGCGTTATTTTATTGAAAAATGGTACCTCTTCTTCTGATCATAACTCTACATGAATTTATCATAACTACATGAATTTTATTTGAGACCTGTAACGTTAAAAAATATTATTTTGTTGCGAAGTTATTGATATGTAAGTAAAGTGACCAACAATGCATGAAAATTCACAGAATCCCATAGGTAACAAATGCCTTGAATTTTCATGTATTTTTGGACACTTTATTTAAATATTAATATCTTCTCAACAATATATAATTTTTGATTCGTACAGGTTTTAAACTAAGTTTTACATAAGTTATGTTTTTATATTGTTCCCATGTGACGTGATAGATATAAGAAAATTTATTGAACTGTGTTTAATTTGCACTATTAAACACTGACGAGCTCTAATAATGTCTAATACAATACTACAAGACTGTCGCCAAAAGCTTTATTATACGTGCGTATACGAATATATTGATTTATATAAGACTGTGATACAATATGGTTTGTTATCTATATGCCTGTATTTCTTATTTTATGCAAAATAAAACTCTAATCTATCTATTTATCTATAATGTCAATTTTGGGAGTCGACGATGAAGACAATGGCTAGCAATGAGTTAGGTTAGATAATTTTTTTGCTTTGATGATTTGTCAACTTCCTTACAGAGATGGATAAGTATTCGATCTCAACATGTTTTCAAATACTTTTCTATAATTTATTATCTAACGATTTTTGACTACTGGTTCGTGCTTGATTTTATTTCTGTGGTAGCTCTGCATAACCGAATCGGTCTAATTCTTATGTTTTTGATTTATTCAGATTATTTTTATTATTATTGTTATTATTTTTATTATCTATTTAAATTAACGTTAAAAAATCATGAATACTAGATATGATCTCTATTTTCACACTTTCCTGATTTTTATTTTCTATCTGATAATATACTTACTATATTAGGATACAAAATAGCTCAAAACGCCATTAAAAAAGAATTCACTTATTCGGTTATGCCGGTGAGCCACTGATTTATAATGCTTCTATGTAATAATTAAAGCAAATTAAAAATTAAAAAGTGCTAGAAGTATCTGTTCACAGTCTTTTTAGAATTAGCGTAAAACTTATTTACTTTCAATAGTAGATTTTCATTATTGGGAATATCGTGGGAGGCGGTAAACAGAGGACGTACAGACGAATAAACAGGTGGAATCTCTGGTATAAAAGTCCTCTTTATTTCAGATTTAGGATACAAATGGTCAGAGTGTGCGTGTACCCTGGTCGACAGCCAAACGAGTGTTAAATGCTCTAGGGAACTGAAGTGGTAGAAGAGCTGTGTGAGAGAGACAGACTGACTAACCCCACACAGTACCCTTTCAATAAAGGAAATAATTTAAATACATGAATAAGTTACATTTGAATTGACATGATGAAATATCATAAGTTTACAATTAAAGCTTCAAGTTTTTGTTAGAATTGGACGATTTTAAATTATTTAAAGCTACATATGTTGATTTTAAATTACTAGAAAGCTGTTAATTACTTACGAATAGAAAAATTTGAATATTAAATGAAGAATAAAGTTAAATATTATATGATTTTTGTGACACTTTGTAATGTTTATTACGTAAAAACCGCATTTCTTAATTAATTTATTAATTGAAACGGCTAAAAACAGCAATTTTTATCATTTTATTAGCCATTTTCGGCCTTAAAGCAGTTCCCAGGCATTATATTGGTCTCTAAAGTGAATAATTTATTTACTACTTATTAAAAGATATCATAGACAATACATTATAAAGCACTTTGTAATTTTTATTACGAAAACCGCATTTTCATTAAAATGTTATTACAATAATTTTAGCTATATTAGCCAAGATTATTGCGCCGCGCATGCAGGCTTTAACATTATATTTATGCGAGACTTTAAATAAATTACACACAGGAATTTACATCCTGGGAATTTAAATTTCTAATCAACATATTAAATTAAACCAAACAAAAAATCAACGTACACATCTATTTATCTCCTGGGTTGTGTGGAAAAAATAGAAGAAACTTTTATTTAAATGTTATTTTACAAAAAAATTGGATTGATAATTGAAAACTTTATCAATAAAAAATTGTCTTGAAATCCTAAAACAATTTAACTGGATTTAATTTAATTTTTTTAATGTTTTTCAAATAATGTAACCACTCCGTATAACACAAAAAACGCAGCTATCTATTTATCAATTTCTCTATTTACCTGAAAGATCGTTTCTATCTATTTATAAGTCTGGGTATTTTCCATTTAATCATTATGAGAGATTTTTTAAAAATATTATATAAAACTAATTACAATGAGGGGGGGCTGAGGGGGGAAAGGAGGGCATTAGGAGACGAAAGAGGGGGAGGAGGAGGGGGTGAGGGGGGGGTCAAATGAGGGCTTGAGGGGGTGATGGGGGTCCATGTGGAAGTCTACAAAAGTGAAAAATAACGTAAAAAAATTAAATTTTAACGTTATTTTGAGGAGATATCGTAAGAGGAGGGGCTGAGGGGGGCGAGGGGGGATGAGGGGGGCTGGATGGTAGAGTTAGCGAATTAACTATATATAGGTAGATATATATATATATATATATATATATATATATGTATGTATGTATATATATATATATATATATATATATGTGTGTCAATTGAGCTGCTGCATTCCAATTGGAGTTCCCGCTTGATATAGACTATCTCCGTAACAATTTTAAAGCTGGATGCCGGATTTGTGATGAGAAGTTGCCAACATCATTGTAAATTATCAACCAAAGAGTAAGACTAGAGATGGTTAGTTGTCATTGCACCAACCTTGAGGACCTAGAAAACCGCCACACAAGAAAAGCACAACTTGAACAGCACTGGTATCACTACTGATCTCACCTAGAAGAAGATCAGCAAGAGGTAGGCCTATAATAACAATAGACTAACCCTGAAACTGTCAGCTCTCTCGTAATCTGCACGTGCGGTAAGTACAATTTTGCACGCACTGACACTTCACTGGATCTTCGCTGGCTGGACCACGTCGTCGTCGCTGTACGCAGTAGGGCTGCCACCGTCGCCGTGCTCTTTCAGGTCCTCTAAAAAATTCTCTTGTATACTTCACGCGTCGATCGGCCGAACGCTAACAGCGTTGACCCGATGGGCTCTCGCCCATCTCTATCGCATACACGTGGCCATGTGACTCTAATGGGCTCGCTCGCATGATTTGCGACATATATACTTAAACCGGGGCCTTCCGCGTCTCGAACGCTGTAAGCGGTTTACTTCACGACACTTTCTGCCGCGATACATCAGTTGAGCTGGTCGAACTTGAGTGCTTGCTGTGTAACATTAGCGGACAAGTACATGACTTGCAAAACTGACGCTCATACAATACAGTTAGCTCTGAAAAATTTTTTTATGCCATCTTACCCATTTTTCCTTTGAATTAAACAGCGGAGTATATTGTTTGTTGGTTAAGTGGCATTTGGAACTCGGAAGTTCATCGCTTCATCTACACCAGCCTTCCACATAGCCCTATCCTGCGCTAACTCCAACCATGATGCTTCTAAAATGAGAAAGCTAGACAGAATTTAAAAATCTTCTATATTTATTACTCTCTTAAATTAAATGCCAATCTTATGTACTTGACTACATGTAAGCGCATCGTGATATTGTCAGTGCGAGCGTGGTCGTACCTTATATGCAAAAACCGAAGCTTGTGCATGCCTTGCATCGCTTTGTGATAGTTCTTGATTATTATTTCAACGGGGTTATAATCTTTCATTGTTTTTTGTGATTTATTTTGATGCTTTGTTTTGGTTGCTTCAATCAAATAATAATCATAATAATTATTAATAAACGTAATATTCTGTTACTAATATGCTTTCTATGTTGATTTATCATTTCGAAAATCTTAAAAATTCAATGTCAATTAAAGACATAAAATAAACTTTAAATATATTTTAGTTCTTACACTACATATAATAATGATAATAATAAAGCATGAAAATTAATATTGAACATAATATTATGTTTCTAATATGCTTTTTATGTTGATTTATCATTTTGAATATCTGGGTATTTTCGAAAATGTGAACGATTCAACGTGACTAAAGGCATAAAATGAACTTTAAGTGTATTTAATTTTTTTCATTGAAGCTAATAATAATGATAATAAATCATAATACCTATTAATAAATGTAATATCATGTTTTTAATTTACTTTTTAAGTTGATTAATCATTTTGTATATCTGGGTGTTTTCTAAAATGGGAAAGATTTTACGTGAATTAAAGACATAAAATAAACTTTAAATGTATTTTATTCCTTGTAGTACATATAAAAATAATAATAATAAATTATGAAATTTGATGCATAACTTAATATTATATTTCTAATGTGCTTTTTATGTTGATTTATCATTTTGTATATCTGGGTATTTTCGAAAATGGTAAATCTTTTACATCTTCTAACTAATACATTTACATTATATTAGAGTTTTTGAAGTTTTATAGTATTCAAAATACATATAATTAGAATATCAGTGTGGTGATTTAAAACCCAAAATTATTGGCGAAAGTTATAACCTATATAAGTCCAAATTATTCCTTTTTTTTACATGGTAACATGAAATATGGCTTAAATATGATATGATGATACTACTTCTTGCCAAGAGCAAATTTATTATCTGTTTGTTCTTTCTTTCAGAAGTGCACTGTGCGACATTTTACTAAAACT
The DNA here is from genome assembly GCA_949152435.1 of Gastracanthus pulcherrimus. NCBI lineage: Eukaryota > Metazoa > Arthropoda > Insecta > Hymenoptera > Pteromalidae > Gastracanthus > Gastracanthus pulcherrimus. The sequence goes on from OX424576.1 coordinate 78,642,991, forward strand.
CCAGTGATGTAGGCTCCCGACTCACAAAATTCATCAATTTCTTCACCAGATTAACGCGTTTTCACATGCAAGCGATGTGCATGTGTGATAACTATTAATTGTTTAAGAGATTTCTTAACTTCGCAGCTGAAAGCAATATATCCGCTATGTCTGCCATTCTCATCTGTTGATTGCTGTATTTTTTGGTGATGGATGGTTCTTGGACCAGCAGCATTTTAACGATTTCTGGACAGCGCAGAGTAACTGCCAAGTGCAACGGCGTACAGACATCGAAGATCTAATCTTTGTTGACTCGAGCACCTTGCCGAATGAAGAGTTGGCCAATTACTTTTGGCCATACCAAAGTACTTTATTCAACTATTGGTAGTCCTCCAATTGAGGATCCAATGGAAATCTATATTTATCTAATAATGATTTGAATATTGCAAAATTATTCTTTACTTTGTACGCAGCATACGCTTTGTCAAACTCACATTATTGTAATTGCCGTGTCTTCTCAATACTATTAAAATATCGATCTGCTGAATGCCGTTATCCGATAGTGTACCATTATGTACCCGTTCTTTATTATTGCCTTCTGAGCAATCTTACCTGTTCTCAGGAATCCTCACAATAGGACTGATCATCTCCGCCACGATCTCGATGATGTCGTCGGCATCAAATTCTATAACTAAATTCTCGTGTTTTACAATTGAAATATCAAAAGTAATTTGCAAATTTGCGTAGACGTATAATAAAACTACGTTTATTCTGATATTCAAGAATGAATGACATGCATTTTGAATCTTTGTATTCCTTCTCAGATGTTTTGAAGTTGAAATCTTCGATTGCATCGGGGTATTTAACCACGAAAGTTACTGATGCCGTCAATGCCAAAATCTTAACGGGGGGTTTGATTTGATCGGAATAATCTTCTTTAAATAAATATTTAATAAAGATTATGTTGCTAAGGGCGAGCAAATCAGCACATAGCGGTTTAGTTGTTGAAAATCTAATATGGACTTTTTATTTGGTCTTAAATTATCTTTTGCACATTTTATTTGGTCTTAAATTATCTTTCGCACATTTTATTTGGTCTTAAATTGTCTTTTGCACATTTTACTTGGTCTTAAATTATCTTTTGCACATTTTATTTGGTCTTAAATTATCTTTTGCACATTTCATTTGGTCTTAAATTATCTTTTGCACATTTTATTTGGTCTTTAATAATCTAAATCTTGTAACATGTGTTTTTTCCCAAATATACTTTCTTGTTATCATTTGAAATTTTATAGCATTAGAAATTAAAACTTGATATCAAACATGTGTGGTGTAACAGTGGACCGAAAGCCACACGTACGTTACTGGAAGTGTTCTGGAAGTAAACCGGAAGTACTTTCTTTTCGAAGTAGAAAATCGAAAAGATAACATTTTCTATGTCCGTTTCACTGGTAATCGATTTTAACAATTTTTCATCGTTTATTTTTGATCATATACCATTGGAGTGGAGTTTGTGAACATGTATGATGTAACAGTCGATCGAAAGCTATGTATACGTCACTGGAAGTGTTCTGGAAGTAAACCGGACGTACTTTATTTCGAAATAGAAAATCGTGAAGATAAAGTTTTCGATGTTCGCTTCACTCAAAATCGATACAAAACATTTTTTGTAATTTTTTTTGTTGATAGCAATGAGGTGGGTATCAGTGATCATGTATGATGTAACAGTGATTTGAAAGCTACGTGTATGTGACTGGAAGTATTCCTAATGTACTAATATTCTAAAATACTTCAACCAAACTGCGTAGCGGTCGTCGATGTCTTCCTTGTTCTGATGCATCCATAACCCCTGTTAGTTCCAATAATTTTATATTTTTAAATCACCTTAAAAAGTGATAGATATATATTTTGAGCTTCATAAACCTTTACTATCGTATATAGGGTGGATGTTCGTACTATTGACACTTTATAATATATAAGCATTCTGTAACTGTTATTAGTATAATGAATAAATAAACGTGACATCTTTTAATTTCAGAAACTTTTAAAAAATAATAATAAAATTCGAGGCTACGAAAACGTTTAAAATTATGTCTGTGTTTAGAGTGAACATGAAAATATTACGAAATAAAGAAGACTACTATTTTTATATTAGAGCGATATATGAAATAAAAAGTAGTTTAATAGGTAATATTTATATACCAGATATATCTACTAGATAAAAAAGAAGAATTATCAAAGGCATTTTATTTAATTATTGGATGGCAGCGTTAGATACAAGCGTTTCAGACATTGTCGTATTACTGGCATGCAGAAGTTCGGTAAAAAAACGGAGCGTTTGCTCAACTACTGACACTGCCGCGCGACTTAGTGAGTACCATCTAATCTCCTTGGCTTTAGCCGTGACGTTCATTTTGCACGATGTTTAACGTTTCCTGGGGAAAGATTTCATATTTGTGACAATACATTTAAACTAATCATTTAGATACCTATATGTGAAAGCTTAAGTCCAAAGTATACTTTAAGAATGTTATTTTATTAATAAATATAAAATCAAATATTATTGGTTGGGTATGAAAGTAAACGAGTGTCAATAGTCGGGGTGTCAGTAGTTGGGTCTAGTATATTTTCAGGGTGTCAGTAATAGCTCATGAGAATATTATTATTAATTTCATGAATTTATATTTAAAAATAATCTTTATTGAAATTGTAACCTCGTTTCTATTATCTACATGTAATATATAATGATAAATAGATCGAAAAATATATGTATTTGTTTAGCAAATAGTATAAACTATGCAATAATGTAACAATCGATCCTTGGGGGTGTCAATAGTCGGGACATCCACCCTATATATATTTATTCGTATAATATTACAATTATCTGAACCGTCATTTTTTAACGCTCCCATAATTATGTAAACTTTATTGGGTTTTATTTTATTTCCTTTTATTATATCATATATATTTGTACGATTTCATCTCAAATCATGCGGGCCGACAGCACCTATCTCTCCGAATCAGCTCAAATTATAGTATATTATTCTACTCGGAAAATAAGCGTATACGTATTTTTTTATTTTTCGATAGCATAAAAATTGCATGTGTTAAGCTTTTTTCAAACATGACTCCTCAAATTTCGTTTCTCAAAAATCGAAAACTTTTTTCTTTTTAAATCGTTCTAATTCGTCTTTTTATGGATATTTGAAAATAATTCTGTACATATTCGATGCTGTTGGTGATACTCTTTCGATCTGCCAAGTTCAAAAATTTTTTTACAAAAAATCAAGGATGATATGGCATTTTTTATAAACAATGAAAAATGCTTTTTTCTCAAAAAAGCCATCTTTTTTTTACTCAATTTTTTTTTATAGATAGCTAGTCTCAATACCTATATGGTCATATACATAACATTTGGAATATTTTTGTTTTTTAAGAGATATAAACGAAATAAGAAAAAAATTTTATGTTCCCCCACAGCACTGTCGTGCAAGAAAAAATCCTATGTATTTTTCCCTTATTTATGATTTTTAGACATTTTATTGCTTTTTCTAACTTTCCTGCTAACACGATTCTTTGAGTTGATTTTCTTCTTCTATTTCTCTTTATTTAACAATTTTGTTAAAGAATGAAGAGCAGTTCGACCTGTATAAGATTTTTTCTTTTTACCTACATTTACTTTCCATACATGGGTTTTCTGAATGCCGTTATATTTAGGAGCCTTAAGCAACTTTTTTATTTTATTTTGTCTAAAAACATCAATATCTTCTTTTGGTAGTAAGATTAGTTTAATATTATTAGTATAAGATTGAACTTTTGTTACAAAAGCATTGGCATCTTGTATTGATTCAATATGACTGTTCTGAAGATTATGTCTAGTTGCACAGTGTTTGACTAGTCCGCCAACACCATCACATGCATCTTTCCTGTGACCTGTAGCTGAAAACAACCATTTTTTATTGATTGAATCATTTTTCATCGAATCAATTATTTTTTCCATTGCTAACAAGGCATGGGCAGAATCGTGTTTTCTATCATCACTGATGACAGCAAAAGTTTTTGTTAGTTTTCCTTGATAACAAACTGCTGTGAAAATAGAGACCTGTTGATTAACCCAGTGAGTACCTTGAATAGGGTTACTGTGAATCACTGCCCAATTTTCAGCAAAATCACCATGCAGTACTAGATCACCTGAGTTAGCTGCAGCTATTTCTTTCTCTTCTTTTATAGCTTTTCTTTGTATATTTTTAATATTTAAATGAACGCTTGTTTTGACTGTCGAAAAAGAAAGATCGCTAAAAAAATTGGAGATTGATAATCTTTTCTTCACAAGATGGCCATTTTCCCACATAGCAAATACAATCTCCTCATGTTCATTAGTTGTCTCTAATCCAAACAAACTTAGGTTGATATTTTCAGAACCTGGGCATAAAGTACATTCTTGAAAAAGACACTTATCGGACAAATTGGAGCAAACAATTGTCGATAAAAGTGTAGAACGAACTCTATCGAGGTCTGAATGTTTGCCTCCTAGGAAATTATTTAGACTATTAACGTATAAATCAAAATTTGCACAGTAAATGCACAGACACGCTTCCTTCGACGGGCTCAACATAACAAACTTTGGTTTTAATGTATAAAACTTTGTTATACCGAATTTTATGTCTGGGTTTTCTTGTTTGAATAGTTTATACGCCTCTTTTAAACTGCGTGTCAAATAACGTTTTATTTTTTTTTCTTTTTTTTCCATTTTGTTGAACAGTGACAACATCACATTTATTAGGGCTTTGACGTGTACAGTTAAAGTCATCGTTTAGAAAATATTCCATGGCAATTTTTGTAGACTTTTCGTCCAATGGATGACCAGTATACGCGTCAGGTTCAGAATATATTCCCTTATTGTTACAAGCATTCTTGCTTTGTCAATCATATAAACAGTTACTTCGGGAAATGCTGATAAAATACTAGATTTTGTTAATGACGAAGGAAGCAACGTTAAAATTCTAATTTTCTCATTGATACTGTCACAATTTTCAAGCGCTACTCGCAAGTTATTGAGCCATTCATTGCAGAAGCATTGAGTCAAATCATCATGTGATTCATCAATGCAAACATTGTATGCTTCTGACAATTTTTAGCTAGTTGCAGATGAGAATGAAGATACTAGTTCTGATTTTTTTCTAATAATGTATCTTTGTACAGATGAATCATCAATACCTCTCTTCCTTTTAAGTGGCGAAACATTACCAAAAGAACTTGAAATTAAGGTTTCGTTTAAATGCTCAATCCGCTCTGGGGTGCTAGCTCGAAAATCATGGTCTTCAGTATCACTGTCCAAGTTAGTATAATTGTCTGAATGAATCGCATCAATTATTTCCTTTGGTTCAATATTTTTAACGCGTTCATAACAATTGAAGCATACATAATCCGAACTCTGCACTGCTTTGTTAGGAAAACTTTGTCGAAGAAGTTCTGCTAAATTCTCCAATTTTCTAAATTTAACAGTGGCATCATATACGTTTTTTTTTTGTGTGATCCAAAAAAGTTTGGACACTTGCGCCTCTTTGTTGAATAAATTTCAGGCATAATTCAAGAGAAATCTTAGTATGTATAAGTAATACTATATATATTAAGATAACTAGACCGGGTTCCTTAAATAAGCTAAAATAACTAACATTATCTACGTGATAGCAAAAGATGAGTTTTAGCCACCTTGCGGAGAATTCTAGTACCATGCGTTATACTCCTCTATGGTGTACACACACACATATATAAATAATCGTATGCGTATTCGCCTAATGCACAGATTCTTGCTCTGCTATATACGTATAATCATTATACTTAGGGGTACATAAAATTTTTTTCTTATTTCGTTTATATCTCTTAAAAAGCAAAAATATTCCAAATGTCATGTATATGACCATATAGGCATTGAGACTATGTAAGATATATGTAATAGTAAAGAAATATTCGGTGGAAAAACGTTACTTGTTTCAGGTGATTTCAGGCAAACTTTACCAATCGTTTGTCATGGTAGTCGTATTGATGTTATTGAAAATACAGTAAAGTACAGTTATTTATGGTCACATTTTATGCACATGACACTAAATGAAAATCTTCGAGTATCTGACAACGATAATAATTTCCCAAAATGGTTATTAGACGTAGGCGAAGGTAAACTGTCAAATGTATATGAAGAAGAAAATGAATTACTTGAAATTCCTGATGATATAATAATAAAAGAAAATAACATTATCAAAGAAATTTTTGGAATTGAAATAAAAATAAATGAGAAAAATTTATATGATAAAGTTATATTAGCTTCCACCAACAACGACGTAATTGATATTAATAATAAAATTTTGGATATAATGCAAGGGCACGCTATTGAATATTTCAGTATAGATACGGCAGAAGATGATAATGGAGAAAATTTAGATATTATGTTATCAACAGAATTTCTGAATTCATTGACTCCTAATGGACTTCCACCGCATAAATTGCAATTAAAAATTAGAGCAATTGTTATTCTTTTAAGAAATTTAAATTTGAACGAAGGCCTCTGTAATGGAACAAGGTTATGAGTTAAACAATTGATGCAATATATAATTCAAGCAGAAATTTTAAGTAGAAAAAAATAAGAGGAAATTAGTTTTAATACCAAGAATAACATTATCACCATCTAAAGAAGATATACCATTTAATATGCGTAGAAAACAATTTCCTATACGATTAGGTTTCGCAATGACAATTAATAAATCACAAGGACAATCATACAGTGAAGTCGGAGTTTACCTACCATCATCAGTCTTTAGCCACGGTCAGTTATACGTTGCTCTTACAAGAGCCAAAAGTAGAAAAAAAGTGAAAATATTACTATTAAACAGTGCAAACGTTAAAGGCGTAAAAAAAAATAAAAATAAAACTTACACTAAAATATTGTATTCAAAGAAATCTTGTAAAAATGAATAGCTTAATATAAATTTTCAAATCCTTGGCTCAAGCTTTATAATCAGTGCAGTATTAAAAAGATTTAAAATATTGCATAATATATAAAAAAAAATATCATATTTTGGCTGCCAATTCAAATAAATAGGGCGCTGAAATAAAATCGGCTGCAGCATTAGTATAAATACAGCGCTGGACATTATTATTAAATAGTATATAATACATATAAAAAATTGTTATATTTCGGCTGCCAATTTAAATAAATGGAGTGCTGAAATTACTATGAAATAGAATATAATATCATAAAAGAATATCATATTTCGGCTGCCAATTGAAATAAATAGAGCGACAAACAATGAATTTGCTGGATGTTTCTTATATTTATTTAAGTATTGTGCTAATATATAGAAATACGCAATCTGCGCATGCGCCACGATTTGCATAAATAGCCGGTACAGCGGTCCCATTTCTCAGTCTGCCCTCACCCTTCCAAGCAGAAAGGTCGATAAGTAAGAAAAATTTCAGACCATAAATTTTATTGAATTTTATAATATCATTTTTCTTTTAAAGAATAGCAGTGCAAATAGGCGACTACGCGTTGGAAATGCTGTGCAGGTTATATATCTATATATATCTATATATCTATATATATATATATCAGCACAATACTTAAATACTTAAAAGAAGAATCCAGCAAATTCATTGTGTCGCATGCGTAGACTGCAAGCATATAACAATATATATATATATATATGTATATATATTGTTATATGCTTGCAGTGTACGCATGCGTGACAATGAATTTTCTGGATTTTTCTTATATTTATTTAAGTATTGTCCTGATATATAGAAATACGCAATCTGCACATGCGCCACGATTTTCATAAATAGCCGGGAAAGCGGTTCCATTTCTCAGTATGCCCTCATTTTTTATGGTAAATATCATTTTATCATGGAGAAATCTATAGTTAAAACTTTAAACGCGTTTTTCTCAAAACGATATTTTTCAAATTTGCTGCCATTCTAATTTAGAGCAATTATCCGATTGACTTGAAATTTTAAGTGAGTGTTCTCAAATATATTTATTCTAAAATGACTTAGGGTATTTTTGATTGGATATAAACTGTCAATTTGTCATCGGAGAAACGACCATTTTTTTAGGCAAAAAAAAGGTGTTTTTTCAAAACTCATCCATTTTGTCAGATTTTAATATTTTTCAAAAATCCTGCGTCATTGTACGGAGAATACCTTCTAGTTTAACGTTATTTTTTTTTTATTTCAGCCACTCTAGCGACCGGAATCATGTCAGCAGTTGAGGAACTTTTTTTTTTTTGGTATCTCCGAAGACAGCGCATAAGTCGTTCGCATTTCAATATTTTTGTACAAAAAATTATATGATACAGTACATTTATAGGCAAATATATCCCCAAAGTTTCAAAACATTCGATGGAACTCATTTCTTTAAAAAGATTCCCAAAAATTACCTAAATTTTGAACGTTTACACTGGTATAGCTTAAGACACACTAAATGAGTGAATTTTCAAATAATTTTTCACTTTGCATATTAATAGAGATCGATAATGATGTAAAAATTTTATTTTTCTAGTTTAATATGGTCTATCAAATGTGCTTATAAAATAATTAAGGTGGCAAGTAGTGAAGTCTTTGAAAACCGAATATTATTAGCTACTGAGAAAAAGGTATGAAGTTTACAGCAATTGAATTACATTGGAATTTAAATTTAAAAAAGAATTAGTTACCAGTCTTTTAAATATATAGTTTATTCCCGACTCGACCGTAATGACCACTTAATTAACTTTAAAAGTGAGACAAAAGTAACGTATGATTCACGTAAATCTACTTTTTCTAGCCAATTTTACTTTTTTCCCGCAAATGTATTTTTTAAAATTATTTTTCTCTATATTAATATACATTTTTAATCAATTTTAGTTCTTACAGGAAGTTCCTTTTTATATGTAAATAAAGTAGCCATAGTTAAGTTGGGAATAAAGTTCTATATGGAACACGGGAATAAAGTCGAGTGTTCCCAAGGATGGGTTTACTGCCCGAGCGAACTTTATTTGCTTGTTACACAATGTACTATTTATTTACACTTGATAAAGTAAAATCAGTTTAAAGATTAATTTTTTAATGGATTTCAATGCTTTATTTAGAGTGATTGAAAAAAAAAACTGGAATACAAGAGAAAATTCAAAGTTAAAGAACCACGCACGCAACCTCAAAATTTTGATCATGAAAAATGATTGGCTATTTAACAAAGGCGTAAAAACGTCAAATATTTTAATTTTATTATTATCGCGTTCATTATTTGATATATATTTCTCCCAATAAGCAAAAAGTCTTACGCTACCTGGATAAGGGCAGTACTGTTCATATATGTGATTTAAAAAATTGTTAATACTTAAAAATTCTCAATAAATTCTTTTTCCAAAAGAGTGTCTAAAATAATGGATGTTACTACTTTAAAATCTCACAAATTTTTGGTCTGTTTAATTTTTAAAGTATTCTCGAAAAATTCTTTTCATTGATTAATTCCTGCAATGGTATATGTGTTGATATAGTGGGGTATAATTTGGCACAACTGGGCTTACTTATTTAGGAATAATTAAACGCACTCTTAAACCCTGTGATTTTACAGATAAACATTATTAAAATACATAATAGTATATTGTGCACCGAGGGCGAGAAATAGGCTTTGACCGCCCGCGTAAGTATGCTGTACGAGCAAGCACGAGCCGAAGGCGAGTGCGTTTTACGAGCTGAAGATGAGTGCGTTTTGCTAGCCGAAGACGAATACTGCAAACACACAAGGGCGGAAAAAGCCTCTCGTCCATGGTGCACAGCGTATTTTTTGTGACACATGTATTGATTTTTACGGTTTTACGTGTGTATCAAGTGGAACAAAATGTGGCCATTTTTCGACATGGTGCAACTGCCGCCCTGTTAAGAAATGAATTATGTATACCTACACATACATTGATTTATACACACACACATATCCATATATACGCATACACACATATACAGGGTGTCAATTAAGTCCCGGGACGGCTGAATATTTTCTAAAGTACTGCTTTTCTGGAAGAGGTCAAGTTCATTCCTTAAGTAACTTTGAACAAGGAACCCAACGGTGACCTTGTATTTGACCTTGAACCTCATTTTCAAGGTTAATTTGAGGTCAACCTCATTTTTCATACGGCAACCCCTATTTTTTATAGCGGAATCGGAAAGAGCGGAAAATTTTACATCCGGATATGTATTGAGGTATGGGGTTGAGGTAACCCTAGAGGTCAAATAGAGGTCAAATAATGACTTCTTAAAAATCTCGCGAGATCAGTGGTAAAACAAAACAAACAAAGGTCATACCCTAGGTAAATCTTTACGGGGTACCCGACGGTGACCTCGGATTTGACCTTGAACCTCATTTTCAAGGTTGTTTCGAGGTCGACCTCATATTTTCAAATGGAAACCCTTATTTTTGATACCGGATTCGGAAGGAGCGAGAAATTTCAAGTATGGATGTGTTGAACAAGGGATGTAATTGTGACCTTCAATTTGACTTTGGACTTGACCTTGAAGGTCATTTGAAGGTCAACTGGTTTTTTTAATCGGAAATCCCAGTAGTAATACCGGAAACCGATAGAGCGAGAAATTTTACATTAGCTTTATTACGGTATTTAGACTATATGAGTTTCTTTTGTAATAATATAAGCTACCTTTTTTAGTGATGATCCATGTAGTCGAACCAATTATTACAGGTGCTCAACAGGCATTTTAATCATATTTTAGCATAATTTGACTGTTATTTATATTTTTAGCAAGAAATACAGCTCGAATGCTGTTCTGGGACTTGTACAGGTACTTTTATACTAAAAACGGCATCGCCATGAAGTTGTTGGTAGTCGACCGAGTGATCGAACTCTCTTTTTTACAACTTTTGCGTTTTGAAATGGACTAAATCCACGTAATGACGGGTCATATGACCTTGAAAATATTTCTTTTTAAAATTCAGAAAATTTGCATAAAAAAGTAAACATTTAATTTTTGTATAAAATGCACTCCTATTAAGCTCAAAATTATTCAAAACAGCTCCAAAATGCAAAAAATACTAAAATTACCGTCTTTGACCGGCTGTAACTGGAACATACTTGGTCACAAAAATCTGAAAAAATTCACAGACGCTTATGAGAACCCTATATACATGTTAAAATTGTTTAGAGAAATAAATTTTTTTTGTCTTTGATTTCATAGACAATCGTCCATATATATATATATATATATATATATATATATATATATATATATATATATATACGTGGCCGCGCGGACCGTGTACAATACAATACAGCGTACAATCGGTCCGCAAGTACAAGGCCCAAATTCCACTCGCGTTTGCTAATCAGCTCACAGCTTCGGCCGTGCGTTTATTTGAAACATGAGGACTCAGCTAGCTGCAGCATGCGCACTGAAGGTGCGCCCGCGGAGACGGCGGCAGTCTAAAGGGGAGGAGAGTTTCAAATAAAGAAATGCCAGTAGTTTCAGTCGACCTGTAACACCGATTCCTTTACTGGACAATTGAATACATTTAACGCGGCACTCGTGGTGTCGCGTGGTGCAAGCCGGAGGGGCAAGAGAGCAGGAGGTTGTTTCACTCGTACTCTTGGGAGAGAGAAGGAGAGCTGAACTCACTTCGGTTACCCTGGCCTCGTAGTCGTTCGCTCGACGTCGGCCCTGAGGTGTCGCTAGCCCTGGTCGTATCCTCGGCCGCATCGCACACTCTCTCGCGTATTCGCCGTCGTGTGTCTCGTTCGTGAGCCTAGGTGGGGCGTCTTCGCACGGGACGTGCCGTTGGTACGAGAAGCGAAGCGGAACTGCCTGCGTGTATCTAAGGCCGGCCTTGAACTAGCCCAATCTCGCGCGTCGCGGCTCGGCCGGCTAACTCTCTTCCACTCTCTCTCTCGGCAAGACAAAGGCGATCATTTTTGGATCTGATCACAACATCAAACAGGTTCAGAACCTTGACTTGCAAGGCATTGAGATACAGACCGGCGTACACGTTCCCTTTGTCGATACAGTCACCAACCTCGGCATGGTGATGGACGGAAGGTTAACATGGAAGCCGCAACTGAATGCGGTCAGTAGAAAAGTAAATAGAGCTCTGTATAGCTTAAAATTATTCCGTTCAAGCACCACAGAGATACTCAGGAAGCAGGTGGCATATGCACTGGTACTACCTCACTTAGACTATTGCTCAGTGGTTCTTCTTGACGTGTCAGGGGAGCTCCAGACACGACTACAACGTCTGCAGAATACATGTGTGAGATACATATGTGGTGTAAGGCGTGATGAGCATATCACCGCCTACAGGAAAAAACTGGA
>OX424576.1:78660317-78703394 GCA_949152435.1 Gastracanthus pulcherrimus
GTAAATCTAGCGCCGCATGCGTGTCGAACATCGCATCACGCGCCGTCTTTCCACGTGTATTTCACCGCCGATTTCCCTTTCGATTATATACCGTTTTCCACCATACCGCCGTGCTCACGGTAGTTAGTTTAGGCTCGTAAATAATTCTATGTGATAAAATAATTCTAATATAGCTAAAATTATTATCATAAAGTAATAAACCAATGTAAAGTCCGCACCGAAAATATCTGTATCATCATCAATGGGTAAACGCGATAATGCGTCACAATTTTCGTTATTTTCCGATTTAATGTATTTTATTTTATATCGGAAGCCTGACAAAAAGTATGCCTATCTTTGCAATCGGTTAACCGCTGTAAGCGGTATGCCTTTTTTTGGCCCAAAAATGTATTCTAGGGGCTTATGATTCGTTCGTAAAATCATTTCTCGGCCGTACACGAAATCATAAAACTTTACCATTCCGAAAACAATTGCGCTAGCCTCTTTATCTATAATCGTTCGGCTCATTTCTTTGCTCGGAAAATTTCTTTGATGCGAAAGCGATTGGCTTTTCCGTGCCATCTTTATATTTATGTGATAAAGTCGCTGAAAGGCCGTACATTGAAGCATCATACGCCAAAACCAACTGTTCGCTCGGAACATAATGAGCCAGTACTCTTGGAGAAATTAATTCGCTCTTTACCCAGTAAAAAGCTTCCTCACATTCCTTGGTCCATTTGAAATTTTTTGAATGCGCACAATCAAACACTGGCTTTAAATTGATAGATCTATTTTCCAGAAACCTCACGTAAAAATGAATTAAACCATGAAATGAGGCAAGCTGTTTGCTGTATGTTTGTCTTGGTGCTTCAATCATCGTTTTTATTTTTGATTTTGCATTGTGTAGGCCGTTCGCATCAATTACGTACCCTAAAATTTCAATGCGCTCTTTCATAAAATCGCATTCTTTTATATTTAATCTCAAACCGCGTTATTCTAACTATTTACAAACTTTTCGTAAATTTTCAAAATGTTCTTCCTTTCTGGTATCATTTACAAAAATATTATCCAAATATACAACAGTATTTGGAATAGCCGGCAAGCACTCATCCATAATTTGCTGAAATTCACTTGGGGCAGGTCCTGTGCCTTCGGTTAGTTTTGTGTACCGTAATATACCCCGGTGGGTCATATTTATTAATAACTCTTGGGATTTTGCATCAATTGCGATCTACATGTACGCATGTGGCAGATCAAGTTGTGTGTACCCGGATTCCTTTTGCAATATATTAAAAATATCATCAATGCATGGAAATGGTCGTTTGGTCACGTGTAAACGCGGATTTACGGTTAATTTAAAATCGCCGCATATTCTTATCTCGCCGTTACTTTTTAAGACGGGAACTATCGGCGTGGCTCACTCGCTTGTTTCCACTTTTACTAAATGCCCAGGTTTTATTAACCTTTCAATTTCATTTTCGACTTTAATTTTAAGCGCGTACGGTACATGCCTTGCTCCCAAAGCAATGGGTTTCATATTTTCCTTGTTCATATAACGTGTAATTTTATTTTACGTTTATTATATAAACCGGGCGTATTACCAAATAATACATGAAATTCTGAAAGAATTTTTTCTTTTACATCGCTCGCATTTACTTTTAATATTTTATTACTATCGTCACTCAATGCAGCAATGTTCGATATGTTAGGCCATAATCCGAACTCAGCTAACCACTGTCGACCAATCAGTGGTGGACCATTACCCTTAAGCAACAAGCAATTTAATGTTTTTGTCTTATTATTTAAATTTATTTTTAAATTCTTTAATTTTCCAATCGGCACCATTTCATTTTTTTTCGTAACCGTATAAATTTGTATTACATTTATCAATTTTCCAATTTTTTAAAATTTCATTTTTAACTTTTTCTGACATTACTGCATAGTACGTACCTGAGTCTACTTCCATTGTGACTGCTTTACCGTTTACTTCGACATTAATAAATTTCGGATCTGCTTTAATATTTAATAATTTACAATTTGTTTTACATTGTTTCTCACGCAACGTAAAAAAATCGAAGACGTGGCTGCTCGTTGTGTCGTTGCTGGACCCTGGCTCGTCGTCCTCCGCTTGCAAAAAATTATGGTCAGCTCGCTTCTTTTTGAAACAGGCGTCTGCATATGTCCCTTTTCTGGCAGAAGTTGGATGTAGCCCCTCGATGTCTGCATATTTTGACCGTGTGGCCTGGCTTGCCACAGCAGAAACAACTCCCTACGGTGCTCGTGTCTGCGTGTGCCTTTCGGCTCGCACTGTTCGGCTCTATTCACCTAGAGCTATTAATTTTTATATATTTGTCCGTGGATTGTCCTTTTTGATTTTACCACGACTTTTCTTTCTCCGTAGGATGCATGTCGAAAACTTCTTCTTTTTGAGCCTTGCCGGCCAGAGTACGTACGGCTCCTGTCGTATTTTTCGTTGCACTTTCTCGGAGCGCCGCTTCTTTGAGCGCCGTGTCAAGCGTAAGATCTGTCATTTTAAACAATTCGACTCTAGTTGAGCGTGTATGCCGCATATGAGTTGATCACATAAATCTGCTGTCAGATCTGCCAAGTTGCAATGCAGAGACAACTTTCGTAATCGCGCTGCAAAGTCAGCGACTGATTCGTTCGGCCCTTCCTTGGCACTGTTAAACTTACACCTCTCCTTCACTTCCGATGGCTTGGGATTGAGGTGGTCTGTCATTAATTTTACTAAGTCATGATACTTTTTCGTAGCTGGCTTGTCCGGTGCACATAAATTTCGAATGAGTATGTACGCCTCCTCATCGAAATGTGTCAGCAGCATGGCGGCTTTGATTTTATCCTCTTCAATTTTTTTTACAATAAAATGAAGTTCTAGTCTCTCTGAGAGAGCCTCCCAGTCATCCGTTTTGAGGTGAAATTTCAGTTTAGTGTTGTCCGCCAGGTCGCCACTGCTGACGTCACTCGCATGTGCCACGTTGCTGTTAACTTCTGAGCTGCTAGTTTCTTCTTTTTCTGCGTTGCTATTATCCGTAGCGCTGCTGCTTTCTACTTTATCTACGCCGAGTTGTGCACGTGCCGAATTTTGTTTATTCAAACTCTCTTGACTTTCGGGGTTTTCGTTTTTTGTAGCGACTTTTTTCTGTTCGAGCTCTGCTCGCACTATATCAGTTAATTGCTTACGCGATATGTCCCGATTTGTTTCTTCGCAGACCTCGACACCCCTTTTTCGGCTATAATACCTTATTTTGCCAGGTGATATGCTGCGTTGAGCGTCAATTTCTCCTTAGCTCCGTCGTGCGCATCTGAGTTATCCGATTCTAGATCGAACATCAGCGTACAGTACACAAATATGCGTCGAACTTACGACCGATTACTGCGCGGTTGTGCGTATGTAAACAATGATCACATGGCTGTGTGAAATGCGCCCGTATTCCTTCTCGTACTTGTAACACTCGCGCGAATTATTTGTCGTGCGTATAATCCTCACACGCACGAATTGCTTCTCGTGCGTGTTATATATATATATATATACACATACTAGGGGGGTACCCCCCTGCTCGCTCCGCTCACCAACCCCCAAAGCATCATGAAATTTTTTGTTTTTATGAAGGTTTTCTATTTTTCCACACCACCCGGGAGGTAAATAGATTGGCGCGTTTTTTCGTTTTGTTAATTAAGCTTTTTTATACATTCAAATTTATTTTTTATTTAATTCATTTATAAATAAATATATGTAACTCATACTTACATTTATTTATATTTAGTTTTAAGTATTGTATTTTTCAACATATATATTTATTTTAATTTTTTTTTTATTTGAATGTAATATTGTAAAGCTCTTTTTAATTCGTATGTAATAACCTATATATGTAAATTTAATATTAATGAATATAATTAAAAAAAATAATTCTTTTGAATGTAATAAGAATTTACATTACTTTAATTTTTGTGTTAAATTAACAATATATCTTGTTATATTATATTATGAAAAACTTAAAAATTTCACTCATATAAATCTAAATTAATTTGCATGTATTTTATTTATGTGTTATACTTTTTACATATTTTTTAGATTTATAATAGTAATAATGAAGATGAATCCAAAAATGTATTTTATAAAATTTAAGTCTTATAAATCTAAATATGTTAGCATGTATTTTATTTGTAATAATGTGCATACTTTTTGCATATTATTTAGATTTATAAGAATAATTTATATTATACGAGGGTAGTTCAATAAGTCTTTAGAATAAAGTATAAAAACAATTTTTTTTGGGTAAATTTTTTTTTATTTTTCAACATAATCTCCTTGGAGCTCTATACACTTGGTCAATCGCTTTTTAAGTTTTTTTTAATCCTTCAGAAAAGTGCGTTTTCGGAAGTTCCTCAAAATAAGCACTTACAGAGGCAATGGCGTCTTCGTTGTCCGTAAATCTCTGTCCACCGAGCCATTTTTTCAAGTTTGGAAATAAGAAAAAGTCACTGGGGGCTAAATCTGGTGAATACGGTGGGTGTTCGACCAATTCGAATTTTAGTTCTTCAATTTTAGTCATTGAAACGAAGCATGTGTGAACTCGGGCGTTGTCGTGATGAAAGAGAATTTTTTTTCTCGCCAAATGTGGTCGTTCTTTTTTAATTTCTTCTTTCAGCTGCTCTAATAATGATGCATAATACTCACCAGTAATTGTTTTACCCTTTTCCAAGTAGTCAATAAGTATAATTCCACGTGCATCCCAAAAAACTGTAGCCATAACCTTACCAGCTGACTTTACGGTCTTTTCCTTCTTTGGAGCTGGTTCGCCTGTGGAAATCCACTGTTTGGATTGTTCCTTTGTTTCAGGAGTGTAGTGGTGTATCCATGTTTCATCCACAGTCACAAATCGACGAAAAAATTCCTCAGGATTCCGACTTATGCGCGCCAAAACAGCCTCAGAGGCGACCACTCTATTGCGTTTATTCTCAGCTGAGAGCAAACGCGGCACCCATCTTGCCGATAGCTTTTTCATGCCTAATTTTTCATGTAGAATTGAAACAACTGCACCTATAGATATCCTTGTGGCCTCAGCTAACTCACGCACTTTTAATCTTCTATCCTTTAACACCATATCGTGGATTTTATTGATGATTTCGGGAGTAGTTGCTTCTACGGGCATTCCTGAACGTGGTTCGTCACTTATTGATGTACGACCACGCTTAAATTCATTTACCCAGTTATAAACCGTTGCTAAGGCAGGGGCAGATGTGCCATGAACTGAGTCCAATTCATTTTTTATCTCATATGGAGTTAAACCCTTTAAATGAAAATGTTTAATTACCGCTCTGAACTCGTTTTTTTCCATTTTTCTTAACAAGCAATTTTTTTTTTTCAATTGGTTATAAAAACACGTAAACTCAGAAGATGTGGACTGTGACTGCACCATATATCTAGTCGGGAGTGGTGCTGACTGAAAACAGATGATTTGGAGCGATTCGCGCGCCATCTGTTGGTCATTCTAAAGACTGAACTACCCTCGTATTAATCACAAATATAACATTTAAAACATAAGTCTTATAAATCTAAACAAATTGCATGTATTTTAGTTTTGCATACTTTTTGCAAATTATTTAGATCTGTAAGAGTATATAATAAAATGGAAAAGATTATAATAATTCAATTTCATTAATATCATTAATATAATTTTATATAATATATTATAAATTTTAATTATATATTTGTGTATATTTTTAAAATTGATTTTAAAAATATGATAAATTGTTAAAATATGTAGATTATTTAAATTGATTTTATACATACAAATAATTAACAAAACAGTGGTATCCCCAATAGGCCTAATCCACTGTGTAGGTTATGAAACTAAATTTAAAATATCGCCATAAAAACATAAAGAAGTTCATGGAATAATATATGTTTTTTTTTGGAAACAGGTTCCTAGTATTTTTTTTACAGTGCATATATATATTGAATACCTTAATAAATATATAGATTATAAATGGTATTTGCAAAGTGTAGAAGATTTCCATGATATATATCGATATTTTTAATTTCATATGTTAATTTGTTTATTACTTTCCTATAATTTTATTGTTTATTATATCTATAAAAAATACCTTTCTAAAAAGTAAAATCTTGGCAAGTATAAGTTTCATTATTACCCACAATATAAATTTAAAGAAATATATTATTACCAAAATAAGACGTTCAATTATGAATTGTATTCATAAACTCAAATTAAAATAGTAAAATTAAACTAATATTATATTTAAAAAATAATATAGTTCAAAATATTTCCATTTTTTACTAATTCTTATAGTCTCAATTGAACGCTAAAGAAATTGATGAATTCGATTAATATATTGGCAAGTATTGTATTTTTATTTGTATATCAATTTCCTTCTTTTATTAATTAGTATGAAGTATATAAACGATTTAAAAAATATTATAATTAAAATATTTCTATTTTTTACTAATTCAGATAATCTGAAATAAACGCTAAAGAAATTAATTAAATCGATTAATAAATTGGCAAGTATTATATTTTTATTTGTAAATCAATGTCATTTTTTTATGAATTAGTATGAAGTATAAAAATTAATAATACCTTTCAAATTTAATATTGTAAGACATTAAATTTGACATAAATACATGTTAATAAGAAATAGATCAAAAAGTCGAACCTCAAACACTGATCTACCCTAGTGTGAGAAATCTATTAAATCCTATTAATTCCTTTTTCCAAATATGAAAAGATCCTATTTGCGAATAGGATGTATATGCAATTTTTGTATTGGTGAATAGAATTTAATAGATTTCTCACACTAGGGTATAATACTCTCGCTACATTACACTCGCGTTATATGTAGTGCTCATATGGCAATTCATGTCTATTATAGGTAAGCTAACAGATACTTTTTGAAAACAAGCCAATATAATATTACGGACAAACAGTTATACGGACATAGTTATATGTCGAAATTAAAGAGACCGTCAATGCACTATATTTTATATTGAACTACAGTTAAACCTGGAACATTGCTCGAGTTTGGGAAAAATAACCTCGAACAGTGCCGGAGTTACCTAAGGTTGGTAGCAATTAACGACGGCAGCTAGTCAGAGCCCTAGAGACGGTATAAACTGTTTGTCCGTAATATTATATTGGCTGGTTTTCAAAAAGTATCTGTTAGCTTACCTATAATAGACATGAATTGCCATATGAGCACTACATATAACGCGAGTGTAATGTAGCGAGAGTATTATAGATCAGTGTTTGAGGTTCGACTTTTTGACCTATTTCTTATCAACATGTATTTATGTCAAATTTAATGTCTTACAATATTAAATTTGAAAGGTATTATTAATTTTTATACTTCATACTAATTCATAAAAAAATGACATTGATTTACAAATAAAAATATAATAGTTGCCAATTTATTAATCGATTTAATTAATTTCTATAGTGTTTATTTCAGATTATCTGAATTAGTAAAAAATAGAAATATTTTAATTATAATATTTTTTAAATCGTTTGTATACTTCATACTAATTACTAAAAGAAGGAAATTGATATACAAATAAAAATACAATACTTGCCAATATATTAATCGAATTCATCAATTTCTTTAGCGTTCAATTGAGACTATAAGATTTAGTAAAAAATGGAAATATTTTGAACTATATTATTTTTTAAATATAATATTAGTTTAATTTTACTATTTTAATTTGAGTTTATGAATAAAATTCATAATTGAACGTCTTATTTTGGTAATAATATATTTTTTTAAATTTATATTGTGGGTAATAATGAAACTTATACTTGCCAAGATTTTACGTTTTAGAAAGGTATTATTTATAGATTTCACAACTTTTCCAGAGACGGACATTTATTCTTACTATTCTCGAAAAAATAGAAATATTTTAAAAATAGAATATTAGTTTATGTTTACTATTTTAATTGTAGCGTATTTCTTTTAATTTATATTGTGGGTAATAACGAAACTTATACTTGCCAAGATTTTACTTTTTAGAAAGTTATGTGTTACTTTCAAATAAATAAATGTTTGTGTATGGGTAACTTGAAAGTTTCATTGACTCCATTTTCTTTTAAACTACTTGATGTAATCTTTTGCAATTTTACCTAAACCATTACGTAGCACTATTTGATTATAAAAATCACTTAAAATAAATTTTAAAAAAATTCCTTCGAAAGAACCTTATAATATTCTCATGTTTTATTCAGATATCAAGTCAACGCTGAGTGAAAAGAGTCTTTTTAATGTAATTATTAACCTGAGCTTGCAAACATTTGATTAACGATAGTTTTATAATTTCATTAAAATGACCCTTCTGAGCCAGCATTGACTTTATATCTGGATAGAACATGAGTATATTATGTATTACTTTCAAATAAATAAATGTTTGTGTATGGGTAACTTGATAGTTTCATTGACTCCATTTTCTTTTAAACTACTTGAAGTAATCTTTTGCAATTTTACCTAAAACATTACGTAGCCCTATTTGATTATGAAAATTCACTTAAAATAAATTTAAATTAAATTCCTTCGAAAGAACCTTATAGTATTCTCATGTTTTATTCACATATCTAGTTAACGCTGGGTGAAAAGAGTCTTTTTAATGTAATTATAAACCTGAGCTTGCAAACATTTGATTAATTATAGTTTTGTAATTTCATTAACATAACCCTTCTGAGCCAGCATTGACTTTATATCTGGATAGAACATGAGTATATTATGCGTTACTTTCAAATAATCCTTTAAACACAAGAAGCACTTACACGAGTACAAAGATTCACAAAGACCCTAGTCAATAACAAAAATTTGGGTTAAAAAACAGTACATCTATTGGAGTATTAAATATTTAACAGATGCTTCTGCGATGCACCAACTTGATTAGAGAACTTGATTTTTATTATATTTACATCATGACAACATCAGAGCGGATATTCAATTACTGCATCCCCATGATTGTGTGGTATTTTTCTGGTGCATAGTGGCTTATGCCCTGTATGCTTATGGTCAATCAGCAGATGACTTTGTATATCCCCGATGATGATTATGCACGAGCACATGAATACTTGTTACTAAGAAGTAGCACACCACAAGTATAACAAATTTATTGAACAACTAAGAAAAGTTGTCGATATACCTACAAAAAAACTAATTGCTTTATTGTTTTATCTAATAATTCTTCGTTGAATGCAGTTATTACAGCTAATTGCTGTATATGCATTTTAACAATGACTTTACCTATAAGCGTGGCACCAAAGAAATTCCAACCATATTTCTGATCAAAATAACTTTACTTGATGACTTCATGATTTCAATAATGCTCATTTCATCTTGTTTATTCCTTGCGAGTTTCAAGGGGGCAACATACTCAAAGGCAGATAAGACGTCCTTAATTGTTCCTTTTTGTGTACTATACTATATATTCTACCTCTTCTTTTACTAGTCTTCTTTACTTACAATGCTAGACATTCCCTGCCCTTTCTTTCCAAGTTCCTGACCCTCTGAAAATCCATACTTTGCCACGATTTTTGCTGCAACAGAAGACGTTGTGTATCCTTGATGATTTAGATTCTGTCAAAGAAGTGGTCTCGGTACAACTTCTGGTGTAGCCTCCGACAGAAAGGCAATGGAGCGATGGTAACACCTTGTCCAGTACTCCTGAATGTTGTGCGTTCTTCATCTCTTTCGACAGAATTCATTGTTAGTCTTTTTCTTTATCTCTCTTACCATGTAAAACAGCAGCTTTTTTCAACTACACTTGGGATTGCAATAATTTTATTGCAGATGACCGTCTTGCGACTTTTTCGGACGTACGATATTTTTCGAAATCGTCGTACAGAGATTTCATCACGTAATAAAAACAAATCACGTAAAAACAACCCGTTTTATTTTAATAATACAAATGACACAAACGCATCCTTCACCCTTCAACATTTGATTTAAATAATAGGTTAGATTTTTTGGTTGTCGTCTGCACTGTCTGCAGGCACTATATATATATATATATACGGTCTGTATGTGCCCCATTAGCCAGGCTTGCCGTGGAAAAATCGCGGCAATAGTTGCTGTGCAATGTTTGTTAACAAGTTGCTTCCAACTTGCTCTCAAGAAATGACGAATATCAAGGATTGATGTCAATGTGCCGTAAAAATGACTGCAAATGCTTGCCAGCAAATTGCTCCCATATACGGACGCAGATTTACTTACATTTTATGTATAACTGTTGCTGCAAGTTTTGTACATCAATTTGCTTTCAACTTGATTTCAATATTATTAAAATATTATATTATTTTATTTTCAATATTATTCACATAATATTCAATAAAAATACTCATATATGCGACAGTGCGAGAGAGATGGGGAGGAAATTAATAACAGCATATTGATGGAAATTTGTGTAATATAAAAATCGAGAAATATGATGATAATATGATGGCAATTTATTCCCATGATACGCCTGCACACCATGAGCAATAGTTGCTGTAATTTTGCCTTCACTTTGCCCTCATAATTTACTTCAATACTTGATACAAAATTTCCAGCATATACGGACGCAGTTTTACGTCAAATTTAAGGAAATCGATATCAAAACGTGTATGTCAAATTGCTAACAATTTGCAAAACATCTGGCTAATGGAGTGTGTATATGTGTATTATACATATGATTTTTTAACAGAAACTTTTATTACGTGATAGACTAAATTATTATCTCTTAAAACAGTGTCAATAGACTTCACATAAGTCAATCAGTGTTTAGATATTGATATTTAAAAATTTTGAAGAGGTTAAAAAGGCACAATTAGACGTATAAAAGGCGACGGTGCGCCCTTCAGCTTCGTATCGTACCGTGGGTACTTATACGTGCAAGCGGGCGCTACCGCGCCCCTTGATTATACTATTTTCAAATAATATGTACATTAAGTTGCCCTTAACCTTCAGCCAATTAAAACAAACTTTTTTTTAATACTGAATATTAGTTATAAAGTTATTATATTTTAGAAAAACCAAGGAATTATTGATGAAAACAAAGAATCAGAAAATCAGTAAAATGGTATAAACTGCACTCATATGTATAATGAATAAAACACTTTATAAATTTATAAACATTCACAATTATTATTATAAACAATTTTTATATGTATAATATGTATATAGAAAAAAAAAACAAAAATAAGAAATGATAATTAATAGAAATAAGTAAATGAGAAGGGCTGGGAGGAGGGCTATGAAGAGGATACAAAGAGGAGGGGCGAGGAGGGCAAAAAATATGATCAAAATAACGTATTTTTTTAAACAATATTACCTTGTTTTGAGGAGAAGAATGAGAAGGGCAAACTGAGGGGCGAGGAGGGGCGAGGAGGGCGTAAATCTTATAAGATTTACAAACAACTGTATAATATAGGAAGACTATATTATACTATTTTCAAATAATATTTACATTAAGTTGCCCTTAACCTTCAGCCAATTAAAACAAACTTTTTCTTAATACTGAATATTATTTATAAAGTTATTATATTTTAGAAAAACCAAAAAATTATTGATGAAAACAAAGAATCAGAAAATCAGTAAAATGGAATAAGCTGCATTGATATGTATAATGAATAAAACACTTTATAAATTTATAAACATTCACAATTATTATTCTAAACAATTTTTATATGTATAATATGTATATAGAAAAAAAAATAAATAATAAAAAATGATAATTATTAAATATAAGTAAATGAGGAGGGCATGAGGAGGACTGGGAGGAGGGCTATGAGGAGGATACGAAGAGGAGCGGCGAGGAGGGAAAAAAATAAGATCAAAATAACGTATTTTTTTAAACGATATTACCTTGTTTTGAGGAGAAGAATGAGAAGGGCAAAATGAGGCGCAAGGAGGAGCGAGGAGGGCGTAAATCTTATAAGATTTACAAACAACTATATAATATAGGAAGATATATATATATATATATATATATATATATATATATATATATATATACATATATATCTCTTCCTATATTATATAGTTGTTTGTAAATCTTATAAGATTTACGCCCTCCTCGCTCCTCCTTGCGCCTCATTTTGCCCTTCTCATTCTTGTCCTCAAAACAAGGTAATATCGTTTATATATATATATTTCACGTAACAGTACACTTGTGCACGAATTTCTTTTCGTGCTTATATATATTCTTCAATGTACACTTTTCCATGAATTACTTGTTGTGCGTATAATATAAATGTAATTTTACGCGCACGAATTTTTTTTTCGTGCGTGTTACATACTCGTATATATTTCACTGCATCGTACACTCGTACACGAATTTCTTCTCGTGATCGTGTACACTATATGTTTCACTCTACAATTATGCACGACTTGCTTCTCGTGTTAATTGTGTCACTTGTACGCGAACACCCAATGACTATATATATATATATGGGTTGTTCCATGTCAAGTGAGCATGTCGAAAAATAAAAATGTCTAAAACTCTACGAAAATGTTGGTATGAGTACCCAGAGTATGTAAAAAAATTTTAGATCCTAAGGTATTATATGTCAGGGGCAATTAAATGTTCAAAAATGCGTTTCATTTAATATTTTGAGATTTTGCCAACATTGTCTGATTTATAACTCAAAAACTAGGGACTTTTGAGAAAAAAGTGTAAGAACACTCTTTGTTCAAAATGAGGTAACAAATCTAAAGCAAATTTATTAGACCCTATTGTTTTTTCTTATTGTGTTCTCATGTATTGTGATATATTATGATTCAGCGATTCTAGAAAATCGTCACAATTTATTTCAATATAGTAAATCTTAAAATTTAGTTTTTCATATTTCTTTAATTCAAGTCTAGTTACAATATGGTTTCAAGCTGAATATAGTTTTTGCAGAATTTTTAAATAGCGCACTTTTTTGGTATTTCCATTGTGTGACTGAAATATGAAGTCACCATTTAATAGCTATGCAGGAATTCTATTTAGCTTGAGATCATTTTATACAAGGCGTAGAATAAAAGTTGACATGAAATACTAAATTTTAAGATTTTTTACTTTGAGAAAGCTGATGGCCTTAAGCTAAAATTTGAATATTACAATATATCACAATACATGGCTTTATGAAGAACAAATACAGAGAAAAAATGCATTATTTAAAAAATCTGCAAAAATTATATTAAGCTTGAGACCATAATCTAACTAATCTAGAATTAAAGGAAAAATGAAAAACTAAATTTTAAGATTTTTTAATTCGAACAAAATTGTGACGTTTTTCTAGAATCTTAATATCACAGTATATCACAATACATGAGATCACAAACTATCACAATAGGGTCTAATGTTTTTTTTAGATTTCTTACCTTATTTTGAAAAAAAATGTTCCTACACTTTTTTCTCAAAAGTCCCTAGTTTTTGAGTTAAAAATCAAACAATGTTAGTAAAATCTGAAAGTATAAAGAAAATCGCATTTTTCAACCTTTAATTTGCCCTTGACATATAACACCTTGAAGTTTGAAATTTTTCGTACATACTCTGGGTACAGATACCAACATTTTTGTCGAGTTTCAAACATTTTTATTTTTCTCACTTGACATGGAATCACCCATATATTCGTATATATATATATATATATATATATATATATATATATATATATATATATATATATATATATACTTTTATAATTAGGAAAGAAATTCTGATTTTTTTCAGAATTCTGTATGCAGAATTTCTGAATTTGTAAAAATTCTGTATGGAGAATTTCTGAATTTGTAAAAATTCTGTATACAGAATTTTTGAATTTTTTACATATTCAGAATTCAGAATGTTTAGAAAAAAATTATCTTATTTCAATTTTAGAATTTCAGAAAATAAATTATTTTTAACGTAACACTACATTTTGTGTGCGTTACATAATTTACCAGTCGGTCGAACGAGCTGCTCAGTTCAAGTCCGATGCTCGACGAAACATGTCTATAAAAACCTAATCGCGCACTACTCTCTCACTACACTCACTATACACACATACACATTAGTTATAGTTTCCTCCTCGACGACACAGAGCAAGCGAGCTCCTCAATAACCTGAAGTTGCTGAAGAAGACGCACAGCTGCCATCCCATAGAGCCTCGCATAGGCTGGAGTCGGCTAGTCTTGGCTGGGGTGCGCTGAGCGTGTCCTGGTGTCTTCTCTCCTTGCTCCCTTCCTCTCGAACTAACGTAAAAACACATACAAAGAGGACTAATACTCCAGAAAATAAGCAAAATGGTATTAGAATAATACCCAACTTGTTTTATGTCTTGAAAGGCATGAATGGGTTCACCTTGGGCGGAGCGGCTGCTTTTCTAGATACTTCGGAAGCCTGCAGCATATATCCTACAAAACATAACGCTGAGTTAGCCTACAGCAGATATGCACATCAAACTGGAACTCTCTTACCAGACGCAGTATCGTAGCCCAGTTTATGGCTCGCTCCTCCATAACCGCAGCAGTAGCAGCCAACGAAGCACTCGCCAGTCACCCAGAGACAACCTAGCATTAAGAAGAGTAGACTACAGTGGTATATAAAACACTGATCTCACCTGATAACAGTGGCAGTCGAAGAATGCCTCTTCGAGGTTAACCGCGCCCCACTGCTTCTGCTGCAAGTACACAGTCCTGGGACTTGCAGCTCTCGTCTTCGTGCACCTTCGTCGGTACAGTTGTTCAGGTGCACATCCTGCTGCATCCCTCGTCGTACTTACTCATCCTGGCCCCGAAAGCACCATCTGCAAGATGTTGACTGCGTACCACATAGCGTGACGTCACCGCGAGCAACGCTCTCCTTTCCTCCTTTTTACTCCTCTTTCCTCCTCACCAGGGGCATGCGGTGCGACCTCAGCCGGGCTCGGTCGGCACTAGCGAAATCCGAGTGCAGCGCCGCGAGTATGAAGCGAGAGCCTCGCTCACTTCGTACTTAATCGCGCTCGTAGACACCTCGTGTTTTCTGCATGATCCGTTGCGGTAACGTATATACTAGCTTGCTCCGATTTGCGAACTCATAGCAGTTTCTATACCTCGATATTATCGTAAACACATACTAAACCTTTACGCGTAGCTGATTTCATTCTGTTCTCTTTCTTTCATAATGCTGTAGCTATTACTTTTCATCAGATTAACATTACATATGTATTTATTATTCGCCGCCAATATTGTTTTATAATAATTAACATTACTTCTGTTTGTAACCCTTGGTTTACAAGAAAACAATTTTTACCGCTATAGAATATACTAAGATAAGATGAATTAAGATTTATTATACACCTTAAGAGGGCTGGGTCTTAGTTACTCCTTTGTTTTGGAGTCCATAAAACTTTTTATATTTAAAAGCAATCATTCTGATAATTTTATCACTGTAGATATTTGGCAAGTTATTTTTTGGTGATATTCTTAATTTTACCATTGTAAGACCTCAAAATATTGATCCTACATGCCATAATTATTCTCAATAATCCTAAAGTTAGGAGATCCAAACAATTTTTTAAAAATTATTAATAAACATTTTTTAAAAAATCGATTGTATCTTAAAAAAAGTTTTTAATTAGAAAATGATTTGCTTATTTTTTAGTGTATATTAAAAGGAGTCGAAATAATCCATAGCAGCAGTAGACCTGCCAAGCTGCAGTCCGTTTAGTCCCGAGAGTCGATGCAGTGGCGCTGGCTTTGCGGTATTCGACGTTCGTGTTGATGGTCTCATGTGACATCCATTCTAAAAGCGATCTAAAATTTTACTGTTTTCAATGCGTTATAAATAAATAAAGACGACATTAAAAATAAAAAATTCAACTACGTTTTACTTTTACATGTTACTTTATCAATTCCAAGTGTTAAAACAGTGGTAAGACCCATGTAAGTTCCCTATTTTAACAATAGCAAAATTAAAGATATTACCAAGTGTTTATACTATTTTAGGAATTCATTTTGTCGCCTGTTCATATGTATCTAGTATAATATCGCGCTATTTAGATGTATGTAATAAAACTAGGTAGCCTAACTGGTCTTGCGCAATACTTTGCCACTAATCCGACTGCAGACGAATATACAATTCTGGCACGTTTCTGCCGCTCAGTTTTTTACTTAAAAAATATTATTTTAGCAACATAAGTTTACATAATTTTGTAACTCTGATTCATTAGTGTTGCGCAATTCTGTTGTAATCCTGCCACAAAGCGCCGTACCGTACATAATAGTTCACGATTCTGTTGCACTTTACGCACGCACTTTTGACTACAATCGTCTTTCTCGCTAGAATGTGTTACAATGTGCTATCGATGGTCGATTTTTAATGCATAATTAAATATTATGTTTTAACTGTTCAATGTAGTTGAATAACATTGAATTATAGGATTCCAATGAAAATATTAGTCTATGAATTCTATTTATTCACTGATTAATTAATTAATAAACAAATTAATTAATCACATATTCTGTGATGATTTCTTTTTTTTATACAACAAAACAAATGTTTAAATTCACAATTTTTAAAGTTAAAAATACCTCTTCTAACTTCTCTTACATGTAAATACTACAAATAAGTCTATAGTTATTATCATAATAAATGAAAACTTGCATTTTAAACTTTTGTTTTAATATTAATTACGATTAACAATATGACCTCATAATTTTCACATGTTTATATTAAGGACCTATGTAGTTCAGTACAGTAGATTTATCAAGATTTATATTTTAGCACTATCTAGTTTGCCTACAATGATCTTTATAGTTAATGCAGGCACCCCTAAAAGCCTGCTCTCTTAAGTATTTTGCTATACAGATGACAACAAATTACTGAGACATGGTTTAATGCATGCGAAATGTAAATGATTCTTTTAAAATACTGAAATTATTTATGATATAGTTTTCATAAAGATGCAGAAGTGGATAAGGGCAAAACAACGATGAGACTTCGATTAAAAAATAAAAATAACGGATTTAATTTCGTATAAGATACCACTAGTAACGCTACTGGAGTGAATTAACCTAGTGGTTTAAATGAACAAAGCGGAATTAAAAGAATCAGTAAGTTTTATATTATATTTTTCATGTATTATATAATTAAAATCTTATTTTTGATATTTTTTGTACAGATTATCAGTATATGATGGTAGAAGACTTTAACAAATACCACAAGAAAATGCTTGCACTTAACAAACGCAAAGAACTATTACAAAAAATTGAAACAACTCAGGAGGGGGGAAAACCATTTTCTAGAGGATCTGCGTATCATAACAGTTGATGAGTTAAATAAATTCGACCAATTGTTAAAAAGAGTGCAAATGCTCGAAAACAATTTGTAAGTTGTGTTAATGTAAAAATCTTCCCAAATTTAGAAAAAGTTATAATATTATATTCTTTAAATTTTCTCTTATTAACAGGACGATATGATTTTATTAATTGATACAATTGCCTGGAAAGGATCATGTCCAACGAGCTTGCAGTATAATATTCATATTCAGAAAAGAGAAGTGATGGGTCCGCAATTTACTCAATGTAAAAAATCAACTTTACACATGTAAATTACAGTATACAATCAGAGGTCAACGTAATCTCACAGTACACGGAGAAATATAAAATATGAGAATACCACTTTCAGGAATAAAATGTAAAAACGGCAAATCCATTTCTTAACCGGCTTAATTCAAATGTAGAGATATATAGATTAAAATTTTAAATAGCGATTTAAATCTCTACACAAATATTTAAATTGTCCAAAAACTTAAAAAGTTTTTTCAACCGACAATAATAAATATTGAATCATTGTAATTGTTGATTAATAGTTGTTATGGACTAGGCATGTCAGGCGCGCTATACGCGCCACAATTTTATGTCAGCACTCCCTCCGCCCATATGACTGACAGGAAATAGATATTGATATATTATTTGTACACAATATTTTTACGGGTTTTTCTATAATATAAAGCAGATGATTGCTAATCATCTTATGTAATTTTAACTTAAGTATTAAACAACATGGAAGAAAAGATTAAATGATGATTTCATAGTAAAATATTGTTACGTATGAATGGTAGACGAGGTAGGCAGCGAAAAAAGTAGACGACGGGACTCCAACCTAGGTCCCCAGTGTGCGGGTCTCGCACTCACACTACGGAGCTAACGTCTACGATGCAGGCCAAGTGCATCGTAGTCCGGCTCTACTTATCGCTGACTCGTCTCATATGCTCGCGCTGCAAGCGTTGCAAACGTGTGTGTCTGTGATACTTCCCCCCTTTGAGGCGAAGCCGTCCTCGGCTTCCGAACTTTCTTACCGATGCAGTGCTGCTTTTCTTATGCAGTCATCTGCCTTTACCACACAGCTCAGAGGCCTGGTGCGCATGGTCTCCTGTGGACTCAGAAGCGCGTGCATGTCTGTGGCAAGATCGGCGGAATAATGCGAGGGTAAAGTGAAAATCTTGAATTCGTTGATTCGAACACTCAGGAGAGTTTTCTACATTAACTTCTCCTGCACAAGGGATGCCAGAATGTTACGTATGAATGGGAGACGAGGTAGGCAGCGAAAAAAGTAGACGACGGGACTCGAACCTAGGTCCCCAGTGTGCGGGTCTCGTGCTCACACCACGGAGCTAACATCTACGATGCAGGCCAAGTGCATCGTAGTCCGGCTCCACTTATCGCTGACTCGTCTCATATTCTCGCGCTGCAAGCGTTGCAGACGTGTATGTCTGTGACAATATGTTATTCAAAAGGTCATCATTTAAAAAATAATAACGATTTTAAATTGTAAAATAATGTAAAAATTCACATGAAATTTTAACACATTCTCTTACTTGATTTATTGTCTAAAGTATTTTTAATAAAATATATTATTATCCGTGAATCTATTAAAAAATACATTGGCAATTGGTAAGCCCCAAACCTGTAAAAGTTACAATCACTTTAAATCTGAATTCCGATAATTTTCTATGTAGATAAGTGACTATTTAATTACGTTACTTTTTCATATATTTTATTCGAGAAATAACCTAATTTTTAAGTATGTGAATAGAAAAGTACGTGGATAGTAGATTGTATGGTTAATGAAATGCATGGATAGTGGGGTGCGTGATAGACACTCTCTCATATTATATTTTACTCTCTTTTTGTCTCTCATATTCACTTTCGCACTTTGTTACTCTATCATTCACGCACGCTCTCACTCAATCATATACGCATTGAGTCACTCACACAATCGTTCGCATACGCACTCACTTGCTAGCTTCCTCACTTCGTAACTCATGCACGCACTCTATCATACACTTACACAAAAACCCAATAACGATGTTCTCACTCATATAAAATCTGACACACTCATGTGCTCACTCAGTCACTTAATCAGTTACGAATTCATGCACGCACTAATTCACTCTCACATTCAATCACTTTCTCGTATACTTACTCACAAAATCTCTCACTCCGTAACTGACATACTTACGAATGCAATGTCTCACTTACTTATAGACTTGTTTATTTATTCAAGCACTCACTTAGTCAACTGCACACTCACTCACTTAAGCACATGAGTTCTATAGCACTCTCACTCACTTAATCACATACTTAGACAGTCGCTGATGTCATGACCCACACATTCAATTACGCATTGTATCATCCCTCTCCCCCTCTTTTTTCCCTTTATTTTCTAATTAATATACTTTTCCGATTCATTGCGTTACACGATTATTTTAATAGTCTTACAAATCAAGCAGAAAAACTATACATACAAACAAATAATTATGTATTTAAACATGTGTACCATACATTATTAACGCCTGCATGAATTGCGATACACGACTGCTTCGATAGTCGTAAAATTCAAGCATAATAACTACACATACAAATACATAATTATGTATTTAGACATGTGTACCATATACTATTGCCGCCTACATGAATTGCGATACACGACTGTTTCGATAGTTGTAAAAAGCAAGTTAATAACTACATATACGAAAACCTATAAATATGTATTTAGACATATGTACTATACATAAGTGCCGCCCACATTATTTTTATTGCCTCAACCTCCCTCTCAATTCCTTATTTCCCCTCTTTTATCTAATTTTACACTTTCCGATTTATTGCATTACATGACTTTATTGATAGTCGTACAAATCAAGCATAATAACTACAGAGACAGAAACATAAATATGTATTTAAATACGTGTAATATACTTTAGTGACACCTACTTTAATTTTACTACCTCCCCCCATCCCCCCCTCATTAATTACCGTCATCTTTCTAATTTTATATTTTTCCGATCTATTGTGCTACACGATTTTTTGGATAGTCGTGCAAGTCAATCATAATAACTACACATGCAAAAAAAAGAATGATGTATTAAGACATGTGCACTATAGATAAGTGCAGCGAACATTCATTTTTTCACCTACCCCCCCCCCCTTCCTTCATCCTTATTCCTCTCTGTTTTCTAATTTTACACTTTTCCGATTTATTACGTTACACGACCTTTTCGATAATCGTGCAAATCAAGCATAATAACTACATATACAAAAACCCATAAATATGTAATAGATATGTGTAATATAAATAAGTGCCGCCTATATTAATTTACTTAGCTCAGCCCTCCCCTCCCTCTCAATATTTCCCCCCTGTTTTCTAATTTTGTACTTTTCCGATTTATTGCGTTACACTACTTTTTCGATAGTCGTACAAATCAAGCATAATAACTACGCATGCAAAAACCTATAAGTATGCATTAGACATGTGTACTATGTATAAGTGCCGCCTACATTAAATTGCTCAACTCACCCCACACCCTCCCTTACATTATTCCTCTTCATTTTACTAATTTTACATTTTTCCGATTTATTGCGTTACGTGACTGTTTTGCTAGGTGTACAAATCAAGCATAATAACTACACATATAATCACATAATTATGTATTTAGACATGTGTACTATACATAAGTGCCACCAAGATTAATTTTATCATCTAATGCTAAAGCCCTAAACCCTCTAAAAGTTAGGTAATTTTATGTTATTTTAAATGCATTTTTTCTGGATGGATAATATTATTTATAAAAATTTTACCATGGATTACTCTAAATATCGAGGGACACATACACACGCCCACACGCACACACGCATGCATGCCCCCACGCACGCACACATGCACGCACGTACGCACACATACCTCAATACGTAAATTGTGTAAAAATAGTGTATGTTAATTATAATAGTAGAATGACATGTTCCGAATATATTTTTTTTACCTTTTTTTACTATTACAAAACTTCATCTTAGAAGAAGCAATAAGACTTCTTTAAAAAACTGTGCTAATTACTTTGACACTATGCTTTCTCAAAATAATATACGAAGCTATATTATGAGTGCGCAAGATCATATAAAATCGAATATTTACAAACATATTATCATAATAAACTTAATAGACATCGGGATATCTAGAGTAAGAACAGTGATTTTTACAAAGAAGGCGTAAAATGAAACTTTTTAATATATATATATATAATAGGTACCGAATAACGCAAAAATCGTGCTTGTGTTAAAATAAATTATTTTTTGATGCAGCTGTATGCGCAAAAAATAATGTTCACAACTCGGTCGTTGTATCTATGATGGGCACCGAGTGGCAATCAAAGATCGCCATTGCAATTACTACTGCCCCCTCCAATATGATAGTTTACATTTACCATATATTTAAATATATTTATTACTATAAATTGCATTTTTTACGTATACGTGTAGAAAATTCGTTAAGAATCCATCACTGGGCCAAAGTACAGGGAAAATAAAGAACACACGACATTAAAATTTAAATATTTTAAATTATGCTAACAATTAATTCGTAAGTAATGTGTCATTATATTTTGATACCGTATAGCGGAGTGACTTTAGGCCGGTGAGGTGTCTGAGCCAAATCAAATAATAGGAATATACCTATATCCAACACGGCAGAAAGTATGAATATCTTGATTTGAATGTTATATCCTTTACATACAAAGTCAACCAAAAAGAGAATTATTAAATATACGTAAAGGTGATCTTTGGACTTTTTAATGTATATAAAAATTTAACAAAACTTTTCACCTATTCTACTAGCGCATGAAAAAGGTTTCTATTCCACCACATTTGTTTCTCGCATATAAATTTTTGACTGTTTATTTATTATCATACCATTTTGTTGAAGATAATAGGCGTTTGTAACGGACTTGCAAGTGCTCTAAAATGAAAATTAAGCTATGATATATTATATAGAAACAAAAAAAGTGGCTAAAAATCGCTCCTCTACGCGGGGTGACTTTGAACACCCTATTTTTCAAACTTTTCCAAAAGATACGTCTTTAAAATTTGATTCTTAGGCTACGATAGATGCTATAGTTCAAGACTAATATTTTAGTACTTGTTTTAGAACTTCATTGCTGTCATGAACAAAACCTGAGTAGTTTAAAATTCCAAAGTGATCCAAAGTGAACTCGGTCTATGGCATTGAAATCTTATACTATATAAATCCATGCTGAAGAAGTATTTTTTATAGATACAATTACACAGTCTAAACTTACCTACACAGAGCATGCGTGGTCTGCTCCTTCATTCTGTTGCAATTCTGCTGATAGGCGAGTGCGGCAGGTTCTATGCAGCAGAATTTTATAAGTCTTATGGAAGCTCAAGTGTAAGTTTTGGGTCCCGATAACGCATGCGCAAGTGTAGCAGAATTGCACAAGAATTGAGCAGAGGATCTTGCCGTATGTACAATGGAGTAAAATTGCGCAAATCTTGCGGAAGCTAGAGTACAGACATCCAAGTCTTTTTTTATTTACATAAATCTGTAAAACATTTGTTAAAAAATTATTTACTATATAATATGCATTGTTAATTATTATAAAAGAATTACGAAGTACAACAAATAATAAAAAGAAATAGATGCAGTATAATACATATTTATAATTTATATTGATTATTTAATTTGAATTAATAAAAGATGTTTAATGTTCCTTTGATTGTCTACATTCAATTCAGACATCATCGAAAAAAATATATTATTTCCGTCATTATCGATGAAATCATATCTAATGATAATATGCATATACACATTAATTAATATAGTAAATGTACAAAATAATATCGCAATTTTATATTATTTATTTAATTTTAAATCTTTGGGGTTTCGTATTTCTTTTTAATATGCATGTTCTATGAATTCCTTTTAATATTATTTATTTTTAATATGCAATCGACCGAAAACATGATTGAATTGTATAAGCGTAAGGCGAAAAAGATAATTGTTAAAAACTAAATTTACCAAAATAAA
Source organism: Gastracanthus pulcherrimus (assembly GCA_949152435.1). Taxonomy (NCBI): domain Eukaryota; kingdom Metazoa; phylum Arthropoda; class Insecta; order Hymenoptera; family Pteromalidae; genus Gastracanthus; species Gastracanthus pulcherrimus. Next base: position 78,683,641 of record OX424576.1, read on the forward strand.
ATTTATTTTGTAGTGTTTTATTTTTAAAAAATAAGTTTAAATGATTCAATGAATTATCGACTTGCAAACAATTTCGTTTTTCCACTTAAGATATTTTTATTAAGATATTTTTTCAGTTATAAAATTTATTAAATGTTTTTAATATTAATGTATTGGCAGTGTCTATGCGCACCAAATTCACGTCAATCCACGTAAAAATTACGTAGATTTACGTGGATCTAAGTCACAATACTAATAATTACGGTGCAGTAAAAGCTTCGAACCACGTAAAAACCGCACGAAACATAAGAACATGCACATAAATCCACGTAAATCTTGGATCCACGAAAATCTATATAAATCTTGCATCTACGTAAAAATTTGCAGGCTATGTACCAAACAGAAAAAGGAAACCATAGATCCACGTAAATCTTGCATCCACGTAAGATTTGCAGGTTATGTACCAAACAGAAGAAGGGCAACATAGATACCCGTAAATCCACGTAAATCTTGGATCCACGTAAAGCTTGCATAGACGTAAATCCACGTAAATCTTGGATCCACGTAAAGCTTGCATAGACGTAAATCCACGTAAAACTTGGATCCACGTAAAGCTTGCATAGACGTAAATCCACGTAAATCTTGGATCCACGTAAAGCTTGCATAGACGTAAATCCACGTAAATCTTGGATCCACGTAAAGCTTGCATAGACGTAAATCCACGTAAATCTTGGAGCCACGAAAATCGACGTAAATATTGCATCAACGTAAATCTACGAAATATTGCATCAACGTAAATCTACGAAATATTGCATCCACGTAAATCCACATAACTCTTGCATCCACGTAATACCACGTAAATATTGCATCCACGTAAATCCACGTGAATATTGTATCCACGTACATTTTTCAGGCTATGTACCAAACAGAAGAAGAAAACCTTTAAATATGTTATAACCTGCTTCGCTCAGGCGACAAACTCACACTCGTGACTCGTGGGATGAGCATATCACCGCCTACAGGAAAAAACTGGACTGGTTAGAATTGAAGGTGAGGAGGGAGTATTTTATGGGGCTGCTGCTTTACAAAGCGGTTGTCATGCGGCAGCCACCGTATCTTACTGCCCTCTTTGAAAAAAACCAGGCCAGGACTTCAAGTAGGGGTGGTATGAAAGAGCTCTCGGTTCCGGGGTCGCGCACCGATAAGGGTCTTTTTTCATTCAGAGTTCAAGGTGCGCACCTCTGGAATTCGCTCCCGAGCAGTGTGAGGTGCCTGCCATCTTTTTGTAAATTTAAAACGGCGTTTAGCAGGCACCTTAAACAATTACATGGTGAGGAGTAGGTTTAGAGATAAGAATGAGTCGATTATATATTTAGGCTTTTTATTTATTTAAATTATTTATTTATTTAATTTATTTATTTATTAAAACTTATTTATTTCATTTATTTATTTATTAAAATTTATTTATTTATTTATTTAACTTATTTATTTATTTAAATTTATTTATTTATTTATTTAAATTTATTTATTTATTTATTTAATTTAATTATTTATCTTGTTTATTTATGTATTCGACGCATTTATTTATTATTTTATTTATTTATTTATTAAATATTTTCAGTGTTAATTAAGTGTGAATGTATTTAATTATTAATTTGACAAAACAATTTTAAAAAAGTATGCATGTATTTATTAGTATGAATGGAAACGATTGTTAATGTATGTATATAATTTTATTCAAGCGACTGATAGGTATAATAAGTACGATTTAGAAAAAACAAATTTTATAACTGACAACAAAGCGCAATACTTTATATACCTGACTTCACATATGTGCAATTAATTTTAGTTAAGTAACGACATGATATGTAATTTTAAGAAACTGACAACGTGTGACATTAAAAAATGTAAAAAATGTAAATTATATGTAAACTTTTTGTAAATATTTACAAATAAATATTATATCTATCTATCTATCTATCGTGCAAGAATCATGTTTATCACGAGTATCGAACATTATTCTTTGACACTCCGTGCGATAAGCGCCACGTTTGCCTACACTTGCGTTAGCAAGCGTGTGTAAAAGTAGTACTTATCAGACATATATATATATATATATATATATATATATATATATATATATATATCATATATATATATATTCTCACGCCGTGTGCCTCTTTTCAGCGGCGAGGCACACGGCGTGAGAAGTCGAGCGGTAGTGGTCTTCCTCTTCGCCGCCGTGTCCCCCGCTCCTTCTCGCTCTCGTCTTCACACCTGTTGCCGCGCGCGGGCACGAGATGGCGTCTCGTGCCCCTTTCACATCTTCTCGTTCACGAATTATACGACATATATATAGACGCGCGGCAACAGGTGTGAAGACGAGAGCGAGAAGGAGCGGGGGACACGGCGGCGAAGAGGAAGACCACTACCGCTCGACTTCTCACGCCGTGTGCCTCGCCGCTGAAAAGAGATGCTCCGACGCCATATTGGGAGAGACGCCACCGAGCACGCCGACGATCTGCTTTTGGTGGTGCGGAGTCGTAGGACGCGGAAGAAGAAAAGGGAGCAGCGAAGCGACGAGAAGCCGCAACGAGATCCTCGCTGGGCAGAAGCAGCGAGTCTTATCGCCATACCGTCGTCTCGTCATACCGTCGCACTCTAATAAGTAGAGGTAAGGGCTAGCCCGCGGCAACCGTGGACGATTACAGGGACACGCTGCGAATAGCGTGCCGTGCCTTGAAGGCGAAAGGGCTCCGTACAGCTCGCGGGACAGAGGGGACGCGCACGATCGTAACCCTCCGTGAATCCGACGGCGTGTTCAACGACAGTCGTGTTGTACACGCGAGCGACGCTTGACCTACGCGATTTTGTTTTATCATCGTTGACTTGTTTTTTATATATGTAAAGTAATTGTAAATTGTTTATTTATTCGCCTTTTCAGAATATAGCTTATATTATTATTGTTTATCAAATCAGTGTGCCTAAATAAATCCGGACCCGCCTGCTCCTTGCACCGAGTTAGACCAAAAATAAGACGACATTACTGTGCGCGTACAGTAGCATTTAGTCTTCGTGTTTTCGCGCTCCTTACAGGTCGCGAAAACCAAGTGCGTCGAGGAAACTCCGCACGAAACCGAATCCTCGTGGATTGGGCGTATACGCGTGAAGAACCTTCACAGCTACATCGTGGTAGGCTACAGTTTCGGTCCGCCGCGAGCTGCCTCGAAGGTAAGAGCTGCGGCAAGCCGCGCACACACGCTGCGTGTGGCGCATGCCTGCAGGACGCTGGTTTAGTCAATTAATTCGTTGTTATTAATGACTGAGTACCCCGTTATAATATATATATATATATATATATATATATATATATATATATATATATATATATATATATATATATATATATATGGGTAATTCACTGGGAAATCGAAAAGAAAATAATAATTTATTTTTTATTTCAGATAAATGTTCCTTCTAGTATGTAGAATGCATGTAAATTTTTTCAGATTTTTTTAAGCTCATAGGTTTAAAGTTGTTTGGAGCTAAATATGACCATATATATATATATATATGCATATATAATTCTTTGACAATTCCAGAACAAAAAGAAAAACAAAATTTATTTCGGCAAAAATGTTTCTTTTAGTGAGTGAAATAGTCGTAACTTGTTTCAGATTTTTTTAAGTTAATATATTTAAAGTTGTTAGAAGCTAAATATGTCTTTATTGCTAAAATGTTCATTTTAATGATAATTTTAACAATATTTCATGTTATTTTGATTTTTCCCATATAAATATTGCACTGCTGCCTTTTTGCGACTGTGGCAGTCACTTTTGTACTGAAAAAAGCTATCTTTATGATTTTTGGTGTAATGGTTCGCAAAAAGGGGGCATTAAAAGGTTTTGGAACTATTTTTTATGAAAAATTCAGAAAATTGGCTTAAAAATCTCTTGTTACTATTTTTTAAAGAGATTTAATTTTGTTAAAGAAATGGAGGTTGAAATTTGCTAAAAAATGTAAAAAAGGACTACGTGCCCATATTTAGTCTGAATGGATTTTAAACCTAACCGTTTTGAAAAAATCTGAAAAAATTTAGATACATTCCACATATCAAGAGGAACATTTTTACCAAAGAAATAAGAACAAAAATTTTTTTTTGAGTTTGACTTCTCAATATATATATATATATATATATATATATATATTGAGTATATATATATATATATATATATATATATGTATATATATATATATATATATATATATATATATATATTATATATATATATTAAAAGTAATTTTATGCTCTTTCAAATGTATTATTGCTTCAACAAACCGCTAAAAGAACAAAAATAGAGCACGTGCGCGCGCACACACACAAACACACACACGCACACACCACAACATTCCCACAAACATTATTTCAAAAATAGTGTATTTCGTTTCCTAATTTCTCAAAATGTTTTTCTAATATGTTATTAGCAAACATTTTTTTTTACTATAACAAAGCTTCCTTTTTGAGGAAGCAAAATTTAACTAACTTTAACTTTGATATTTGCGTGAATTTTTTAATTTGTTATTACTTGTTGTAAAAATACGAATGCACAGTGATCGTATTACTGCATGACAGCGGCATAGTGCGTTTCTTACACATAAGAATTGTACACGTAATTATTGTGCACAATTTAGCATTGGTCAAATATATCTATATATAATTTGACCAATGCTAAATTGTGTACAATAATTACGTGTATAATTCTTATGTGTAAGAAACGCTCTATGCCATTACAGCTGTGATTTTACTGCAGTATGAATTGGCAACAGTACGTTAACACTTTAATCATTGATTTAAATATAGCGCGTTCAATTGTTCGCTGCGAAATAACGAATTAAGGTCCGATTTCACACAGCGAAATATTCACGGCAAATGTTATGCTAACATATTCGCTGTGAGCATGACAGATATTGTACCCAAAAATAGCGCCATATTACAGTCGTGTGACGTTATCTGGGTAGTACAAAATACACAGACTCTAGTTATGGACATTCAATGAAAATAATTTTTTATAAATTCTGACAATTTGTGTGATTCAAATTTTTTTCTTGAATTAACATATTTATTTATTATTAAAAAACATTATAAGGATATTCTCAGATTCATTAGTAATTAAAAAAATATTATTTTCATTGAATGCCCATAAGAGCCTGTATATTTTGTACTATCCCGATCACGTCACTTGACCGCAAGATGGCGCTATTTTTTAAAATATGATAACATCTACTATACCAAACATATATCACATGCTCACAGCGAATAGGTGCGAAAGAGAAAGTATGATTATACCCTCTCTCTCACACCTATATGTTAGCATAGCATTCGCCGCAAATAATACTCCACATGAAAGCCATTAGCGAATGCATGAAAACGGGACCTCTTCGTTGGCTGTTGTCTGTTGATCACGTGTGTAATCTTACACACCGTACGCTATTAGATTATTTCACTTGGAGCGAAAGATGGCGAACGCTCGAAGAAAATGGATTGGGAACAAATGTTTTGAAAGTTTAAATGATGGTGTGAGGATCAAATAAATAAAAGGAAATTACGACTGTTGATTTTCTGATCGGGTAGATCTACTCTGTACATATGGATCTCAATCCTATCTATATAAAACGCTCGCGCCTGGTGCGTCATTGTATTAGTTTAGACTCTTATTCGGCGTTTCATTGGTTTTTTAAAGCGCTCGTGTATTTAAAAATTTAATTTTTATATCTTATAATCTGATAGATAAAGTTTTGCTTATGAAAATTAGGTCTAAGTACTGTCCTATGCGGCTTTTAATGTCTACGTGCATATTGTACTTGAGTACAGTGCCCAAGTCACCCGGAGATGAGGTCCAGATGTCGTGTACCGACGAAAATCAAGTCTAACTTGTGCGCTGCGAGTCTTTCGATATCTACGTAGACATTCTCTTCGAGTAAAGTGTGTACACCACCCGGAGCTCTCAGAGAAGAGGTCCAAGTGACGTTACCGATAAACAATGATGCGCACAGACGAAAGTCAAGTCTAGCTTATGCGCTTCGAGGCTTTTGCGGTACGATGGGAATGGCGAGTCAACTGGCCATTCAATTTCCTTTTAAACTAAACACTGTTTCTGGTACATTCTTTCACGATATGAAGTAATGAGGTGTAATGTATTATTTTCAACTCAGCAATGAAATAGGCCTTTTTTCATGCCTTAAAATAGCGTAGAAAATTACGCATTTCAAACGCGTTTGTAAAAAGTGTGAAAAAATATTCATTCAGCGGGAAAAAATAACTTTTATTCCACACTCGACCGATATGCCCACTTTTTTCCTCTGAAAATCGGGGCGAAAATAGCATATATTTCCCGTAAACCCATTTGCGGGGCGAAAATAAAATTTTCGGGGCGAAAGTAAAATTTTCGGGCGAAAGTAAAATTTGCGGGGCAAATGTAAGATTAGCGGGGCGAAAGTAAAATTTGCGGGACGAAAGTAAATTCGCGGGGCGAAGTAAAAATTGCAGGGCAAAAGAAAAATTGAAATTTTTTCTTTTACAATTCTTTTTTACAATACTATTCGTTTTATAATAAATTGATATACATCTAGTGTTTTTTTACAAAAAATAAATAAATTGTAATTACAAAATAAACAAAATCTTTATTTACATATTTTATATTTGAGCGCGCGCATACGCATTCTTCTAGATCAACCTAGAAAAGTATAAAAAAACGCGTCAGCCCTACTTTTCAGGGTCAATAAGTGGCCACGGTCGAGAGTGGAATAATAGTACATTATGTAACAAGGGCAAAAAGTCGAATATGTTTTCAGCGGGTGAGTTTCACCCGAGAGAAAAATCGACTTTTTTCTAGAGTTACATATAGTACTTTATGCCCATCTCAACTGTGGCCACTTTTTGTCTTGGAAAGCGGGACTAATAGACTGTTAAAAGACAATACTCTTAAAAGACAATCGAAAATCAGGGTTATTATTAGAACTTGATGAAATAAAGGAATTTGGACTAGTTTCTAGTGAAGTCTTCCCTTTCCCGCAAATGTGGGAAAAAAGTGATTTGCGGGAAAAAAGTAACTTTTTTCCCTCTAATCATTTTTGCGGGCAAAAAGCGTAATTTTGGTCTCGCTTTTCAGAAAGAAAAGTGGCCATTTTCGTTCAAATAGGCATAAAATACTATATGCAACACGGGACGAAAGTAGTTTTTTCCTTCGGTTGAGTACTGCCCAAGCTTCACTCGAGCAGTAGACGCCTCCTCGGGACAAATCTTTTCGCTCGGGCAGTAAACCCACTCGCGGGAAAAATCTGCAACTTTCGCCCCTTGTTGCATAATGTACTATTTTCCTAGCTATAGAAGGGAAAAAAGTGAGGAGGGGTAAAAATGTAGAAAATAAGCTCAGGACCCATTTTTTCAGGTTTAACCTTTGTTCATGCTAGTCACAAGTGCGTAACTACGCTTGCGCGTGTTTCGATTAAAATCTAAATAAGAAAATATGCAAATACTTTAACTGTACGATTAATAGAGAAAATTAAAAATACAACAATTTTCAACTGCGCTGTGCACGACTCGAAATACGCGATCACCTACCCAACTTTCATGCATAAAAAATGGCCCTACCATGCCTTTGTTGAAAAAAATACGGTGTGTAACAAAGGAAGAAAAGCTATTTCAGACTCGGGTGAGGCATTTGCAGCACTCGTCTTTGTCTCGGGTCTGTCTATTTCGGGTTTGTCTATTTGCAGCAGTCGTCTTTGAATACCTCACCCTAGCTAGAAATAGCTAATTTTCTCCCCTAGTTACACAATATACTATTATATATACAAGAAATAATCAAAACTCTTTGAAAATACGTAAATGATCACAAATGAAAATTTGATACTTACGAGAAATAAAATTTTGAGATTTTCAAAGATGAAAAACAAATGTATAATATTCGATTGGATAGTTTATAATATCTGTTGTAAGTTCAATTAATGAACTTTAATTTTATGTTTTTCTATTACTGGTTCTTTTATCTGAATAACATTTTATTTAATCATAAAAAACTCTTTATAAGTGGGACACGATGGGCCTCTCAATATACTATGAAAAACAGATTTACAATGCTTATTTTAAAGGAAATATATTATAAATAACCATTATGCCTTAAGTAATATTAAAAAGTATGAATGAAATTGATTAAATTCAAAGATAATCCATTTAGTTACATTTTAACCTTAATTTTTTAAAAATTGTAAAAGATAATAAAATTGGCCACTTTTTCTTAGCTTACAGTATCTATTCGTTTTAAAATAGTTAAATGTTTGAGTAAGAAACAATAAAATAGTTATTGTACCCGCTCTACGCAGTTTTTTATAAAGCCCACCTTTTCCCGCCCGTGGGATAAGATGAGCTTTTTCAAATTTGTTTTCATTGGGTACTTTTACACTTATATATTGCATGCTTGGTGAGTACTACTATCTAAATATCAATTGATAAAATATTATTCATTGTCAGTGTAAAAGTTATAAGCTGTCAAAGTAAAAGTGGCCCATCGTGCCCCAACCTCCTCTACAAAGAATTAAGTCTAGATTGTAAGCTCCGACGCTTTTGATATCTACGTGCATATTGTCGCTAATACAGTGCCTAGGTCACCGGACGCTCTCGGAGATGAGGTCTAGGTGTCGCGCACAAGAATGAATAATGTGCACCAAGGAAAATCAAGTCTGGCTTGTGCGTTTCGAATCTTTTGATGTCTACATAGTCATTCTCTTCGAATATGGCGTGTATTACCGATCGACTTCACTGTCAGTATAAGGTGGTTCTATACCCAAAATCGCTGAAAAAGTCGATTTTTCTTATTGCGTTATATATATATATATATATTATACTTTATAATCAAACGAATATTTTGAGAACTCATAGATAGCATAACTAGAAAACTAAATAAAGTTATAATGATTTTAATAAAGTAATGAACATGTATGTAGCATAGAAAACAAAAGCTTTAAATGCATTTTTCTCGAAATACATTTTTTGTGTTCATGATGCTCCATGCACATGAGATTTAATTTTATTGATAATACAGTTCGGTAATACTTATTACATTCACATTTGAGAATTATGTATGTTTTAATTTCTTCATAATATTCACATTTGAAAAATAAGAGCATTAATCAGTTAAAAATAGGTTAAAAAGCAGTACATTTTTACGCTTTTCTGAAATGTTTTTAGTTATGTCATAAACAAAAAAATTTTTTTAAAAAGTTGAGCATACAATATTTTAATTTATGTGTAAAAAATATAAAAAAATGTGATACAAATACCTTTGATAAAATTGTATGCGCATGGAACGCGATGAAAATCTTGATATTCAATCTGTTTCGTCCTTTTTTCACAATTTGAAAGGGTTATCTAATAATAGAACCAAATTATATTGCTCAATTTAAGTTTAAAATGTACAAGTAACTTTCTCATGTGCTTATATTTAACATATTTGAAATTCGAAGCATTGTTTCGAAAACTTGCAGAATTTACTTTAATACAGAATATTAGGAAATATTACGAGTATTTTTAATGATCACTTTCTAATTATATTTAAAAGATTGAAAGAAATTTAGTATCGTTCAAGATACATTTTTAATCAAAAAGATCTACATGTTGATTTACTTCCTGGTATATAGAACGTTTATTAATTTTATATGTTACCCTGAGGTAAAATTAGGAACGAAGGATGCAAAAATCGACGTTCTTAATCCAAATACATTGTAAACCATTCACAAGTAAACAAAATGCGTTATTGTGAATACTGTGATTAGGAAACTAAAGTCAGATTTTCGAAACTCAAAGTATTTTATCCGATATACCGGACAGTTATTTGAACATTTCTTTCACGTTTTGTTATTCAAATTTTTAAAATTTGTTCACGTATCACCGTTATACCTCATGTATCAGTATTCATCAGCTAATTACCGGACAAGCCGATGTGGAAAGATTTTCTGACAGCAGCTCCAACAGTTACATACAAACTTTCCAATCATTATCGTAGTATCGAATAAACTGCCGGAACATCATTCGACAGCCCCCCCCCCCCCCCCAATAATTAATTCGATGCCAGGCCGTCAGATACGTGGATGCAAGATTAACTTTGATTTACGTGGATCTATGGTTTCCTTCATCTGTTTGGTACATAAACTGCAAATCTTACGTGAATGCAAGATTTACGTAGATTTACGTCGATCAAAGAATAACGTGGATCTTCATGAATCCAAGATTTACGTGTATTTATAGATAGAATATTTATGAGGATTAACATGGATGCAAGATTTACGTGGATTTACGTGGATGCAAGATTAACGTTGATTTATGTGGATCTATGGTTCCTTTTTTCTATTTGGTACAAAACCTGCAAATCTTTCGTGGATGCAAGATTAACGTAGATTTACGTCGATAAAAGATTCACGTGAATATATGGTTCCCTTCTTCTCTTTGGTACATAGCCGGCCAATCGTACGTGGATTTAGGTGGATTCACGATTTACGTGGATTTACGTAGATTTACGGGTTTCCTCTTCTGTTTGGTACATAACCAGCGAATTTTAGGTGGATGCAAGATTTACGAGAATGAATACACGTGGACCTACGTTATACGTGGCTTTACGTGAACCCACGGTTTACGTGGATTTACGTGGACCCACGATTTATGTGGATTGGCGTGGATATACGTTTCCCCTTTAATGTTTGGAACATAACCTTCAAATTTTACGTGAATTCAAGATTTACGAAGATTTACTTGGTTCCAAGATTTACGTGGATTTACGTGGATGCAAGATTTACGTGGATTTATGGATGCAAGATTCACGTGGATTTGCGTGGATGCAAGATTTACATGGATGTATGGATACAAGATTTACGTGGATTTACGTGGACGCAGGGCCGTATTAGCCATTGCTGCGCCCCTACGGCATCCGCTACTTAGCGCTCATTTATACATATAAATGTTTGTAATCTTTAATATAAATATTTCCCGTATATTAATCTGCACCGCGATATATTCAATATACATAGAATTTTTGATTTCTAATTTCGGTAATTCAATTGGTAAAAATAGAATATTATATCAATCGAAAGGCAATGTAATGAAATATAGTAAATCCCATAAAATGGCAGCGAAACATTTTCCCAACGATTCAAATATTAAAACTTATTAATCTATGTCATACTTGGGAAGCTCATTTTTCTAAATTACTCGAAATACACACTATAATAATAAAATCGTAAGCCCTAAACCCTAAACCCAACTACTCCGAGCAGAGCATTTTGTAATAAAAAGTTTCTATAATAAAATCGTAAACCCTAAACCCTAAACCCTAAACATAAATAAATGGGAAATCGGCAGTAAACAAATTTATGTAATAGAATTATTAACCTTAAACCCTACACTGAAACTGAGTAATTAACAATAAAAAATTTTCATAATAAAATCATAAACCTAAACCCTAAACCCAACTACTCTAAACGGAGTCGTTTGCAAATAAATAATTTTAATAATAAAAGAATAAGCCCTAAACTCTAAACCCAATTAACACAAACAGACTATTGTGTAGTAAATATATTTAAATAATAGAATTTTTAACCTTAATCTTAAACCCTAAACGCAATTAACCCAAGCTGAGAAATTTGCAAAACAATAATTTTAATAATAAAATCGTAAGCCCTAAACCGAACTACCCGGGACTGAGCATTTTGCAATTAAAATTTTAATAAGTGAATCATAGACCGTAAACCTTAAACCCAACTACACCAAGCTGAGCATTTTGCCATTAAGGCCAGGTTACTGCAAAAAACGTGATTTTTTTCAATAAATTTTATTTATAGTACAAAACATGTTGAGTAATCAATTTTTTTTACATATAAAAGCACATATATTAAATGACTTGAAAAATTTTTTTTTGTTCAAAATGGCGGTTTTGAAAATGGCTGCTGAAACTCGTCTGATTAGTAGATGGATGACATCATTTCTTGGAAACGAATTATCTGAAAGCAAAAAACAACACGGTTTCATGTTCTGTATCGAATTGGCTATGGCCTCAAGCAGAATGAAACATTTTCAATGAAAAAAAAAAAAAAATGGCGGACTTTTGAATTTTTGTACCCTTTTTTTCACTTTTAATTGTTTATAACTTTTTTAAATAATAATGAATATTTCTTTCTGGTTCTGCTTGAGGATATAGCCAGACATCTAAAGAGTAAAATGCCGTTTGGTTCATGTCGATAAGTGCAATAGTTTTGAAATGAGAGTGTCATCCATGCGAAAAAACGTGGTTCGGAGAAAAATCAGTTTAAAGTTTTTATTCGTGAAAAATCGTAAAAAAATTGAATTTTACTCACATATCCATTCCAGCTTCATACACAACTCCTTCCTGGTCTTCGTAAGCATCATTCTGAAGAATTCTTGCATTTCTTAAAGCAGTTCTGTGTTCCTTAGACGCTTCAGTAGCTTCTAGCTCAGCTCGATCAACACGCCTGTTGTTGGCCCTATCAGCAAAGTGCCTTGCTTCCGGGCCGATTCTGACACCCATAACTTCCATTACTTTTAATATGGGTAAAAGCCCTTCATTACAAATGCAAGCAGCACTGAGAGCAGCAATTTCAAGCGTTTTTTTCCCAACAAACTTATGTTTAGGGGCTATGTTCCAGACACACGAGTTGTAACTTTCGTTATTGTTTTGCGTGTTAGCCCCTAAACATCTCTCGAGCAACTTTTCGTCGGTTAGTTCTTCATAAATTCTGTTTTGTAGCTACTGCCTTTTGATAAGCGCACCATGAATCTGCTCCGGCTGGACAATACTGGTGTTGTGGCTTAGCATCGGTGGAACACTTGTGATAAAATGAGGCCAGAATTGCATTCTTCTTGTCTGGCACAGAATCGGGGTGAGTAAGCACAGCTTTTTTAAAATAGCTAGATAAGAGCGACAGTTGCGCTTCAGTACATTTTAAAGATTTTACGACAGGTTGTTCGCATTTTTTAGCCTTCTTCTTTTTGGGTACTTCTTCACCTCTTTCTAGTGCCTCTCTTTTTTCTTGCGCTTTCAGAGCTCTCTTTATTTTTGCATGGTTTTTTTTTTACTTCTTTACCACGTCTATATATACTCTTACCTACGTGTAAAACACATGCTTTATTCTTTACTTTGACAGCCTCGCCGTACGGTTCAGATTCTTCGAGTCTCTTGAAAGTTTTAGCGTCACCGTCGCCGACATAATATTCATACATAACACCGTACTGCTCCACAGACCTCCGAAACATCTCTTCCACTCCTTCAACTTCTATAAGACCGGCACTACCATCATGATCCCTTCTGCAATTGCCTGCTTCACAATGTTCGGTAAACCAAGCATCAAACTCTGGCGTATTTTCGGGGAATTTTTTTGAATAGTTACTGCATGCTTGGCAAATCTTTGATTTTACTATAACATCTATGACTTTGTTCGTGTACTTGCCGATCAAACTAACAATACCGAGTAAAGCTGTGAATCCTCTTTTTGGCCAGGAACCATCGTTCGAAACAGTAAGCCTATCTTCGGGTAATCCTCTCTCTTTATTCTTTTCTTGCTCTTCTTTAGCAGCTTTTTTAAAAACTATTTCACTAACAGCCTTCAATGCAATATAAACTTGCTCTATGCATTTATAATAGCCAGTTATACTTAATGCAGTTGCTGAGATATCCATCAGTCCACAAAAATTCAATAAGCCATAAAATCCAACTCCTAACAAGCGCATTGCATAAACTATTCTTCTGTTTATTTTATAACCATTTTTGATTTTTGGAGATGAAGGGATTGGTTCACTCTCCTCACAATCACAGATAATTTGTAATTCGAAACCTAATCCTTTTTCGTCACTTTTTTATTACACTTTGCACAAACAACTCTCTGTTGCAATGTAGCAAATACAGACCACTGAACGATCACGTAAGTCAGCAACGGATGGATTTTCACTTCAAGTTGAGGAACGGCGTTTTTCAGTTTTTTTGCAGCAGCACTGGTTTGTTCTGTATCATCATTTGAAGTATGTTGATTACCCAAAAAACTCCTTCTTCCCGATCTATGTGGGACACCACTTCTTCTTTTTTTGTCCATGATAAATTTTGAGAGCACACAAACGAAAAATTTACCGACGCGTGCGAGGACTGAAGCGAACAACCATCACCAACGAAAATTTCACTTGTACTGCCGTATATTATATACGAAGGACGCTCTCTAATTGTAAAGGACAGAATATTTTCGAGAAATAGATGGGAATCAAAACAATAAGACTATCCGAAGGCACGAGGCAGCTGCCGCTACCGTAGGCGTTCGAGCGGCCGGATTTATCGCTTGGCGCGCACCGCTCCCCACTCTTTTATACCTGCTTCTCGGTCTTGCTGACCTTTGGGACTAATTCTATACCATTTCTACGAGTATACAGTAGCAATTTATGAAAAAAAAAAATTTCGATTTTTTCAAAATTGTTCGGAGTAAGCTGGCCTTAAACATTTGTTAATAATTAAACCATAAATTCTAAATTCTAAACACTAAACTCAACTACCTCAAGCTGAACATTTTGCAAATAAATAATTTTAATAAGAAATTCGTAAGCCATGAACTCTAAACCCAAGCTGAGCAATGCGTAGTAAATAAATTTAAAAAATAGAGTTTTTAACCTTAAACCCAATTAACTCAAGCCGAGAAATTTACAATTAAATAATTTTGCAATAAATACATTGCAATAATAAAATCGTAAGCCTTAAACTCTAAACCCAAATAAACCAAGCTGAACAATTTGCAGTAAATAAATTTAAATAATAGAATTGTTAACCTTAAACCCTATACTCTAAAGCCGAGTAATCAACAAATTTCATAATATAATCATAAACCCATAATATATTACATATTATTATTTATTATTATTTATGTATTTACATATTTAAAATTATTAAAATTTTTATTATTCTAAATTGGTCAGTTTGGATTATTTGGGTTTAGAGTTTAAGGTCAGGGTTTAAAATTGTATTACTTAAATTAGTTTACTGTCAATTGCCCAGCTTGGGTTATTTGGGTTTAGGGTTTAGTACTTACGATATAATTATTACATTGTTTTTATTGCAAAATGCTCAGCTCCGGGTAGTTGGGTTTAGGGTTCGGGTTTAAGATTTCATAATGTAAATTGTTTAATTTCAAATTATTCGGCTTGGGTTAATTGCGTTTAGGGTTAGGGTTTAGCTTGAGTTTTTGGGGTTTTGTATTTAGGTTTTATTATTAAAATTATTTATTTGCAAAATGCTCAGCTCGGGGTAGTTCAGTTTAGGGTTTAAACCTTAGAATTTTTTGTGTATTATTTAAATTTTCTTATTCCATAATGCCCTGCTTGCGGAAATTGGTTTTCGGGGTTAGGTTTTAAGGTTTATGGGATAATTATTAAAAAAATTTAATTGCAAAATGCTTAGCTTGGGGGTAGCTTAGTTGGGTTTAGTGTTTAAAGTTATCAATTCTATTATATAAATTTATTTACTGCCAATTACCCAGTTTGGTTTATTTGGGTTTTGAGTATATAATTGCTTACGATTTTATTATTAATAGTACATTTCGACACGAGTGCGGAAGTAGATTATTTACTTCATGTGACATTTTTCGCTAGAGCGAAGCCAGATCTTTTTTTCTTTTTTAGTCCTGGTATATTGCGCCTCCTTAGGGCCAGCACCCTACGGCATGGCGTAGTTGGCGTATGCCATAATATGGCACTGCGTGTATGCCAGATTAAATGTGGATATTTGTAGCTCTACTGTTCCCTTCTTCTGTTTGGTACATAACATTCAAACTTTACGTTGATTTAAGATTTACGTGGATTACGTTGATCAAAGATTTACGTGGACTTACGTGGATGCAAGATTTACGTGGATTATGGATACAAGATTTACGTGGATTATGGATACAAGATTTACGTGGATTATGGATACAAGATTTACGTGGATTATGGATACAAGATTTACGTGGATTTACGTGGTTGCAAGATTAATGTGGATTTACGTGGATTTACGTGGATGCAAGATTTACGTGGATCTATGGATACAAGCTTTACGTGGTTTCACATCGATGCAAGATTTACGTGGATTTACGTGGATACAAGATTTACGTGCATTTACGTGGATGCAAGATTTACGTGGATTTATGGTTACAAGATTTATGTGGATATACATGGATGTAAGATTTACGCGGATTTACGTGGATCTATATTTTCTATATTATGTTGTGGCAATATAGACTAGAAAATTTTACGCCGATTGACGAATAACGCGGATTTAGGTGTATCTACGTTTACTTTCTTCTGTTTGGTACATAGTCTGCAAATTTTACGTGGATACAAGATTTACAAGGACTTAGTTGGATCTACGGTTGCATTCTTCTGTGTGGTACATAGCCAGTAAATTTTACTTGGATGCAGGATTTACGTGGATCCAAGATTTACGTGGATTTACCTTGATATACGTTTCCCCTTTAATATTTGGTGCATAGCCTTCAAATTTACGTGGATTTACGTGGATACAAGATTTACTTGTATTTATGTGCATGTTCTAATGTTTGGTGCGGTTTTTACATGGATCGAAGCTTTTACGTGGATTGAAACTTTTACTGCACTGAAATTGTAAGTATTGCTCCTTAGACTCACGTAAATCCACGTAAATCCACGTAACAATTACGTGCATGGGCAGGAATGTATCAAGCTCACGGAGCCTCTTAAAAATGTTTTCTTTATTTTAACATTATACATTGAATAAAGCTTGTTTTCATTATACAATATGAAAATTTTTATTATCTATGTTATTGAATTGAGGAAAGTTATTGAAGTTTTACTGTTTTAAATATATGATTTGTAAATTATAGTATGATGAAACTCCATACAATTCTCTATTTATACAATAATAATTTAACATAAGTTCATTTTTTCTAACGTTGCATGATTTTATAATTTATTTGATATACCTAACCTCAAAATATAATCTAATTCTATTAAAAATATTTAATCTAATTTTCTATTAAATATATTAAATCTAATTTTGTAAGAAACTTTACGCACCGAACTTTTTTGTAATTTTGTTATATGTACGATCCTGGGCTTTCAATCCGATTAGCTGACGAGGCAGTAACAGTTCCCTGGTGCGTCGGTACAGACTTGTAACAGTGTGCGAGTTCTGACTGTATATGTATAGAATATAAATTAACTAAATATATTACGGAGCTTATATTTGGATTCGGATTTATACTCTGAGTGACGCAAGTTTGGCGCAATTCTGCTACATATGCGCTTGCATCGTGTAAACCTGTTAAGTGTATTCTCACTGACGCAATTCAGCTGCTTTAAGACTGTTATAATTCTGATACATTGTGTCAGCCGTAATCATTTGCTGCATTTCTGCTGCAATTGTACTGCTTGCACGAGTCCAACGAATATGACCTACTTGAGTGCACTTCAGCTGCCATAAGTCTGCTGCAAGTTTACTGCAAAGTACCTAACGCAATTGCCTGAAGGCAGAAATATAGTAGAATTACGAAGCAGACAACGCATGTTCTGCTGTAATTTCCATACCTAGTAGGGAAACTGCAGCAGAATTGTAACATAATTGCAATGAGTTTGTTAACGAGAAAAATTCGTTCTTAGAAACGAATCAAAAACTCTAGAATTCGAATTAGATGATAACGATATTCAAGAATAAAAATTACACAGTGAAAAGATCACAATAATATAATAAGGATGTTGAATAATAAATATTGTACTGTAAATATCTACTATTGAGAGAAATCATAAAAAAATTTAGTTTTAAATTAGCTTTTATATAAATAAGTGATCTTAATCTAACAAGGAGAGTCCACGACCTGCGGGAAACGGTTTTCGATAAGGTTTTGGGAAGTGGTTTCGGATACCTAAAAATGATACCTAGCAACTGTAGTTTTATATCATAGGCCCTTGGGGTCAAGATATAACCTTTTGGAATCAAAATACGCGTTACTTCAGTAAAGAATGATACCTATACTTCGAATCATAACTCTGCAAGTTTATTTGCTAGAGAAACGATATAATACGATAAAAAAGTTGATTAAGAGCTTTAATTTAAGCTTTGTTTCATATAAAAATATTGTTTTGTTGCAAATTTATGAACAATCAAAAATGACAACAAAAAATGCATGAAAAACTACTCAATTTGAAGAGTTTTTATATGAAACAAAGCTTGAAATAAAGCTTTTGTAGTCAACTTTTTTATTTTATTGCACCATTTCTCTAGCAAAAAAAACTTGCAGAGTTATGATGCAAAGTATATGTACCATTTTTTACTGAAATAACGCGTATTTTGAATACAAACGGTCATATCTTGACCACAAGGACCTATGAGACGGAACTATGGATGCTAGAAATCGTTTTTAGGTACCAGAAACTACTTCCTGAAGCCTTAGCGAAAATCGCTTCCCACAGGTCGTGTACTCTCCTTGTAAGTATATCTAGTAATTAAAGTAAATGAAATAAAGCAGAAGTCTGATAGTAGAAAAGTTTACCAAAATCAATTGCTACAAAGCAAGTGATTTAACCTTTGAACAAAGGTTTAAAGTGCATTTATAAATTATAAAAGAAGATACTTCTATGTATTTAATTGAGTATCTTGAAAAAGTAAAATTATATTTGATTGTAGGGTCAACTGTCAAATCAACATTGCCTACATCAACGCCAACTGGTTCGAAAAAATTAAGTGCTAAATTACCTTTAATGTAAAGAAGTCTTCTTAATCTAAGTATTTGTAGTAATTAAAGTACAAAAAATGAAACTGAAGTCTGATAGTAGAAAATTTTACTAAAACCAATTAATATAAAGCATGCGATTTAATATTTGAATAAATGTTTTAAGTGTATTTAACCTTTGAATATTTTAAGAGCCTGAAAATAAGTTATTTAAATATTAAAGTGTATTATGGATTACATACTGATATGGTTAATCATTTAATTGCAATGTTACATTACTATTTATTTATTTTATCTATGCTTGTATTGCATCGAATAATGAGACTCCATCGCTGTAACCACTCCGCCACCGTGGAACTTTAAACTGATTTAAAGAAATTTTACTTATATTCTACAAGTAATAGTTACAACGATAACTCCGTGTAGTATTATTGTTAGTATTATTGTTATTTAACAAATCAAGTTTCACGGAGGAGATCAAATAAGTTCACTAAAGATGATTTTCATTTTGAATGCTTATTTTTATAAACTTTTAAATCCTAATTATCCTGTGACGTGCTCGTATAAAAATCAAAATGACAATAATTTGGAGCGATGTGTACGTCTCGAGATTCGATTCGCAACTGCCTCGCTCTTTTGTCGTCGACGAAAGACCAATGTCGGCCCTCAGATGCTTACATATTCCTTTCGAGGAAGTATTCTCTAAACAAACATTTTATCAGCTCTTTATGCTAGTAACAAAAGTAACTTCACTCTTGAACTTTGTTATTCTTTTATAATCATATTTATTAAATCATTCTTCATAATTTGATTACATTTTATAAATTCATTTAAACATATTGATTTTTATTTTGAAAAAAATCTACACTGCTTATGTGGGTTACAATTGTATTGTATCGTATTTGGATATTATAAAAATAAATCCTGCATAATTTATAAGTAATCGGTATATTTAAAAAAAAAATTATATTATATTATCTATATTTCTACGATGCTGG
>OX424576.1:78703594-78808594 GCA_949152435.1 Gastracanthus pulcherrimus
TTTCGACAAAAGTTGCCGGCTCTGCTTGGCCTTGCCTTGAAAGCATGCAACAAAAATGTCAAAAAAGTGCCGATCAATAATTTGTTACCCCAATTTGTAACTTATTCGAGTTATCCCCATTTCAGAATTACCCCAAAGTATAGAAATTATGTTAAAGCTAATACAACGTTTACGCCAGTGTCAATTAGGCTGTACGCTGTGTTTACTGCCAGCGCGCGACTATCATCGAGGTGTAACCCGTACCGATACACGGTCGCGCTGCGTCACAGCCTCGATGTTTGGCCCTGCACGTTGCGATCGTAGCCGTCGCGAGTAGTCGCTTCGTTTCTCACGGATAGATCGAATGCTAGGCGACGAACTAATTACATAGACCTAGACTGTTTTGTCTAGTCAATTGCACGTGCAACTTGGACTTTTCAAGACTAACGTGTTGAAAAAATGTATTGGATCTTTTGTTGCTTGAAATTCGCAGAATTTGGAGTTCTAAGTGATATTAATTTATTTGAACAGTTGGACAATTTTACAATTATATCATTTAAAATATGAGAATTTATTGGATATTTCATCATTTGAGTTTTTGAAATTGCCGCATTTGAAACGTTGAAAGATATTTATTGATCTTAATAGTCTTGAATATATTAGACTGGTGTTATATGAAAGTATAAAAGGAATTTACTGGATATTTTGGTATTTGAATTTTTTAAATTACATTCTTTTGTTGGTCTTCATAGTTCTGCATATTCTATAATTATATTGACTGAAATTACAAAGGATTTACTTTATTTTGTTGGTTTTAAAAGTGTTGAACACTTTAAAATTATATTGATTGAAAATACACAAGAGTCTAGATTACTTTGATGGCTTTAACAGTTTTAAATACTTTAATATTATATTGCTTGAAAATATGAAAAATTTGCTTCATCTTATTGGTTTTAAAAGTTTTGAACATATTGAAATTGTATTGTTTAACAATACAAAGGAATTTAGATTATTTTCTGGCTTTAACAGTTTTAAATATTTTAAAATTGTATTATTTGAGAATATGCGAAATTTGCTTCATTTTATTGGTTTTAAAAGCTTTGAACACTTTAAAAATATACTGTTTGAAAATACAAAAGAATTTAGATTATTTTTGATGGCTTTAACAGTTTTAGATATTTTAAAATTGTATTGTCTGATAATGTAAAAAATTTACTTTATTTTATTGGTTTTGACAGTTTGAATACTTTAAAACTGTATTGTTTGAAAGTATAAAATAATTTAGTTTATTTTGATGGCTTAACAATTTTGAATATTTTATAATTGTGTTGCCTGAAAATATGAAAAATTTACTTTATTTTATTGGTTTCGACAGTTTAATATTTTAAACAGTATTGTTTGAATACACAAAAGAGTGTTGTATATTTTAATATTTTAATTTGAAATTGCCGTATTTAAACCTTTAAAGGATGTTCATTATTTCAATAGTTCTGGATATTATTATTCTCTAATCATTTTGTTTGAAATATTTTTCGTGAAATGTTTGCCTCGCATGCGTAGATTGCAATCTATTTTCATCTATATATCATAGTTCTATTTTTGTTTTGGGAGGAGAGCTTCACGGTACGCGGGTAGGCGTTGAGCTAGGTTTTTCCTTCCTATTTCGGGAATAAAATCGTGTCATTACGTAGCATATGATTTTATTTTGCGGCCACAATTTGGGTTTGGAGGATTAGAATGATTTTAATTCCCTGCGCATAAAGAGCGAACGAGTCAGACTACAGGGGCTGCGGAGTAGTCCTTATCGCGCGTGATGTCAGACACCTTCGCGAGATCTCTCGCCCCAGCCATTTGCACAATCGCAGTTTGGCTCTTGAAGGAATTAGTTGCGCGTGAGTGCCTAAATGACTTAATTTAGTGAGGATGATGACTAACGCAGACTATGTGCACCTGCGGCGTTGAAGTACTCGATTTTGCGCTTTCTTTTCTTATTCAGTATCCCGTTTCTGTTGAAATTAGGTTCTCATACTTCATCATTTTTTGTTTGTATGAATCGATTGCATTTTCTTGCTTGATTGCCTATACACACTGCTATGTGACAATAATTAGTTAACTCCGTTTCTGTTGTGTCTCTTTCCTTTTCTCTTAGATCATTCCCATGCACTACTCAGAGATCAGCGCCTATCATTGGGATTGGGGAGTGCGCGATTTGCAGACCGGAGGACAGTTTTATGTTTATGCGTCCGAGCGAGTGCGCATCCCAGTGCACTGCCCAGAACATGAATATATAAATATCATACAGAAGCTCGTCCTGTACTGCACTTACTGCTCGTATTATTGACCGTGTGATGTTTTGATCTAAAAAATCTCTCTCTTGCTTCGACAGTTGGGGTACCGACTCGTTATGAGTGCTTTTACGAGCCCGTTCTCACGCCGCTGTCTGCGCGCCAACCTCGATCGAAGGTAGCAGTCGAGCTGCGTCATTACTACTACGACGCTTCAGCCCTATTTCACTTTACTTGCCCCGACTGCAAGGTAAGGCGATTTTTCCTCAAAATTTGTATTGTTACCAATATAGTGCGGCTATTATTAATGAAAATTTGTTGTTTGTTTTTGTTCTCAAATTTAACCGCATGACTTATCGGTGTATTCGATGGACGAGCACCTACGTGTCCTATCACATCTGCTGCGTGTCCCTCCTGGCCAGGAGCAGCTGTGCTTGATGACAATGCGCTTTGTTGCATATCATAGCAACGTACTGTTTCCGCTGTACCTATGTCGCAGCTGCTACGGGCAGTTCCAGATCGTAATTATAAAGTGCGCGAATAGTGAACTAAACTATGTGAAATGAATAAAATTCAGAGTGCACAGTGTTTTACTATTTTTTATATTACTTATCAGTATGATTATTGCAAATTTGTTGTACTTAATATACATCTATATAAAAATACTTAAATTCCCTAAATTTTCTTCTCATGTCACTCGATCTGCTACTACAATTTTCCTTCTCTTTTTTTATTTTGAACGTATTGATCTTAACAAGCTTTTTCTTTTCGATAGTTACTATTGTCTCATTCTTATTTTTATTATTAAATTTTCTGAATAAAGTCGAACATCGAACACTGATCTTGGTCGGGAAAAATAACCTCGAACACTACTCGAAACAATTAACTTTCCTGCCCGCTAAAGACGTTAATAAAATGAGGTTCTATGTAGCTACAAATTATAAGGTGACTTAATATTGTCGTATGGACATAAAATTTTACATGTAAAAAATCGAGGTAACAAGTTCTTACGAATTAGTCAAGCAGTGTTCGAAGTATTGCTGGTACAGTGTTCGAGGTAAATTAGTGTTAGAAGCAGCAATGTTCAATAATTTACAATTTCCTAATGTTTTAAATGTGCTCCTGGGCCAAGTGATTGTATTTTAACTTGTTTTTTTAAACTCAACTGGTTTTTGATAGTCAATTTTGTAAGATAACAATTCATAATTATGACATTTTGAAATGAACATGGGGAAAAATGAATTGGATTTTACCCACTTGTTTTGGAAATAATTTTCCAACAGCTGCTTGTTTGATAATTTAAAATTTTTTTTTTAATATTTTTAAAATAAGTTTTTGGGACAAGTGATTGTGTTTTCACTTGTTTCTTTCTTTAAATTCAATTGGTGTTTGATAGTCAATTTTGTATGATAGCAATTCATAATTATGACATTTTTAAATGTACACGGGGCAACAGCTGCTTGTTTAGTAATACTTTTTTTTGGAGAGATTCCCTCTAAGATACGAGCCCTGACTTTATTTAACTTTTAAAGTTTATAATGCTTCGCCCGAGTGAAATTGTAGATAATAAACTGCCAACTATTTTAAAAATTAAAGTATACTCCTTGAGAGGAAATCGTTTCAAAGCTGACATCACAGTATGAGTTCCCTTTACGTTTTATGACTAAAATGTAATGAACTGCCAAGATGTCCAAGGCATTTCTGATATCTACGCATTTAATAGGCAATTGGTTAGGCGTAATAAAATTACTCTTGCAATCCCTTTTTAGTTATTTCAATATGATGTAAGCAATGTGGGGTCGCAAAAGAAAAAGAGACTGCTCTTGCTTCTAGTCGTATTTTCCAAATTATTCGTTCAGGTGCCGAGGTGGGCTCTTGACAGCCGATGCTCTTTTCAACTTGTCGAGGTTAATCAGTTTGATGACGTCACCATTTCTCAATTTGGCTTTCTTAAGATGATAATCTATACCGATTATTTCGTAAGGGCGTTCGTAATCCTCATCATATTTGCCTTTTTGAGGCTCTTTCAACCTGTATATAATCTCTCCCTCTCGAAAGTGCATCACACTAAGCTTTTGATCGTAATAGTATTTTGATCTATATTTAGCCTGTACTAAATTTAGTGCAGCTTGGGTTTGCATTGTAGAAAGGTTGTTAATGAGATCGGTAAAATAATCTCCATAGGTTAAGAGTTGCTCTCTAAGAGGAAAACTAGACGGTGTCCGAACTTTTTGGCCGAACACTAAATCGTATGGCGTAAAGTTCGAAGAATCATGGCGTGTATAATTGTACGCATGTTGTCAGATTGGCACCCATTTGCTCCAATCACTTATTCTATCTATGTATTTATTTAGGCACTCAGTTAATGTATGATGCATACGTCTGATTCCGCCATTAGATTGAGGGTGATAAGCTGTTGTACAGTATTTAACTATCCTGAAAATATTCGCAAAACCTTTTAGCATCTTGTTTAAAAATTGCGTGCCTTGGTCTACAATCAGGCCGGCAGGCGGGTCAAAGTAGCATATAACCTTATCAGTAAATGCTCGAACTACTTGCAGTGCCGAGGTGTTTTGACTAGTATAAGTACGCAAAATTCGTTTAAGCAGTCCTGGACCATGAGTACATAGTTGTAGCCTTCAGGCAAGTACTTGAGGGGGTCTAGAGGGCGGGTCCGTGATGACAAGAGGTAGACGTATTTTCATGCGTACTAGCTTATTTGTCTGCCATGTAACACAGCCTAAAACAAATTGTCGTACATCAGGATGCATATTGCGCCAATAATAATCCGCTGCAATTTTGCTGTACGTTTTGTTTATTTCTCTTTGCGCTCCCATGGCCGTCTCATGATACTCTTTGAGCAACTTGTACTGATCCTCTACTGGGGGAATCGGTAAATTATTTAAATATAATACCGCTACTATGGGTGATCCTTCGACTATTATATCGAAAAAATCAACAAAAGTTGTCCATTCTGGTAAGCTAAGAATGGCCAGATCTCTTATCACGTCAAAGGTGGCAATTCCATTGGCATGGAAGTACCTTTTTAGCTCTTTTGTGCAGTTTGCTAAGACTGATTTTAGTGGTTTTTCATCTAGATAGCTTTTTACAAAAAGGCCTATTATGTTAATATCTTTGCACTTTGTAGCATAGATGTCACCAATCTTATGTTTGAATTTAGTGATGTCGAATGCCTTAATCTATCGCCACTCGATCAATGCTTCCCGGAAATGGATGCTCGTTGATTAGTTTGATTCGAGTTAAGAGCGGCGGAGCTTGTTCATCGGGGAAGGCCCAAGGTGGTTTTTCTCGTTGTGGTCTGACATTCATGACGAGGTGTCCATCAAGTGCACTCGTGTATGCTCAAGCTCTCATCTGCCTGTCTCGCATGCTGATCGTTTCGGCCTGCGCATCGTCCGGGCAAGTCATGCTGATGTCAGAGGGAGATAAGCTGCTCTTACTCTTGGCAGACTGCCAGCCTGCGCTTCGTCGCACGGCGGCGAGCTACCACTTGATCTTCTGTCCACTGGCGGCTCTTTCCTATTTTTCGCTGAATGGCCAACCCGAGTCTTTAATCGATTTTTTGCTTCCGTTTTCTTCCTTGCTACCTGCGATATTCTCTTTTTCTTCGTCTAGGTTTTATGTGCTATTTTCTTTTTAAATAAACCCAGCCCACACATAAGGTGTATAATGTCGACCGACTAAATGCAGATTGATGTAATCTTCAGTCGTATTTATAATAAATGACAGAAGCCCGATTCGGTCTCTGCTTCTCACAAATTGATCTGCCTTGCATTCTTGCCTAAGACTTCTCGCTCGACGATATCGACGATTAAATGAGTGCGGAGCTTAGCTGTTGAATCATGTAATGTAGACGTCGGCGGCGAGTGCTGTTCAATGCAGCCTCGCTGCGCCTGCGAGCACATCGACGTGTTATCTGCTGGGTCGGATGTCATTGCACTCGCTGCCAGCTGAGCTGTCGGCAAATCTTCGAATGCCTGTGTTTGCTGCACTGACTCGGGCTACAGCGCGACGATTTTCTGCAGCTGTAAATTTCATTTTCCAGTGTGTACTCGAACTCTGGGTGCCGCATATTTAATGTTTGACGTTTTATTGACTTTTCATTTTCACCTCCATTGACGGGTACACCGGCAATGGCCATCGGCGTGCTGGTTATTCTTACGACTTTTTGCAGACCTTGCAGAATTGCCTGAATCCGGGCTTCTCTTCATCGCTTAGCTACAAAACGTGGTGTCTGCATAATCCAAGAAATAAATATCATCATTACCTACTTATTGCGTAAGCCAGACTACATGTACATGTTTGTCGTCCTCGTTAACGTCTTTTTTCGTTTGACATAAGTAAAAGTTATCTGCCATGTTGTGCAACGCCAGAGATTCGTCCTTAAACTAAAGTGGCGATTCGTCAGGGCATTTCTTTTTGCGAGGTTTAGTAACTTCGGATTTTTCCGAGTCTATCTTGAATGATTTTATTTTTTGTCTCGATCTATGCCTTTCTTATTTATGGCCTATGCTCTGGCGGTTGGTTGGTGCAACTCCGCATCGCTATCATGTTGCTCCTCTTAGTCTGCAAGCTCATAAAGTTCTGCTCTAGGGCGCTCGGGGTCCTCTTCGCCTTCTGGTATTACTGAGTTGCACGAGAGCGCATTAGCATTGGCATTTTTCACTCCCATCTTGTACATGACATCGAATTCATAGCCACGCAGAGATGCTTTCAGTCTATTGTTCCTCAAATCTGGCCTCTTGGATGTGTGAAAATGCTTTAGGGCTAAGTAATCCGTAAGCACTGTGAATTTTCGGCCGTAAAGGTAATGGATGAATTGTTCTTTGTTGAATACGATAGCGAGCAATTCCTTATCATTTGTGATATATGGTAGTTCGCTGCTTTCCAGCGGTCTTAATGCGTAGGCACATGCGGCAACTAATCCAATGGTCCCCTGTGATAACACTGCTCCAAAGGGAAACTCGGATGAGTCCGTCGTGAGAATAAACGGCTCAGATAAATTAGGTGCAGCTAGCACCGGCTCGCAGCAGAGTATGCGTTTCAATTTCTCGAAAGGCGACCGCTACTCATCACCCCATTCGAACTTGACTTCTTTATACACCAGCTTGGACAATGGCAACGCTATATAAGCAAACTAGGGTATAAACTTTCTATAGTATCCCACGAACCCAAGCCACTGCTTAACTTTCTTAGCATTCGTTGGCTCTGGGTATGTTTCCAGAGCTTCAAGTTTCTTGGGATCTGTACGGATTGTACCTCCCCCTATTATGTGACCAAGAACGCTCGCCTCTCGTTTCAAA
The DNA here is from genome assembly GCA_949152435.1 of Gastracanthus pulcherrimus. NCBI lineage: Eukaryota > Metazoa > Arthropoda > Insecta > Hymenoptera > Pteromalidae > Gastracanthus > Gastracanthus pulcherrimus. Next base: position 78,711,183 of record OX424576.1, read on the forward strand.
AACTAAAACTTCTTTGGTTCTGTAGTCAAGTACGCTTTTATCAGTTTTCTCGCTGCTCTGCGGAATCGCACGCCGTACTCTTCAAGTCTTTTCGCAAAAATCATACAGTTGTCTAAATAAATTGCGACTTCTTTGTCATGCAGCCCAGCCATTGCTAATGACAAGCATCTTGCCAAAGTATTCGTCGCTTCCTTAAGCCCCATGCTCATCAGTAAGAATTCCACATGTTGGTCTAAATTGTACCCTACTAGGGCCGAAAATGTAGTAAAGGACGTCGATCTCGGATGTATGGGTATTTGGCGAAAACCCTGCTTTAAACCAACTACCGTGATTATTTCAGCGAGCAGCAGTTGTTCGATTATGTCGCTCGTAAACAAGAGTGACCAACAGCTGCCTACTGTGATCTGATTTGAATTTGAATCAATGATACAATTAAGCCTCTGAAATCTGTAATCAGACGCCACTTCATATTCCTATCAGCATCCATTTTTTGGCATGATCCAGAGGTTACTGCAATATGGTGAATTTTAAGGTCTTATTATGCCCTGATTCAACACCTTTTGGACTTTTATTTCAATCTGCTCCTTCAGCGCCGGTGGATATTTGAAACGCTTGGAGCGCAGAGGCTTCTCAGTCGTCGGCTCAATCTCATATGCGAGTAAGTTGGTTGTCGGCAGTCGCTGTCCATCCAGCCCAAAAGCACCAGAAAATTATGTCACGAGCTCTCGCACGTGCGGAAGTTCCTTCGAATCACAGCCTTCTGTATCTATCAGTCCCATAATCTTATTTACCCTCTCTTCTCGTAAATCAGGATTATCTTCGATTAAAATTTTTTTTTTTCAAAATGTCCATCGTTCCTATATCTATATCCTTCCCGCTCATCCGCATAATATTGATACGCTCTTTTATATCGCGCTCACCATTCTTACCGATGAGAAATGTGCTCGTCGCATTCGATATTTCGCACTCAATTAATTCTACTTGCGGTATCGGTAATTTAATCGCGTCATCGCTAATATTAATGAAGCAAATCATTTAACGGTATCTGGATATGGCACATGGATGAAGAGAGATTTTACATCATTGATGGGCGTTTTTTCAATTATTGGGAAATTAACAGAAAAAGTTATTGACTTGGAGGTAAAATTTTCCTTTTGCTTATCATGTAGTATAAAAAAATCAGAGCTGAATGAGTTTCAGTTTTCCATGTGGTACGAAGAACACAAAATTGATTGCTCAGCTAATCACGAAGGATCCACGGGTAAAATGGAAGGTGATTCAGCCATAAATATTTTTACAAGATCCAAAGAATTGTATAATGTATTTTACGTTAATTACATCGGAGATGGTGACAGCAAAACGTACACGAATGTCATTGATGCAAAGCCGTACTTTTGTTTCAGCGCAAATAGAATATTATATCTCTTTTCTTCATAAAACATAATTATATTTTGAATTCTTATAGACGTAGCTCGTAGTTATTTTCCAGCTGAGAACTACGGAGATAATTTCGTTATAAACAAATTGGAGTATGTTCTTCACGTAGGCAAGCGCATGTATCGGCGATTATTAGAAGTAAAAAAGAAATTGACACTGTTACAAAAAGATCGAAAAAAGAATGAACAAGAACAAAAAGAAGAGAAAGCACAAGAAGCTCCAAAAAAACGAGGTAGAAGATCAAAAGCTGAGATTGAAAATGACAAATCTTCATCCGCTAACGCCCCTAAAACGACTAAGTTGACTCTAAAACTTATTCGAGAAATGTCTAGTTTTTATGGTCTTGCTATTCAGAGATACTCAAATTCTATGGAAGGCATGAAAAAAGAAATTCTCGCTGGTTATTATCACAAGATCTCTACAGATGCAGAACCTCGGCACGAGTATTGTAATCCGGGGTGGTGTAAGTTTTTGATAAGCAAGAAAAAAAACGAGCCTTACAAGCATAAACCAGCACTTGATCCTAATGTACAAAGTCATCTTTTGACTGTGTTCGAGTCACTTAACGATAACGATTTATTAAAGAGATGTCTCGGCTGTAACACACAAAATTGTAATGAAAGTTACAATAATTTAATTTGGCAAATAGCACCAAAAAATAAATTTTGTGGCAAAGATGTGGTAGATATAGCCTCCTGGATAGCAGCCTGTACCTTTAACGAAGGAGCTAAAATCTACCTCACAGTAATGGACCTAATGGGGATAAAAATTGGCGAACTAGCAACGAGTTGGTCGAAAAATGTTGACGAAACTCGTATTGCTTAAGCCAACAGAAGGAGCAGCGAGAAATTAAAAGAGGGCCGTATTAAGAAAAAAAAAGCTTTGGCCGACCATTTTCAGCTTTTACTGGATAATGACGGCACACAATATGCACCAGGAATGGCTGATTAGAGGTAAAAAAAATGATGACCCTTTTATTGAATAAAATTATATTAAAAGAACTTTAAACGCGTTTTTCTCGAAATCACGTTTTTCAAAGCTGGGAGACGTTTTTCTCAAAATCTACTAAACCAATCTCTGTAAACCAAAATTTTTTTGATACTTTATACAAACAACTAGTAAATAAACCTCTAAAAAGTTAAAAAAAACCACCCCACCTTGTTAGTACAGGGGTAAATTCATCCCCAAATCAGGCGTTTTTTCGAACATTTTATAAAATCGCGTATAAAGGCCATACAAATATAAAAAATTAACTTTTTAAAGGTTTATTGTTTAGTTTCAAGTCTCATGAATTGAAACGCGTTGATATTTTAAATAACTTTGTTACAGGAAGGCAAAAAAGTGTCCCGCAAATTAAAATGCATCTTTTGGAAGACGTCCTCTGCAGTGGTAAAAAGTAATTAAAAGTGCCAAAAAAATTTTTTTTGTACACCTTAAAACATTGTTAAAAATGTATGAAAAAAATTATAATTATAAATAAAATAGCTTCTTTTTAAAAAATATTTAAAAATTGTCTTTTTTTTTTAATTTAGAAAGTAAAAGTTACCTTAAGGGTTTATATTTTTAATTATTACTACATAGACTTTTTTAATAATCTAAAATTTCCAGACTATATCGATGGCTGGATGCTGAGAAATTCTACGAGTGATGGTTGAAAATAAAAAAAACTGAGTATCAAAAGGAGTCACTTGGTACGAGCCACAGATTCAAGATGTTTAAGTTTTTAAGCGGTAAAAATCTTTGTCTTTTTACCTACTTTTGGTAAAAAAGCTTCCCATATTCTAAATCACATCCAAAATGTTCTGTATAAATAAAACTGCAATTTTCTTTTTTTAGATTTTAACCAAGGCCTGCCCCCTTAAATGGTTGAGTGAGCGTGAAAAGTTTTATTCGTTTGCTTATATTAGCTCTCAAAATTGGTGATGCAACATTTGGATTTTACCATTATATTTATGGAATATTAAATGTATATTTCTCAAAGTTTCGTCGAAATCAGAACTCCAATTTTCATGAATTTCATAATTACAATTGTCGGAAACGTGAGTTCTCATCATAAGGTTACGTGTTACAAATGTAAATATCAAATTCTTACCTTTTTCTGGGTTGGTGTAGCTTTCTAAAAATTTATATGAGAAAGTTTGAGGTCAAAATATACTAGTGTACACAATTTTAAAGTTTTCTCCACACTAATTCGAAACCGTTAGTAATCCCTTAACTAAATTTGTTATATCCAATAAAAATCCTTGAGGAAGGAAGAATAAAGCTCTCAATATTATTGTTTATTTACCATAAATCACAGGAGCAATATTTTATGAATCGAATTCAAACTTTAAGGAGATCTCCAAAACATAGTTTGGGAATATGAAACACAAAAGTTTAGGTTAATATGTTATTAATACCAATGTTGCTTATAATATCTCTTTGTTTACAAAATTTTATAAATTCTGTAATATAAAGTATATTTAGTCTTAACTTTTCTATTTTCGATTATACGATTCATACAAAATCTCTCTTATATATGTCTTTACTTTACTTCTTTGAATAATATTATGGACCAATATTTGAAATAAATTAGCCCTGCACCTCTCAAAAAATTGTTATAAACACATAACAGAAAATATTATGAACTAGCTATGTTAAAAAACAAAAATTTAGTTACGCTCGTAATGTTTATTGTTGATTTTCTAAATTATCTAAGTATTTTAAAGTCCCAAGGCATTTAAACAAATACGTGCATCTATATTTGTCAGATATACTTACTTACAGATTCCTATTTTACCAGTTCCACATTTTTATAATTATTTTCATGCGTTGCAGGCCATTTTTCAAAAATTATTCTCACTTTCAGTAAATCGTTATCAAATGTAATATATATTGATATATGAAAATCTTCTAGCGTACTTTCTAAATAAGTTTATTAAAATTTTCTGTAAAAGTTCGAAACATAGTTTATGGTTTTCTGCAATGCGGACCGAAATATTTTGGAAACGTTTTGGTAAATCTTATAATATTTCTGAACGACACGATCGAGGATCATTATCGAAACATTTCAATAACATTTTATTGAATATTTTAGTAAATGTTTTTATAAAAATGCATGTAAAATTTTGAAAAATCGTGTGTGTAAAAGTTTTGAATATTTTTTCTTAAGTTCTTAAAAACGAAAATTTTATTGCTCAAAAATAATCTGCAACAAAATGTTTCTAAAACATTTCTGAATTATTTTCTTAAAAGTTTTTTGTTATAATTTGATAAACATTTCATGAAATATTTCTGCAAGCTTCGGTAAATATTTCATAATATTATTTCAGAAAGGCTTTTGCATTCTTTATATAATGTTTACACAAACTTACAGTCAACTTTCTTTGAAATGTTTCCTGAAACATTTCATTGAAGCACTGTGTGCTGTGTGTGTATACCATGATAAAAAACTATGTAAGATGTGCAATACAGTAACCGGTTTATGTTCGAAAGAATAATGCGTCGTTTTATGATTCAATAAAAAGATAATTCACAATATACTTTTCAGTTTTATTCATAGTTTTTGTAGTTATTCACAGTTCTTGAACATCTGCAATTTTACAGCATTACCGATACAATTATTCTTAAAAACTATAAAAACTGTTTTTAAACATATTATCAATTTAATACTTTTAATTAAAGAACTGATTCTGAACACTTTATGATTACTTTTTCGAGCTGGAAAAACGTATTAGAAATTACATATTTTTGTATTCACGGGAAAGATAAATCTTTATGATTGCTTTAATAATTTAATGGACTGGATATTCGCGAGTTTGAAAAGTGATATTAAAGAATTATTTTCAAATACTCTTTTCAAAAAAAGTATTCTTAAAGAGTTCTTTTTGCATTCTTAAAAATTTATTTTTGATTGTTAGGTAAGTACTTATATAAGATTTTGCATAATGTGACATACGATATTATGAAAGATCTTTTGAAAATTCTTCAGTAGGGTACAATTAGAGAAAATGAATCTGTGTGCATGAGACTCTATTTCTCAAAACTTGCACTTAAGTGGCTCACCTCGTGTAATTGGTAAAACATCGCTTTTTTATTTAAATCAATGCATATGTATATGAAAAATATGTTCCCAAAGTTTTAGGTGGATATTCTATCTCTAATCGGAGCTGCAGCTGAGTTTGTATGCCGCACGTCGAACAGGTAAGTAACGGTGACCGTGAACTTAAAATGCGTTTTTCTCAAAACGACTTTTTTCAAACTGGTGGACAAGATAACTTGAAAAATATTTATTAAATCGTACTCATCCGGTGCATATATAGAAAATCAGATTTCTGAACGACTGAACCTATAACATTAACATATTATTGAATAATATGAATGTTATTACAAAATAAAAGCAAATTTTTTTCGTGAAAATATCTACTTTTTTTCTAAAATCCACCATTTTACCAATTGTGTAATCGTATAAAAAAAACTACTTTTTGTTGTTTTAGACATCTATAGTCCATGACAGAATGTCCACCGTTTTACGCTTCCATAGCCAGAGTTATTACAACATCGATCTATATCTATGTATATATGTATTATTTGTAAACATAATTTTTTTTACTTTTTCTAATATACTCTAATAATAGGTCAAAAGTTTTGAGGAGTGTCAATAAATACTTTTTCTAAAAAAATTCATTCAAAATTAGCTTTTTTTCAGCCGTTTACACGAGGTGACCCCCTCAAAACTAAGTGTACGTAAGTACTTGGCTTTTGGTGGCACTCGCATATCCTCGAACTACCGCAAGCAACTTGTTACTTTGAAGATGGTGGCGCGTTATTTACCGTGAGATGGTCTTGAATTCTTTTTGCGTATATTCACGTTTTTTTCGCAAGACCAGATGTCGAAGGACCAAATGTTTCTTTGTAGAGTAAGATGAGGGAACAACGGGAGTAATAATTAAAGAAATTATTTGTAGAGTATTGAGGATTTATTATAATTATCTCAAACATAGCCCGTGTAGCAATGGGAGAGATATTACGCGAGTGCGATCCCTGAGGAGATTGACTCGGAAGTCGATAGTGGAGTTGGTAACGACATGCCCTAAGTCTCAAATGACGCTAGCAGTAGAAATGACTTTAGCTGTAAATTATAATGCCTTTAAGGTGGCTCCATAGCATAGTCCCGTATCTACGCGGGTCCTCGTTGGGGGCAATCAGTTTCTTTCTCTAATAACCAACGCAATTTTAATAAAAATTATTCAATATCAATTGTAAGACTTATTGACCTAAATATATGTTATAATGTATGAGAAATAATAAAAATACGCACATATTTGCATACAAAAATACACTCATTTTACTTATTTATTAAATATTTTTTATATTTAACTGGCAACCGGGCATTTTTATTAAACAACCAGAATCTATAATTAAAAAGATACAATCTCCTGGTGGTTTTATAAAGAAATCATGGGTTTTCATATAGTTACAGGCATAAATGGATATTTCGCCATAAGAACCCATGTTAAAAGTTGTATTTTGAAACAGTTTTTATTCTTCAGTTTACCTGGCAACCCTACCTAATTAAAATTTCAATAGAATGTATAAAACACTTACTTTTAGTGGGTTTTCATTTTTTGCTAATGAAGGATTTTGAAAATACGACGGAGTTTCCTTAAGAAGACCTAGCCACCTTATAATTTTAAATAAATTAGTTATATGTTTTTAGACAATAATTAATAATACATTGTATATTACCTATTTCTTTTCGGTAAATTTGAATATTTTATCATAATATAACGGAATTTTTTTAAAATTTTTTTATTTGTTGGACGTTAGGTCCCCTTGATTATCCATAATGCGTACTTGTATATTACTTTACCTAACGCAAGGTTTGCGAGCCAAAGTAATCGAATCGGGATATTTGAGTATCAATGTGGACATTTTAAAAACAAAGTATTGACAAAAGTTATAGCCCATTTAATCCAGATTTTATGATGAAATTTTTTAAAAAATTGAAGAATTCAGTCTTAAATAGGCTATAACTTTCGATAATTATTTTGTTTTTTAAATGTCCACATTGATTATCTTAGTACACGTATTTTGAACACAATAAACCCTCAATTACCTTGATTCGATCAGTTTGTCTCACAAAGCCTTGCGGTAAATAAAGAAATATACAAGTATGTTTTATGACCGATCAAAAAAAAAAATATAAATATATATATTTATAACAACTAAAAAAAAATGTCTTCGTTATATTTTGATATAATATTCAATTTTACTGAAGAAAATAGGAAATATACGATGAATAATTAATTGTCGCCTGAAAATCTCCTATAATATTAAGATCAGAAAAGTCTTCGGTCTCCAGTCACATAAATAAGTTCATATCTTTCTTTAAAAGTTCATCATATACGTGCGCGAGTGTGGGTGGGTTACTGGGAGGGTGGAAGTATGGACAGATGAGTGTGTGGGTGGATAAATAGTTAGATGGATGTGTGGGTGGGTGGATGGTTGGCTTCCTAGGTATGTGTTGTCAAACAGTATTTTTAGGCTTGATAATATTTTGCATATTATAATTTTCGGGCATTATAATTTTTTTAGTATTATCATTTCAGGGCATTCAATTTTTTTGCGTTATGTAATATTTGGGTCTCATAATTTATTTGACATCACAATTTTTTGGCCTTATAGTTTCTTGCATATTATAATATTCGGGTATCGTAATTTTTTGGACCTTATAATTTTCTACTTTTATAATTTTTGGTTTTTATTATTGAAGTGGAGCTCATTATTGAAATGGAGAGACTATTTCACGTATTGAAAAGTAGATTTTTTCAAGCTCTAATTGGTAAGTTTCATTGGCAGTTCTATAGACTAAAGTATTATTATCAATTTAATTATAGAAATAATTATAAAAATTGTTGAGATATAGGTATATAACAGGTACATTTATATACTACTGTAGCGCAAGCGAGAGAGAAGATACGAATGAGTGACTGACCACACACACACTGCACACCAGTATATCTCCCAACCTAAGCTCCCACTCCTATCCATGTGACTATGTGTGAGTGACGCCGAGCTGCGAGCTGCAGCTAAGTATAGTGAGAGAGACAGGCTCTCTGTCTGCGTCTGTATAGCTGTAAGGTGCGCATGAAAAAGGTATATACACGCCGGTCATACGTTTAACACTGTATCGTGCTTTGAGCACATTGTATATATATATTCTGTATTATAGTTTTTCTCATTAAAGTTTTCATTATTAATAATAAATATTCCATCCCGAGTATTATTTATTTAATTAAAATCAACATGGTAGCAGTCCATGGTTGAGATTCGAACGGAAAACCGCGGATGCAAACGGATTTGCAAAGCCACGTGCACGGTAACCGGAACGGTCGCGAGAGAACGCGCGCAAAGTGATAACTTCCTAATACTTCAAGTCGAACTCTCGAGTTCTCTTGGGTGTTTCAAAACAAAAGTAAGAAAACTAAAAGTTTTCTTGAGCACGAAGGAAAGCTCGGAAAAGTCTGAAAAAGGGGCATGCCAAAAGGTGGACAGAAAAACGAGGTTAAGTTACCGGAGGATTCAAAGAGTGAGAAAAACACAGAAGAAGAAAACGTTGAATTTAAAGAAGAAAAGATAAAAGTAGCAAGAGAAGCCTTTGTGAAAATCACAAGAAAAGTGCTCGTTCTGTTAAAGTTTATTAAAGGTGTGAAAGAGGATATTCAATTACAGAGAGCCATGGAGAGATGTGATATTAAAATACCAGTGTTTGACGGCGTGGAGTATAGCAACTGGAGAGAACGTATAGAAGTTTTTTTGCAGCTGAAAGAATGCCACGTAACGATAGAAAAAGAAAAACAAGAAAATGATGGAGCAGATTGGGATAAAAAGAATCTACTAGCCATTAACTATATCTTTAGCGCAATCACGAACAGGCAGATGGACTTGCTTACGGATAAAAAGACGGCATTCGGTATTATGAAGGAGTTTGACAGAAGATATAACAAGGAGTCTACAGCACTGCAAATAGTCTGCAGAAATAAATTGGAGAAGATGAAGTTAGACAAGTATAGCGACTCAGTTACGTTTTTTGGCGACTTCGAAAAAACAGTAAATGAACTGCGCAGGCGCGAAAATCTCAGAGACGGAGAAATTGAATTACATGCTGAACACCTTGCCAGATGCATATAGCCATATCGGCGACTTAATCGACACGCTGAAAAAGGAGGATCAAACAGTAGATTATGTGAAGAGCAAGTTAGAAATCGCAGAGAAAAAAAAAACGAAGTAGACGCCAAAGCAAATGCCTACGTATCAAAGAAGGACAGCACCTGCTACGAATGCGGAAAGAGCGTTCATTTTGCGAGAAGCTGCCCGGAACGAGAGCACGCGTCGCAGCGCGGGAGTAGTAAACGCGGATAAATATTTTGAAAATTCTACTGAATTGAAAGTGCCGATAAATATTTATTTAGGCGATAACAGATACGTAAAAGCGACCAAAATAGGAAATATTGTAAGTTATTTTGAAGCGTGCGGTAAATATAATAAGATTGATATTAGAAATGTGTATTATTCAAAAGATATGAGTCATAATTTAATTAGTTATGGGAAAGTTACGGACAATAATACGATACTCTCGAAAGGAAACGAGTCGAAAATATTTGATAAATTTGGTAACCTTAAAACAGTAGTGTATAAAGAGAATAGAATTTACCCTATCAAAAGTTATTTAAAAGTAGATAGCCACATGGTTAATAATGTTGTGTGTCATGAAACGAGTAATAAAGAAAAGTGGCATAGAATGTTAGGACACGTCAACTTTAATTATTTAAATAAATTGTGCAAAGATCAGTTGGTAGAAGGAGTACCTACTGAACTCGAGTCGGAATTTTTAAAATGTAAAACTTGTTTAGAACATAAAATGCCAAACTTACCTTTTAATAATAATTGAGTTAAAGCCACCGAGGTATTAGAAATTATACATTCGGACGTGTGCGGGCCATTTAAAACTACGGGTTTTAATAATGAAAAATATTTTGTTTCATTTATTGATGATTATAGTAAAATTACAAAAGTTTATTGTATAAAAACGAAAGATGAAATAACAAATTGCTTGGTCCAATACGTAAATGAGAGCGAAAATCTGACGGGAAAGAAAGTAAAAATCATTAGATGCGATAACGCGTTAGAATACGTAAAAGGTCAATTTTCGAAGTTTACAAAAGAGAGAGGAATTATTTTGAATAATTGCCCACCGTATGTACACGAGTTGAATGGCACGGCAGAACGTTTTAATAGAACAATTATGGATATGTCTAGGTGTTTATTAGCAGAAGCACAGGTAGATAAAAGGTACTGGCCGGAAATTGTTTGCGCGGCAACGTACTTAAAAAATAGAACGTTGACAAACACTATTGAAAGACAAACACCGTATGAAATATTTTTCAGAAGGAAACCGAATGTAGAAAACTTAAGATTATACGGCAGTAAAGTTTTTGTGCGTAAACCGGAGCAGAAAAGAGAATCTAAATGGGATAAAAAAGCAGAAATGGGCATTTTATTAGGTTACGAAGAAGTAGGTTATAGGATCTTACTTAATAATAAGATTATAGTAGCTAGGCATGTAGAATTTGTTGAAAACGGAGTTAGATATATAGGGCTTGATGATGAGATACCGTCGTATACTAATGTCGATAGTGACACGGATGATAGCTTTAAAAGTATTGAGGAAAATGAGGAAAATGATTTAAATGAAAATGAAAAAGGTTTAAATAGAATCGAGAATAAAAATAAAATTAAAAACCTAGAAGTCCCGAGAAGGTCAGCGCGTAATAAGAAAAGTCCAACGCGGTACCCAGAAAATGAACAGACTAGCATATACGCGAACTTTTGTAAAATTGATACCCCGTGTAAATTTGAGGAGGCCATCAATTGCGTTGATAATAAAAATTGGCAAAAAGCAATGGACTCGGAAATAGAAACTTTAAACAAAAATAAAACTTGGGATTTCGTGGAATTGAATAAAGCAAAAGAAAAAGATATACTAGAGGCTAAATGGGTTTATACAAAAAAGTCAGATAATAGGTTTAAGGCTAGGTTAGTTGTAAGAGGTTTTCAACAAAGAAATGTGATTGATGATATATATGCTCCAGTAGCGAGTAATCAAACGTTAAAATTTTTATTAGCCTTTTGTTGCCAACATGGCCTAATTATTGAACAGATGGATGTAGAGACGGCTTTTTTGAACGGAAAAATAAATGCTGAAGTATATATATATATCAACCACAAGGCAATGATGATGGGACAGATAAGGTGTGTAAATTAAAGAAATCTATGTATGGTTTAAACGAGAGTCCCAGAGATTGGTATGAGTGTATTAATAAATATTTAGAAGAATTAGGATTTAAGAAAAGTCATGCGGAATTATGCTTATACGTTCATGATAAAGGCGATAATATTGTACATCTAGCGATTTATGTAGACGACGTTCTGATTTGTTGCAAAAATAGGAAAAAGATACAAACTATAAAGAAATTATTGTCAGATAAATTTAAAATGAAAGATTTAGGAAAAATAAAAGAGTACCTAGGAATTAATGTAGATTATGATCATGAAAACTGTAAAATGAACTTAGATCAGACTAAGTTTATTGAGATGTTAGCAGAAAAATTTGATTTGGTAAATAGCAAATTATTTAATACCCCTATGGAGACTAAGTTAAAAATAGAAAAATCTGACTACTGCTAAAAAGATATTAAATATCGAAATTTAATGGGTGCGTTATTATACATAAGCTCTAATACAAGACCAGATATAAGTTATAGTGTAAATTACCTAAGTCGTTTTCAAAATAGTTACGACAAAACTCACTTTAAGTATGCTTTGCGAATTTTAAAATACTTGTATGCTACAAAAGATTTAAAACTGTCTTATGAAAAGAATGAAAGTGATAAAGTAATGGATTGTTATGTTGACACCGATTGGGCAGGAGATAATGTTGATCGCAAATCAACGAGCGGCTATGTAATACGGTTGTATGGGAATGTAATTGCATGGAAGTCACGAAAACAAAAAAGTGTAACTAAAGTGTCGACGTATGCAGAGTATGTTGCATTATCAGATGCAGTGAGTGAAGTAAAATTTATGAAAGAATTGATGAAAACGTTTAAAATCGGTGAAAGTGAACCAGTGAAAATTTACGAAGATAATTCGGGAGTGATTAATATTGCGAAATATGGTAATTTTACTAAGAACTCGAAGCATATTGAAATACATTACCATTTTGTGCATGAGTGTGTTAAAAATAAAATGATTGAGTTAATAAAAGTAAATACTGAAAATAACGTAGCTGACATAATGACAAAAGCGTTATGTAGAGAGAAGTTTGAGAAGTTTCGAAAAATGATGAATGTGGTATGAATAAATAAATAAAGAAAAGGTACGATATAAATGTAAGGAGGCGTGTTGAGATATAGGTATATAACAGGTACATTTATATAGTACTGTAGCGCAAGCGAGAGAGAAGATACGAATGAGTGACTGACCACACACACACTGCACACCAGTATATCTCCCTACCTAAGCTCCCACTCCTATCCATGTGAGTATGTGTGAGTGACGCCGAGCTGCGAGCTGCAGCTAAGTATAGTGAGAGAGACGGGCTCTCTGTCTGCGTCTGTATAGCTGTAAGGTGCGCATGAAAAAGGTATATACACGCCGGTCATACGTTTAACACTGTATCGTGCTTTGAGCACATTGTATATATATTCTGTATTATAGTTTTTCTCATTAAAGTTTTCATTATTAATAATAAATATTGCATCCCGAGTATTATTTATTTAATTAAAATCAACAAAAAAATTTAAAATTTTTTAATTTTATACTGTACAAAATATACTATTATAATATTCAAAATCTGATTGGAGCGGTCGATGGCTCAAGTGGTTCATTTTGTAACCCGTTACCTGGTTAAGGGCAGCGATGCTCGTATATGTAATTAAAGGGTAACACCACTGTGATCGCGAAAAAAAGCGTTTTTTTGGGTATTTTTGTTAATGGAAAGAAAGGTTATAAAGAAATGATATTTAGATATATTATTAGTCTAATATTATAGTATATTTAAAAAAAAATTGAGTAAAAAAATACAAAATGGCTGATTAATGGCCGATCTCTTGAGGCCTCTTGCATCGGAAGCGCTCCGCGGCACGCAGTGTACCAATCGCACATTTCAACCTGGAACAAAAAAAAATAAATTAAAAATTTCCATGAACAAAGGCACGTTGTTGTTTATAAAAATTGTTTAAATCAATTTATTAAAAACCCCCTACGTGATTCACTTCGAAATATAATAATTGAGATACGGTTAAAATTTCAAATGGATCAGATGAAAACTGTTCAAGATATGCTGCGTGCCCGTTGAAAAAAACTCGTTTCGAGAAAAATCAACTTAAAGTTTCAAAATCAGTTTCGGACGTAAAAAAATGAGAAAATCATTTAAAGAAAAATTTTTATCGTTATAATTTTTGGTTTTTATAGTTTTTTTGGCCTTATAAAATTTGGGCCTTAGAATTTTGTTCATTGTATAATTCTTGGGACTTATAATTTTTTGCGTAGTATAATTTGTGGGTCTTATAAATTTTGTTTTTATAAGTTTTTTGAGCCTTACAAAATTTGGGCATTATAATTTTTTGCAAATCACAGTTTATTTGGACTTTATAAAATTTGAGCCTTATAATTTTTTTTTTTTATAGTTGTTTAATACTTATAAAATTAGGGCACAATAGTTTTTTGTTTTTATATTTTACTTGGGCCTTTTAAAATCTGGTCCTTATAATTATTTGTTTTTAGTTTTTTTGGGCGTGTTAAAATTCTGGCCATATAATTTTTACGTAGTGTAATTTGTAGACCTTTCAAGATTGGGGCCCGATATTTTTTTTTATAAAATTTTGACCCTTAAAAATGATTGGGCCTTATAGATTTTGAGCCTTATAATTTTTTACATAGTATATTATATAGCATATTATATTTTACATAGTAGGCCTTATATTTTGTGACGGTTTTATTGCTCATACAATTATTATCGCACTCACTTCTAAAACGTCACAACGCCTCTCCGGGTGAAAGCAACACATTTTATATGTATGTCGATATATTCTGTATTATAGCAAGCATTGGGGACAGAGAGCAGTCGACGCGAAGCGCACATGTTGTGCATTCGGTAAGTAGCTGAGAGAAACAGAGAGAAAGAGAGAGAGAGAGAGAGAGAGAGAGAGAGAGAGAGAGAAAGAGAGAGAGAGAGTGAGAGAGAGGGAGAGAGAGAGAGAGAGAGGGAGGGAGAGAGCTGGCCGGCTGAACCGCGACGCGCGAGATTGGGCTAGGCCGGCCTCAGATACGCGCGAGGAGCTCCGCTTCGCTTCTCGCAGATTGCACGTCCCACGTAAAGACGCCCAACCTAGGCGCACGGATGGCACACGCGATGGCAAATACGCGAGCGAGTCTGCGATTACGGCCGAGGAAGCGACCAGGGCTAACGACACCCCAAGACCAACGTCGAGCGAAGAGCTACGAGGCCAGGGCAACTCATGTAAGTTCAGCTCTCCTTCTCTCGCGAGACAACCTCCTGTTCTCTTGCCCCCGCCGGCTTACACCATGCGATACTGCGAGTGCCGTATTTATTGTATTTAATTATCCTGTGAATAAGTCGGTGTTAAAGTTCGACTGAAACTTCTAGCGTTTCTTTACTTGAAACTCTCCTATCCTTTAAACTGCTGCCGCCTTCGCGGGCGCACCTTCGGTGCACTTGCTGCAGCTAGCCGGGTCCTCATATTTCAAATAAAAGCACGGCCGACGCCGTGCGAGCTGATTAGCAAACGCGAGTGGAGTTCCGTCCTTGCACTTGACAAAAAGCTATCACAATTGTTTTGGGCTTTATAATTTTTGGGCATTATAGTTTTTTGTTTTTATTGAGTTTTTGAATCTTATAAAATGTTGGCCTTATAATTTTTTGCACAGTATAATTTTTTGTGCCTTATAAAATTTTGGCATTATAATTTTTTCTTTTTATAGTTTTTTTGGGCCTTATAATTTTTTGTTTTTATAGTTTCTTTGGGCCATATAATTTTTTGTATAATAATAGTATTATTATAGTAATTTTTTCGACTTTATAATTTAGTTAGTTGTATAATATTTTGGCCTTCAAAAAATGTGGGCTTTTAATATTTTGGACATTATTTTTTCGGCACTATCAAAATATGTTGAAAAGAAAAAGTGCCTTAAAATTATTTGCGTATTACAATTTTTGGGCCTTAGAATCATTTGCATATTATAATTTTCGGGCATTATAATTTTTTGTGTCTCATAATTTTCTACCTAATATAATATTTGGGTATAAAAATTTACTTGTGCCTTATAACTTCTTTGTTTTTATAAATTGTGGGTTTCGTGATTTTTTGGACTTTATAATTTTTGGATAGTATTTGGGCATTATTAATTTTGCGGATTATATTTTATTCGTATTAAAATTTTTGGGCATTATACATTTTGGGCCTCATAATTTATTGGGTTTTATGGGTTTTATGGAGTTTATGAATTATATTGTCTTTATGGGATTTACTTCTTTAATGGGTTTATGGGGTTTATAGGTTTATGGGGTTTATAGGTTTATGGGGTTTATAGGTTTATGGAGTTTATAGGTTTATGGGGTTTATAGGTTTATGGGGTTTATAGGTTTATGGGGTTTATAGGTTTATGGGGTTTATGTTTTTTAAGAAATTTATGGAGCTTATAAGATAATGGGTTTTACGATGTTTATGGATTTTCTGGGCTTTATGGGTTTTACGATGTTTATGGGGTTTCTGGGGTTTCCGTTTGTTTATGTGTTTTGTGGGTATATATGGGATCTATGATTTTTATGGGTTTTATAAAGTTAATGATTTTTATGTATTTCATGGGGTTTATGGGTCTAATGGGGTTAGCGATGGGGCTTATGATATTTAATGGATATTATGAGGTTTTCGTTTTTAATGGGTTTTATAGTTTATGATGGTTATGGGTTTTATGGGGTTTATGGGTTTATGTGGTTAACAAAAAAAATGCAATAGGATACGCATAAGGGCTTAAGCAACCGTAAATAATGTTATTTTTCATTTTATTAAATCTTTAAATGCATATATCGATCGCAGTGACGTTAGGATTATTTCGCTAGTATATAAAAGAATTTATTTAAAATTTTAAGGTAGTTAGGTTCTCTAAATACTATCCGGGAGTTTAATCGTATTTTAGGGCTTTAGGTATTATTTCAGTTAGTTATAGCTATAAAAAGTAGTTGGATTAGGTAAATTGATACTTTTTTTCGTATTGACATAGTGTTTGCTATCGTTTAGAAGTAGTTTGGCAGAAGCAAAAGATTCTTATTGCTGGATACTTATACTGAAAGGGACTTTTTCGAACTGTAGAACATTTGGTATCATCTCAGGTAGGTTATACCTATAAAACCCTGTTGGATTATGTAAATTGGTGTTTCTTTAGTATTGATATAGTGTTTGCTAATGTTTGGAATTGGCTTGGCAAGAGCAATAAATTCTTATTGCTAGATGTTTAAACAATCGGGACTTTTATCGTATTTTATGGCATTCGGCATTATGTACGATATTATTTCGCTACTGTTTAGAGGTGGTTGGATAATATCAATGAATTATTATTGCTGGATATTTAAAAAGGCACTTTTATCGTGTTTTAGGGCATTAGCCATTATCTCAGTTGGTTATAGCAATGAAAATCAGTTCGATTGGGTAAATTGTTACTTTGTTATTATTGACAGTCATTTCTACTGTTTAGAAGTATTTGGGCACGGGCAATAATTTTATGCAGGTGCATATGCATAATAAAACGATATTTTCAAAAGGCGTTCGATTGATTAATATTAAATTTCCACAAAAATATGTGTTACTTAATATTTTTACTTGTTTTTACATTGAAAGGCATTTTATTTATGGGTGATTTTCATGATACTCTCATTTTTTTTGTCTAGATTTTGCCCAGAGATAGAAATAAAGGAATCTTGCATTTTTTAACTTTTCTCTATTCAGTATTACTACTAGAATACGCATACAATGTGAATATACTATAAGCGAATCATAAAAAACTGCTGCCAATTTATTGGCACTTAGCTTTCTAAAATCTTATTAATTGTTTCAATATGAGATTATTTGCTGTATTTAATTCTGTATGGACAAATAAAAATAAAGTGAAAAGTAAACTTCTGCAAAACTATAGCATAGATTATAAAAATAATATTTAAATTGTATAAAAAATTAGAAATTATTTACATATCAAGTAAGACTTTTCAATTGACAATACTAAAGCTTGCAATACTATAATTGTTGATTAATCTTTTTATGTACATACTGCGTACCATTTTCACAAATAAATTAGTTTTGTTTTTTTATGATATCGTTTCCACACCACCTAGCGGTAAGTATTTAAACGCATTTTTTAAAAGAAAGATTGCGCTGGGTGTCTACGCACCGCAGTCTTGAATTTACATAGTGAGAGAAGATACCTCATGCTGCAGAAGATCGAGTTCCATGCGAATAATTCTATATAATAGCACCGTCAAATAATAATCTCTTCTTTATTCTACATCAATCCAGTCCAGTCTCTTCTTGTAGGGGGTAATGTATTCATCCCTCCTTGAACCACATATGTATTTTACATGTAAAAGTAAAATATTTGTAACAGGAAAAAAACACCAGTATTAGTAATAGGGTATGTAAAATGCATATAATTTGTTATGTAACTGCAGAGATAGTATCGATGCTTCTTGATATATACGCTATACAAAGGTATAATTTTTCATAATATACTTTATCAATAAATTGACTTAATGTGAGCATTATTTTTTGTTCAACTATATTATGTTATTTATCAGATTTAATACTGGATATTCATATATTTAAAAGTCAACATATTTGAAACAATTTGGTATATGCCATACATATGTTCTATATGTCATATAGAGCATTAGTATGGGTATAGGGTGAGTACTTAAAAATGATTTTAACGGAAACGTACTCCACTTATGTTTTAGTATGTGTCAAAAGAAGTCAAATAACCGTCGAGGAAAAAAATGCATTTACCTAGTCTCGTAGAATCCCGAATGTCGCAAGCTTTCTTAAATTAATAAGGTATCGATAATAGCATTATTTCTGATCTTGTAATCGAGAAAAAGTCACTTTTCACAACATTGGAGCCAAGAGAATGAAATAAAATTCTAAACAATGTCATTGTACATATTAAAATTTCAGGGTCCAAGAATGGCTTCAAAATATTTTCAGGGCTTTTTGATAATGATTTGTATGTTTGCGTATGAGAATGTCAAACAAACCTTCATGTTTTTTCTGAGAAAAAATACTAAATTAAAATTAATTAAATAAATAAATACTTACAAAAATGGACTTTATTAAAAAAGGGCCCGACCGATGATTTTGATTTTGGTCTTAAAATTATAAAGAAGTTTTGATTTTCAAAGCCCATTTGAGCCCCATCGTGAGATGCATCATAATAAACCTTATATAAAGCTTATTATCAAGCTCCAGAAGTCTTCTTTAAACTAGTCTATCTTAAAATTATTTCTATTCAAGAACTCAACACTTATGATGAAAAATGTATATATTCAAAAATTCAACTTTGTTTTTAAGGTCCATGCCAACATTCAATTTTTGTTTATACCTTTATTGTAAAAACTCACAATTGCAAAGTATAAGTAAATAGTTTCGATTTTCTTTTACAGAAACCCACAGAGCTCTGGAACTGTTAAGCGATTATTATACAAAGTTAACTAAATCACAAGAAAAGCAGCTCATTATTGAAATGGAGAGACTAATTCGTGTATTGAAAAGTAGATTTTTTCAAGCTCTAATTGGTAAGTTTCATTGGCAGTTCTATAGACTAGAGTATTATTATCAATTTAATTATAGAAATAATTATAAAAATATTTAAATTTTTTCAATTTTATACTGTACAAAATATACTATTATATTATTAAAAATATGATTGGAGCGGTCGATGGCCCAAGTGGTTCATTTTGTAACCCGTTACCTGGTTAAGGGCAGCAATGCTCGTATATGTAATTAAGGGGTAACACAAAGAAAGGTTATAAAGAAATGATATTTGGATATATTATTAGTCTAATATTATAGTATATTTAAAAAAATTCAAAATGGCTGATTTATAGCCGATCTCTTGAGGCCTCTTGCATCGGAAGCGCTCCGCGGTACGCAGTGTACCAATCGCACATTTCAACCTGGAACAAAGAAAAAGATCAACTTATTTTTTATGTTAATAGCTAGTGAATTACGTAGAGGATTTTGAAAATATTAATTTTTGCTAATTTGGCAGTAGATTGAAAATAAATTAAAAATTTTCATGAAAAAAGGCACGTTTTTGTTTATAAAAATTGTTTAAATCAATTTATTAATAATCCCCTACGTGATTCACTTCGAAATATAATAATTAAGATGTGGTTAAAATTTCAAATGGATCAGATGAAAACTGTTCATTGATATTAATCTCTTATAATGAAGTTACGTTTTCGTTGTATTTTAGCTTCATGACTCCTAGCTCGCCCAGTAATTCGTGGAAACGTTTTGCCTATCCATAAGTACGATCAAAATACATTATAATTTCCTCCATATTATAGAAAGTTTTTTGCTGTGCGCTTTCTAATGCTTGTCCGGACAAGCGCATTTTTATTAATCTCGCTTAGTCTGGTTGGTTACATGGCGGTATCATGTATGTGTGTGTGCATGTGCGTGTGCGTGTGCGTGTGCATATGTGTGTTCGCGTGCGTGTGTGCGTATGTGTGTGTACGTGTGTGTGTGTGAGTGTGTGTATGTGTGCGTGTGTGTGTATGTATGTGTGTGTGTGTATGTGTATGTGTGTGTGTGTGTAGTATTGAAGAATAAAATGTATCAGAAATTTTACGGAATAATTTTCTCCGTTGACCTTATAATCTCAATTTTGATCGCTAAGTTTGCGTAACGTATTTCAGGTAAATCACTATTTTAATAAAAATGACTTTTCTGTGTATAACAAATGAAAGGAAACGCCTTATTTAAAATTTCGGAAGGTAAAAGATAAGCAATTGTGCGCTCTATCAAAAGCATTTTTAATGAATCAATGAAATTACTTCTAAGATATCAAAAACTCAAAATGCAAAACTCAAATATAAAAATTCCGTTGAAAAAACAAAAACGCATTGAAAAACAAAAAATTATTTTAGTATACATAAATCGCGTTGTCGATTAATGCGCGTTGTCGATATACAGCCCTTCTTTCTTTTAAAGAAATTCTTTGTAATCTTTAATTTCACCATTATACAGGTTCGGCTGCTAAGCGGTCGCAGCCGGATAGCCGAAACTCAAGCTCAGGGAAAAGAGCCTTAATCAGTGGTTTTACTAAAAGGGCATTAGAAGAATAGGTTTGTTATTACAGAGAAAACAGTGTAAATAACAGCAAGATAATTAGTTACTACTGAAAACGGTAATTCAAGAAAAGAAACAATAAAAAGTCTGTAAAATAATTTGAAGTGAGAAAGATACACGCGGGAAGAATTAGAAATGAATCTGTGATAGTCTTATTAGTGTGTATCACCTGCTTTCGATAATAATCCGTACAGACGGAAAGTAAATAATGTCTGGAAAAGGAACAAACAGTGCGTGTGCCACAGAGCAAGAAGAAAGAGAAAGAGAAGTTAATGAATTTAGAATTGACAAAAGAGAACGTGACGAAGTATGGAGTATGTTCCAAAAAGACATTAAAAAATGGCACAGTGAATATAAGATAAGATAAGACAATGATTTATTTTGCACAGAGTCAAAAATTATTTACATTGCCAATTACGGCATAGTCACACTGTTCGCAACATACATTTGTAAGTTATCACACCTGTTTAACAAAGATTGTCAAATTTACAAACTTATTGCACAATTTCCTTAATTTCTCACGTCAAGTTAAATATAAACTTTAATAATTCAATAATAACACATACAGAAATCACAGATTAATGCATACTTATAATTAAACAGACTTATGGCTCGAATATAAAATGGAACAGAAGCAGAAATGTGCATTGGAATATCCGAGTGAAGCAGAAGAAAAAGTAAACAAAGGTAGTGAACTAATGAGTAGATTTAATAGTTGTTTCACAGTGTTTGTGAAACGTATTGAAAATCTCGAGGAGCATATAAAAATGATAGAGGAAGAAATAAGACAAGAAAAAGATTGAGTGAAAACGTAAATGCAAAAAGTGCGTAAGAAAACAAAAAAAATGGTAGAAGAGTTAACAGCAGAAGGCCTTCAATGGAAAACAAGAATAAAATGTATAGAAAGAAGTGAAAGCGAAAACCATAAACTGGAACAACTAGAAAATGTCGAATAACTACAAGTAAGATTAGACATCATGGAAGTATCCACAGCCACCCAACTACAGAATTTGAAGAAAAAATGGGACGAAAGAGATAGAAATGATAGAAAGATTAACGTGATTATTCGACGATTGCCTGTACATAAAGAAGAACAAGAACTAAAAACAAAAGTTGAAAAAATTGAGAGGTGGTAAGGTAACCGCAGTAAAATTCATCAGACAAGAAGAAAAAGAAAAAATCGTGTGTAGAAAAAGAAATTTGAGAAAGAAGAAAATATACATTAACCATGACGAAACGTGAAAAAAAGGAATGCACATAGAAGAATCAGGGAAAAAACAATATAAGAAAGGAATAGACGAAAATATGTAACTGTAAAGTATATAAGAATACAAGTAGTCACGGTGATCTTCTGAAGCTTATTGGAATTGCTAAATTATGGTAAAAGAACAGAAGGTGGTTCTACCCCATTTCTGACCTGCAGCATCCAAAAAAATTTGTTTCAAAATCGTAGCTGATCACTTATATAAAATATCGACAAAAAACGTAATTCTTTCACTCTATTCAAACTTACTGTATAGTTAAAAATAACATTGTTGCATTAAAAATGGAACATGGAAACTATCCAATTAATTATTAAATTAATTAAATATTATTATTATAATTAACAATTAATTATTATTATTTATTATTAAATATTATTAATTATTAGATTAAAAATTAATTAATTTTTAAATTTTTCATATTATTTTTCTTTGTATTTAAGGAGGCTCGGGTGTTCAAACATAAGTAATGTTAATTATTGTAAAACAATATTGGCGGCGAATATAATGATGTTAAATTGATAATAAATACATATGTGATGTTAAACTGCTGGAAAGCAATAGCTACAGCATTATGAAAGAAAGAGAACAGAATAAAATCGGCTACGCGTAAAGATCGAGCACGTCTTTCTGTCTTAAGTGCGTTTTCCCGAAAGAAGGTCGTAAAAACAGGACCAGCGTTGGCGCTCTCGCCAAGAACGAGTACAGCTTTGACTCTCGATAGGTTCAGATGTGCAACTAGAAGGAAACGTATCGTCTTTTAGCGTAAATGCGCCAAGGAAATATATCGGCCAGGTATTTGAATAAATATAATTCTGGAAGTTTAAACTGTGATCGAATTATTAATATCTCTTCTGGTAAATACAATAGCACAGTGAACGTATGTGAGTTTCGAGAAAAACGCGTTTGAAGTTTTAATTTGATATGCTACCCAATTTAAATTGTTTCACTCCACGGGCTATGACTTTGGTATAACAAAGAGTTCTGACATCCAGCAGGTCTCAAAACATTCATAAAATTATTAACATAAAAAATATGTAATAACAAGTTATTCGATTTTGGAAGCTGTTATTTGAACCTCTATATTGAATACCTCATGGGATCTTTTGGGAAAGAATACTTGGAATTATTGGGGCAAAGCCCCTCTGACTCAACCCCGACTTTCAGACATTATTCAGACAGTAGTTTCGTCCCCTTCCTATTCTCTGGAAAGGAATAAGTAGGCAGGTACAAGAGTTATCAGATAATGGTATTATTGAAATTGAATTTGGTCATTCCAGACTATAATTTTCCGGTACCTAAACTGTAACTGATATACTTGATAAACTAGGGACAGCAAAGTATTTTACGGTCTTCAATTTGGCATCAGGATATTATAAAATTTTAATTAAAGAAGATGATTGTACAAATTGATAATACCTACTTTCCATTAGCGACGAAGACTAAAACTTTAAAAAATTTTATATATGTCCCGAAATTTCAAATAAATTTTTTTTTTGAACATGCATACTTTTCAAACGTATGTAGTAATTTTGAAAAAGAAAGCGATTTAATCACCATGTTTCTTCTCAAAGTAGGTGAGTTTTTCACCAATTCAAGATTATTTTGAAAGATTTTACAATTTTTTAAACGTAGCCAAATTACCAACTTAAGCTAGTATATTTTAAAAATAACAGCTACGATTACTCATTTCATTTTTTTAAGTAATACAATTAATGCAGCGATAAGTCACATTATAGGAAAGAAAATCACAAAAAATACAAATGAAATGAAAAAAAAGTAAGATAATGACCATTTCAGATAAGAATACGAAAGGTAACGACAGCAGAGAACAGAGGGTGAAAGCGCTCTTGCATCTCGAACATCTGACCGGCGAGCAGAGAGTTTCAGTAGAGCGACTCATAGACCAATTTGGGGATAGATTTTATCTACAGGAAGATTACTTGCCGGCGGCAACTGTACTCGAGCACGAAATTCCCCTTACCAATAATGTACCCATTCGTATTATACAATTCCGCCACCCTCCCGTACTAAATGACGAAATCAATAGGCAAGTACAGGAATTACTAGATAACGGTATAATCGAGCACTCGGTCAACTGTTACTCAGCACCGGTATTTTGCGTCGATAAAAAGCCCGATTCAAAAAGGCAATAAATGTTATAGAATGGTAGTAGATTTTACGAAACGTAATACAATTATACCTGATTATAATCATCCTGTACCCGATATAACTGATATTTTAGATAAATTGGGGCGCGCAAAATGGTTTTTGATATTCGATTTAGCTTCCGGTTATCCCCAAATTTTAATAAAAAAAAAAAAAGGAAGATAGATACAAAACAGCTTTCCATTATAATTTGGCCTTAAAACCATTACATCAGTTTTTCTTGCTCTTATCAAAACATTAATTGCAGGGATGAAATTGGTAGTAGCATTTTTTGATAATATTTGTATTTTTTCTGAAACTATCGAGGATCATTGGGAAATAAAAGCTGAGCCATTAGAAAGATTAATAGAAGCTAACCTGGCATTTTAACTTGATACATGCGAACTTTTTAAGAAATAGATTAATTATCTAGAGCAAATTATAAGCAGTGAAGGTTTGAAGCCCTATCCCAGAATAATAGAAGCAAGAAAGAAATTTTTAGAGTCCAAATCCGCAAAGAATATTAAACAATTACTGGGATATGCAAATTATTGTAGACGTTTTATGCCTGGCTATGAAAAAATAACTAGACCATTAAAACTATTACTGAAGAAAGATCAACCATTTATCTCGGATAAAAATTCTCAGGAAGCTTTTGAAATTTTGAGAGATGGAGTATGTGAATCGCCCATTTTAATACATCCTAATTTTCATAAACAATTTACCGTTTCGACCAATGCCACCGCATACACAATCGGGGGTGTGATATCCCAACAGGAACTCCCGATAGCTTTCGTTTCACGAGGTCTCACCATAGCAGAAGTAAATTATTGCACTTTTTCAAGAGATGCTTTAGCTATAGTATTTTGTATAACTCAGTTCAGACCATACCTATATTGACGAAAATTCACACTTATTACAGACCATAGACCATTAATTTGGCTAAATTCGCAGAACTATCCGATCTCTAGAGTCACAAGGTAGAGATTAAATTTGGCAGATCGCAATTTTGAAATTAAATATAAGCCGGGCGTAATAAATCTCAATGCCGACGCAATCTCGCGAAATTCAGTAGAATCACAAATAGTAATTATCTACTTCTCAAGTAAAAATTTGTTAGTAATTACATATGAGCAGACTAACGATGAGAGTTAGTTAAAAAAAGTAATTAATATTCAAGCAATAGAGAACCAGGTAGAGCCCGCAGTCGCCTCACCAGCCGGAATGATGACGCGCCGACGCACAGACATGCAGCCCAACACTTGGTACGCTGCAGCTATTCAAGCCCTCGCGTCGCGTAAGAGAACAGCAGGAGGTCGTAAACCAACCTCTACAGCTACAGAGATAGTAGAAAGGCCCTCACTCGCAGCCGCGCCGCGCGGAAATTTTGAGAGGGGTGGGGGGCGGTGAAAGCATGCACCCCGATAAAATGCACGAGAGTCGCGTAAGCAGCCCCGTCACTACAGATACCAATAACCCTGCGGAATTTGATATATATCTTAATGTAACTGATCTTTTAAATCAAAATTTAAGCGATTCTAATGAGCTACTTACTTCAGAACTCACAAATCATGACTCAGCCGCGAACGGCAACAAATCCCTAGTAAAAGAAAGAGAACAGAATAAAATCGGCTACACGTAAAGGTTAATCATGTGATATTGTCTCAAGTGCATTTTCGCGAAAGAAGGTCGTAAAAAAGGCCAGCGTTGGCGCTCTCGGCAACAACAAGACAGTGCAGCTTTGACTCGAGATAGGTTCAGACGTGTAACTAGCAGGTAAAGCATCGGCTTTTAGTGTAAATGCGTTACAGGAATATATCGGCTAGGTATTTGAATAAATATAATTTTGGAAGTTTAAATTGTAATCGAATTATTGATATCTCCTATGGTGAATTCTACTTGTGCTAAATAAAAAATATAATATAATATATAATATATATTATATAATACATTATATTATATAATATAATGTATTTGGGTGGGTGGTGGGTGAGTGGTGGGTGGGTGGGTAGGTAGGTAGGTAGGTAGGTAGGTAGGTAGGTAGGTTGGTAGGTAGGTAGGTAGGTAGGTAGGTAAGTAAGTAAGTAAGTAAGTAAGTAAGTAAGTAAGTAAGTAAGTAAGTAAGTAAGTAAGTAAGTAAGTAAGTAAGTAAATATATAAATAAATAAATAAACAAACAAACAAACAAACAAGCAAACAAAGAAACAAACAAAGAAACAGATGGGCAGACAGACAGACAGACAGACAGACCGACCGACCGACCGACCGACCGACCCACAGACCGACAGACCGATAGACAGACTAACAGTAAGTAAGTAAGTAAGTAAGTAAGTAGGTAAGTAGGTAAGTAAGTAGGTAAGTAAGTAAGTAAGTAAGTAGGTAAGTAAGTAAGTAAGTAAGTAAGTAAGTCAGTAGGTAAGTAAGTAAGTAGGTAAGTAAGTCAGTAGGTAAGTAAGTAAGTAGGTAAGTAAGTCAGTAGGTAAGTAAGTAAGTAGGTAAGTAAGTAAGTAAGTAAGTAAGTAAGTAAGTAAGTAAGTAAGTAAGTAAGTAAGTAAGTAAGTAAGTAAGTAAGTAAGTAAGTAAGTAAGTAAGTAAGTAAGTAAGTAAGTAAGTAAGTAAGTAAGTAAGTAAGTAAGTAAGTAAGTAAGTAAGTAAGTAAGTAAGTAAGTAAGTAAGTAAGTAAGTAAGTAAGTAAGTAAGTAAGTAAGTAAGTAAGTAAGTAAGTAAGTAAGTAAGTAAGTAAGTAAGTAAGTAAGTAAGTAAGTAAGTAAGTAAGTAAGTAAGTAAGTAAGTAAGTAAGTAAGTAAGTAAGTAAGTAAGTAAGTAAGTAAGTAAGTAAGTAAGTAAGTAAGTAAGTAAGTAAGTAAGTAAGTAAGTAAGTAAGTAAGTAAGTAAGTAAGTAAGTAAGTAAGTAAGTAAGTAAGTAAGTAAGTAAGTAAGTAAGTAAGTAAGTAAGTAAGTAAGTAAGTAAGTAAGTAAGTAAGTAAGTAAGTAAGTAAGTAAGTAAGTAAGTAAGTAAGTAAGTAAGTAAGTAAGTAAGTAAGTAAGTAAGTAAGTAAGTAAGTAAGTAAGTAAGTAAGTAAGTAAGTAAGTAAGTAAGTAAGTAAGTAAGTAAGTAAGTAAGTAAGTAAGTAAGTAAGTAAGTAAGTAAGTAAGTAAGTAAGTAAGTAAGTAAGTAAGTAAGTAAGTAAGTAAGTAAGTAAGTAAGTAAGTAAGTAAGTAAGTAAGTAAGTAAGTAAGTAAGTAAGTAAGTAAGTAAGTAAGTAAGTAAGTAAGTAAGTAAGTAAGTAAGTAAGTAAGTAAGTAAGTAAGTAAGTAAGTAAGTAAGTAAGTAAGTAAGTAAGTAAGTAAGTAAGTAAGTAAGTAAGTAAGTAAGTAAGTAAGTAAGTAAGTAAGTAAGTAAGTAAGTAAGTAAGTAAGTAAGTAAGTAAGTAAGTAAGTAAGTAAGTAAGTAAGTAAGTAAGTAAGTAAGTAAGTAAGTAAGTAAGTAAGTAAGTAAGTAAGTAAGTAAGTAAGTAAGTAAGTAAGTAAGTAAGTAAGTAAGTAAGTAAGTAAGTAAGTAAGTAAGTAAGTAAGTAAGTAAGTAAGTAAGTAAGTAAGTAAGTAAGTAAGTAAGTAAGTAAGTAAGTAAGTAAGTAAGTAAGTAAGTAAGTAAGTAAGTAAGTAAGTAAGTAAGTAAGTAAGTAAGTAAGTAAGTAAGTAAGTAAGTAAGTAAGTAAGTAAGTAAGTAAGTAAGTAAGTAAGTAAGTAAGTAAGTAAGTAAGTAAGTAAGTAAGTAAGTAAGTAAGTAAGTAAGTAAGTAAGTAAGTAAGTAAGTAAGTAAGTAAGTAAGTAAGTAAGTAAGTAAGTAAGTAAGTAAGTAAGTAAGTAAGTAAGTAAGTAAGTAAGTAAGTAAGTAAGTAAGTAAGTAAGTAAGTAAGTAAGTAAGTAAGTAAGTAAGTAAGTAAGTAAGTAAGTAAGTAAGTAAGTAAGTAAGTAAGTAAGTAAGTAAGTAAGTAAGTAAGTAAGTAAGTAAGTAAGTAAGTAAGTAAGTAAGTAAGTAAGTAAGTAAGTAAGTAAGTAAGTAAGTAAGTAAGTAAGTAAGTAGATAAGTAAGTCAGTAGGCAAGCAAGCAAGCAAGCAAGCAAGCAAGCAAGCAAGCAAGCAAGCAAGCAAGCAAGCAAGCAAGCAAGCAAGCAAGCAAGCAAGCAAGCAAGCAAGCAAGCAAGCAAGCAAGCAAGCAAGCAAGCAAGCAAGCAAGCAAGCAAGCAAGCAAGCAAGCAAGCAAGCAAGCAAGCAAGCAAGCAAGCAAGCAAGCAAGCAAGCAAGCAAGCAAGCAAGCAAGCAAGCAAGCAAGCAAGCAAGCAAGCAAGCAAGCAAGCAAGCAAGCAAGCAAGCAAGCAAGCAAGCAAGCAAGCAAGCAAGCAAGCAAGCAAGCAAGCAAGCAAGCAAGCAAGCAAGCAAGCAAGCAAGCAAGCAAGCAAGCAAGCAAGCAAGCAAGCAAGCAAGCAAGCAAGCAAGCAAGCAAGCAAGCAAGCAAGCAAGCAAGCAAGCAAGCAAGCAAGCAAGCAAGCAAGCAAGCAAGCAAGCAAGCAAGCAAGCAAGCAAGCAAGCAAGCAAGCAAGCAAGCAAGCAAGCAAGCAAGCAAGCAAGCAAGCAAGCAAGCAAGCAAGCAAGCAAGCAAGCAAGCAAGCAAGCAAGCAAGCAAGCAAGCAAGCAAGCAAGCAAGCAAGCAAGCAAGCAAGCAAGCAAGCAAGCAAGCAAGCAAGCAAGCAAGCAAGCAAGCAAGCAAGCAAGCAAGCAAGCAAGCAAGCAAGCAAGCAAGCAAGCAAGCAAGCAAGCAAGCAAGCAAGCAAGCAAGCAAGCAAGCAAGCAAGCAAGTAAGATCACGTCAGCTGTAGGTACTTGCAACTGTTTGCTGGATGAATTAGCAAGTGACAAGGACTTAGATTGCGAGCAGCAGCAGATTAATGTTGACGTGATATGCCAAGATGCGTTGCAGCAATCCGCGTGATATAGGTTTAGGCATGCAGTGCACTGCAAAGAATCGGTGTCGTTACATGATATTGAGGTGTTATACGTGGCGCATTTGCTCATATTCTAAGTATGCACAGTATCGCAAATTGACAAAGAGCTGCCACCTGTCAATGAAGGACAAAAGCTTATCAGATATTGTGCTGATAAGTTATCAGCAAAATGTTTTATCTACCGACCGATTTTTCCACAAGCTATGTATAGTAATTGAGCAAAATTGAACACTGGGGCCGACCGTTACATCACTTTGAGTCACGCATGCACAGATGATGAATACCTTCCCGTGATTCTAGTATATCAGAGGGGCGATATAAAGTAATGAACGATTTAAACACTAATGACGCACCCGAGAACAAAACAGACCTTAAGAATTAAAAACCCATATGACACGCAGACGGAGACACTTAATATTATAAGATGGCTTGTCTTGAGAAAAGCACAGATATGAATTGTCACTTATCGTCTTATGCAAGTTTATCTCAGCACTGTAACATCACTGTACGGCTATGGTGAGCAGGTAGAAACAAACCGAAGGTAGACAGCACTCAGCGTAGCTGCGCGTGCGGCAATGTCCGTTTAGTAGCTCAGTAGTCGTCAGAATAGGCATTAATTACAGCTGTGGTGACAGAGGCAATATGTCTGCTGGCGACGATGGATTCTCTCGAGTATTTTTTTCAGACAAAAATGAATCTCCTTGGTTCGAAGATCCGAGTCATGCCGTAAATGCTTGAAGAAACAAGAGCCAGCGGGAGCCCAGTTGGCCTGGAAAAAACCTGAACTCCCCAAAGAGAGTCTGGACTGTGAGTAAATCTGAATTTTAGGCGGAGCGTTGAAGAACACGTCCGTCTGACTCTAGACTCGAGAGAGAGAGAGAGAGAGAGAGAGAGAGAGAGAGAGAGAGAGAGAGAGAGAGAGAGAGAGAGAGAGAGTGAGAGAGAGAGAGAGAGATTTTTTTTGATTGATTGATTGTTTATTGATTGACTAAGGACTCAAGATCCTGAATAGTCACAGCCATAAAAATACATCAGATATACATTATAAACGCAGTGTGTGTGCGGTCTCGCAAGCCGCTTACAATAATCACATGACTCGTTAAATATCATTAATATAAAAAATATTTAAAATAGCAAGAATGTAAAAAAAAATTTTTTTTAAAAAGAAAAGAAAAAAATTCCCTACATATAACTTTAACAGTGAAAACTTAACATTTTTATATACAAAAAATAGCGCTACTTAAGACTAAAACTACAACTAAGACTAAATCTAAAGAATGTACAGCTTAGATAAATTCAACGCAAACCGACATTAATGGTCGTAGAGTACCGATATTTATTTGAGCCTCGGATCTAGCGAAATACAATACTTTAATAGGCGAGACTTAAAATATGGCTGGTTATAGAGGGACCGGATTTCATCGGGTAATTCGTTCCATAATTTAGAAGCATTTATTAGTGGTGGCAGCACATTGCTGCTTCCAAGTAAGTGTACTGTCAAGAATAACCCCTAAGAGCTTTAGAGAACCACACGTAGGTATCACTTGACCATTGATGAAAATGTCACGAGGGTTTTGCTCGGTAATTTTACTGTGGAATCCACGAGACCCAAACCAAATGGCTTTTGTTTTACTGCTATTAATACGGAGGCCGTTTAGCGCAGTCCAGTTTTCGATGTTATTTAAAATGGTGTTCATCCTCAGAACAATTCTGTCTGCGTCACGAATTTTGCCACGAATGTAGACACAGAAGTCGTCGGCATACAAATGATACTTACTGCCTATACATACATCAGGTAGATCGTCGATAAAAAGCGAGAAAAAAGCGGACCTGGAAGGGAATTTTTGACGCGAAATATGGGTCGCACCTCGTACATCTACTTTTATCGAAGATTCATATCAGCTTTTATATTTTTGACGCAAAAATGAACAATTTATAGCTTGTGATTTTAAAAAAGTTCAATTTTGTTATTAACCAATACACAAAACATTTACAAAAACATGAAAATGTACTATTTTGAACCTTTTTTCTTAATTAAATGAGGTTTTTATTTTTTTCTAAATAAATAATTTAAAAAAATTAAATGAATAAATTATACGGAAAGGTATTTTCGTGAAAGTAATTGAAATTACCAAACTATCTTATATTATAGAAAATACTAAAGTCTCTATGAATAGAGCACCATGAACATGAAAAAATGTATGTTGAGAAAATCAATTTCGTCAAGACGGCGGGCCGGGGTCCTGCTCCGCCAGATAATTTCGGGTCAATCGGGAACAAATTTTATAAGTGTTATCTCCGACAAAAACGTCAAGCAATGACATGCATTATCTGCGAAAATGTGAACCACAGGGATTATTTTAATAAATTGAGTAATACGAAAATCTTTAGTGATACATTTATAATCTGCTCTGAACACGAAAATCTGTATCTAACTTTAAAAAGTGAAAATGTCAATTTATCAGTGATCAAAACCAACCTTTTCTGAAGTTCAAATAAAAATTTCCAAGTATATGTCATAGGGTTTACTTACGAACTAAAATTAAAAAACCATTTGTTCCATGTTTTGTTAAATTCCAAACTTTGATTCATTCCCATCCCAACCATTACAGATTATAGATGTACCATCTAATCCATTTCAATTCGTTGCAATCGGATAAAATAAGACACAGTCTCAAAAAATACTTTAAATCTATATATATATATATATATATATATATATATATATATATATATATATATATATATATATATATATATATAATGTATAATAGGTTACGTAAATTACGTCAGACTTAACACAAAACTAAAAGCATTATTTTCTAGGGTGTTTTATCTATGCTTTCTGAAAGTTAGAGCTCAGAAGGGGCAGAGAGAAAAAACTTACAGGGGTACCAACATAACGATTTTCCAAAAAGTATCGATATTCAGTAGGCTGTATCTTTAGATATAAGAAACCAATTTGAACGTTTAAAAATGGAATTAAAGATCTTTTAAAGACGAAGAATTTAGAATATAGAAGATCTGAATTCGTTTTGATTTTGTAAAATGGCAAGCCACCAAACATAACCTAAAATACGCAAAATTTTATATTTATATTTAGCTTTATAGGTTCAAATTGGAATTAATGAGAGATTCCACGAATTTTTCGAAAGCAGCAATTTTTGGCCACAATAGTGTGATTGAGAATTGTTCCACTGATGATTTTTTAGATAGTTGCGAAACGATTGAAGAAGATTCTGAACGGGTTCATCAAGCTACAGTCATAAACGAGTTGGCTAATTGGGAATTGCATGGATGGCAAGTAATTCAGTTGAAGTTTTAAGGGGCTTAAGTTCATATAATGATTCAAATCAGTTGATTAATATAAATGCAAATAAAGTTAATAATGTAAAAGTGTTAGACTTAAAGTGGGTAAATTCTACAGATGAATTAAAATTTAATATTAATCAAACGAAAATTATTTATGATTTTTATAGTGGTAAATAAAGGCCGACAAAAAGAGAGTTTTTAGGAATAATAATGTCGGTTTTCGATCCTCTTGGTTTTACGCCGTTCACGATTTAATAAAAAATTTTAATGCAAGAAATTTGGTCTAGCGGTATAGGTTGGGGTGAGACTTTACGCGATGCGGTATTTTTCCATTGGCAATAATAGTTACGCGATTTAAGAAAAGTGAAAATGTGTAGTATTCCGCGGTGCTATCAAATTTGTAACTATCAAGTAAAATAAGCAGAGTTACACGTTCTTGCTGATGCGAGTATGAAGGCATATGCTGTAGTGGCCTATTGGCGATTTAAGTTAGCTAATATTTCGTTTCATGTTTCTATTATTATGGCGAAAAGTCGCGTTGCACCATTAAAGGTTATGTCAGTTCTGCAGCTAGAATTACAAGCAGTTCTTCTAGCGACAAGATTAGCTAAGACAATAGATAGTGACCATGACTTCAAAATTACGGGTAGAGTTTTTTGGTCGGATTCAAAAACTGTTTTGTATTGGGTTAAGAAGGATCCGCGCGAATTTAAAATGTTTGTAGCTAATCGGTTGGATGAGCTTTGCGAGAATTCAGAAGTAAACGAGTGGCAATGGGTGCCATCAAAACATAATCCCGCAGACAACGGTACCAGACTTGCGCCTGACGCGTTAATCAAAGATAGTAGATGGTTTACCAGGCCACATTTTTTACGTGCATTCGAATCTTGTTGGCCAACCAACAATGTTGAATTAAATTGCAATCAGGAAGATTTAGAATATTTAAAAACCGTTTAGCCAGTGATAAGTATAGCAGAGAAATAATCTCCTGTTATAGATTTCTTACAATTTTCATCATTAGTTCCACTTATTGCAACGGTGTTTCGAGTATTAAAAGTAGCAGATGTTCTGTTAAAAAGAACGCGAACTCCATTAGAACAAAAAGTTAAAACCGAAATTTTGTGTTTTAAATTGAGTCAGTTTATTTCATTTTTAGATGAATTAAATGCCATTAAAAAATTTATCTTTAAAAGTAGTAAAATCGCTCTTTTAAGTCCATTTACAGCTGAGTCGGGAGATTTACGTGCCGAGAGTAGGCTACAACATTTTACAAGTGTTGTTTTTTCATTCACCCGATTACTTTAGATGCAAAAGAATCGTTTACAAAACTCTTAATCAAACACTATCATGAACAGTTTTATCAGGTGAGTCATGAGACAGTATTAAATGAAATGAGACAGAAATTATGGATTATAGGATTGCGTCAGGCGTTAAAAAGTTCAATTTCTAAGTGCATAGTTTGTAAATTACGTCGCACTCAACCGGCAAATAGGATAATGGAAAATTTATCACCTGCTAGATTAGCACGTTTTTTGCGTCCATTTAGTCACTGTGGATTAGACTATTTCGGTCCAATGTAAATTAAAATAGGCCGTAGACGGGAAAAAATATGGGGCGCATTGTTTACATGTTTAACAGCAAGAACGGTAAACTTAGAAGTCGCGCATAGTTTGAGCACGGATTCTGCGATTATGTCTCTTCGAAGGTTTGCCGCGTGCAGGGGAACCCCGATTTGCATTTACTCCGATATCGGGACTTATTTTAAAGGAATGCATCGATAATGGACACAAGCAATTAAAGAATTCAATCGAACAGAAATTAATAATTTTGAATGTAAAAATAGTATGGAATGGAAGTTCAATTCGCCCACAGCGTCGCATGTGGGCGGAGCATGGGAGAGCATGATTTGATCTGTAAAAACAGTGTTAGCAACCGTGCTTCAAGAGCCAGGACCTAGGGAAGTGGTTTTATTAACGTTATTAGCTGATATAGAACACAGTATAAATTCCCAACCACTCACGCATGTTTCAATGTATTTTAGCGATCCAAAAGCTCTGACACCCAATCATTTCTTGATAGGGTCATCGTCAGGCCAAATTAGAATTACAAAGTTCGATTTAGAAGCTACATGTCCGCGAAAACAGTGGAGCATGGAGCATGGCTTTGTTGATGCATTCTGACGAAGGTGGTCATGGAGTACCTTCCAACTTTAGTGCGTCGAAAGAAATGGCGAGATCCGCAAATGCCTTTGAAAGTAGGCAATATAGTATTAATATTAGATGACAACACTGAGCGTAATGTATGACGAAATGGCGTCATAATTAAAGTTATCCTGGTTCTGATGGCCAGGTTAGGGTAGCGGAACTTAGAACTGTGAGCAGTGTTCTAAGGTTCTAAGGAGACCCACTAGAAAGCTTATAAAATTTACGGAAGCACAAAACATCTAGGTTTTGTACGCGGGCGAGAATCTTGACGACACACACCGGAGATACGATTAACTTTCATACTCTGTAGTTGATCGTTGCAGCGTAGAAGTCATAAAAACTGCTACGTAGGCTGCGCACCCGGCGATCGAGAGGATCGTTTTCGGACCGCTTTTCCACTCCACCAGTCGAGTGGACTTATAGAACGAGAGGCACTGGGCTTATTGCAGGCGAGGTTTTTTATTGTCCAGATAGCCGAAGAATGGACTAGCTCAGAGAGTGACCTCCTGAGAAAAGTACAGGCACATTGAAGACTAGTCAAGCCGATGTGTTAGCTTAGCTTTTATGCGTTAGTTTAGGTGGTCGGCGACGTCGCGTGTTGCGTATTTTTAATTTTATGATTTCTTAACAGAAAATGTGCAGCAAATGTGTGAACATTCTTGGCGTGGATATTCTCACAAGAGTTTTCTCTGCGTCACAGGCGACGGCCTGGGCAAATACGAGAATAGACGCGCATTTGTTTAGGAAAGTCGTATATTCGAAAATGTCACATGAGATGTGCTGCTCGAGCGCGGGCAGAACTCAAGAATGTACGTTTGTTAGGGATTAGAAAGACTTCTTATTTTGTGCTTTTACGATTCTGCGCTTTGACGCAGAGTCGAGTAAGCGAGCGCACACGAGCGCAGGGTCGAATCGGCACGGTCCCCTTTTTATCACTGGACGCGGAATAGCGGCGAGTCCAGTGTCTCTGCGAGGCACTAAGGCTCACTTCAAGCAATCGGGCGAGCGGAAAGGCGAGCCTGTGCTCAGGAGCGAAGAGCAGAGCAAGCGTGACCCCCTTTATTACCGCGCGCGGATTAACGCCGAGTCTGATATCTCTGCGAGGGACAGACAGTAAACCCAAGTGATTCTGCGTGTTTATATGTATAAGTGTGCCGTACTCGAACAGAGCTCGGAGCGTGCATCATGTATTTTGTCGTCTGGCAAAGAACGTGAGAAAATTGAGAAAGATTGGGAGAAAGCGATTTTTCAGCAATCGGCAGCAAGCGGCCGCTCCGATCGGTCCTGAGGGTAGCGACAGTGAGGGCAGTCTCAATTTGGACACGAAGCTGTAAACTTTGTGAACTCTCCGAGTAGATTACTTATTAAAAATACGCAAATGAACAAATTTCCTTTGTGTTTTGAATGAATTTAATTTTATTGCTTTAAATGACCTTTTTGTAAAAAATGTTAAATACAAAAGGTACTACTTTTTCGAGATCTACAACTTTACTCTAGAAAATTTTTGCGTATAATGAGTTATAATCAAGTAATGATCTAAAAATCGATTTCTTATGACTTTTATGCTTTAATTTTCGATAATCTTGATAACTTTGTTTAAATGACTTTTTAATAAAAATGATGAGTACAAAAAGTTCTATTTTTCGAGATCTACAATTGTACTGTAAATAATATTTGTGAATAATATGTTACAATTAAGTTGCTGCCTAAAATCGATTTTTTACGTCTTTTCATGCTTTAATTATCAGTTTTCTTGATAAATTTTGTTTAGATGGTGTTTTTAGTAAAAAATGTTGAATATAAAAAATTTTGTATTTTTTCGATTTTTTGCTATGAAATTTTTGCGTATAATGTGCTATAATCAAGACGTGGCCTAAGAATCGATTTCTTATGTATTTGCATGCTTTAATTTTTGCTTGTCACGATAAACTTTCTTTTAATGACGGTTTTGGAAAAAATATTAAATACAAAAACTAGTACTTTTTCCAGCTGTACTATTTTAATGTAGAATTTTTTTGCCTATAATGCGTTACAAACAAGTTTTTGCCTGAAATTTATTTTTTATGTCTTTTTATGCTAGAATTATAGTTTTTTCGATAAATTTTCATTAAATGGTGTTGTTGTAGAAACTAGTTAAATATAACAACTAGAACTCTTTCGAGATTGTCACATACGCAAGCGAGCGTCCGTGCCACTGAACGCAGGTGTCGTGTGTCCAGTGGATAACGCGCCTGCGATGCTGACGCTGCGCGATCTTTTCCTTGCACCGACTTTGAGGCGCACTCCGAGCGTATCTCTCGCCAGTTAGACCTGAGCTGAGGACCAATACACTCCTTTCTCTGTAATACAGCAATAAACGCATTGGTCCCGAACTCCTCGCCTTGTGCTTTTTTTAGCCACCACTCCAACCACCGAAGAACTACGGAGCTTAATTGCTCCGTGTAAATAACGCAAACTACGATTCTTACACACCTGCGCACGCAACTATCCTGTCCATAAGAAATTGGCATCCCTTGTGTGTTTTCGCGTGTATGGCACACGAGTGCATTGGACTGCAAATTCAAGAAGAAACGGGGTGATTTGATACACAATTTCAAGAAAGAAAATCTGACTGCTGAGCTTCACGCAACCCTTTGAGCAGCCCTTTCAATTAGCCTAAGGAAAAGACGGGATGGATGATAGGCCCTTTCGCTCTTTGGAATATTTGATAGATAGGACGCACAGAGACCCTTCTTGCTTGAACGCGCAGACAGAAGGGAAGTTCAAGGGCCGTTTTCTTTTACATTTTTACGGGTTTGTCCCTAGATAAATGCGCGCAAATAGTTATGATATTGCTAAAACGAAGATATAGTGCACCCACGGTTAAGAATTCATTTGATATTCGAGGTGCAGACGTGGCGGCTATGCATCCCGGCCTAATTATACCGAACAGATTAGGTGCTGCCGGCAGTCTCAGTGGTCCTAGCGCCTATGTGACTACTAGTTTCCCTACTGCGCATTTAATCGTGCAATCACTCACGGAAATGCAATCTATAGCCACGCAAACGATGTTAACTGCGGTGCCTGATCACACACTGAGCGCGACCAAGGACGCGTTAGTGCAACATCAAGCGTCAGCACAAATCCAAAATTCTTCTGAGCATCCTAGCTGTAATCAGATAACTCAAACGTTGGATCCTGTATCTGTATTTAACGCGAATAATCAAAGACACAATTTCTCATGTCATACAACTAATAATGCCAGTTTATCTCCATCGAGCATAGGTAGCGATATAAAAGCGGTGAAATATCGGAGAGTCGTTCCACGTCATAGACGCAATTATTGTGGCAGAACTTGGAACCTTGGGGCACAAGGTTCCGTACCTAAGATATATATTAAAACCAGAAAATTGGCACTCGTAGCATACAATATTTCTCCCTATATTGCTATTATTGCAAACGTCGAGGCCATGAAATCAAAGAATGTCGGCCTTACATACAAGCTTTTGCAACAAAATTATCAATCCTTACAAGCTAAGTAATGATTAATAAATAAGCTTTCTTTCTCAAAAAAAGAATATAATAAGTGATAAACAATCTTTTTTTTATTAAATAATTAATGACAAATACAAGTCTTTCTAGGAATAATAAATAATACATGACAAATAAAGTTTCTATAAATAAATATTTAATGTTGATTAATTCGTTTAAAATAAATAACCAATTTCAAATAACAAAGGGACTATAAAGTACAAAATAGAGCATAACGAAAAATTCAGAAACATAAAAATATGTTACGAGAAATTCAACATTCTTTCAATTCTGCACCACTCTTTTAAATAGTGCACATTAAAAGCAGTCAAGCTAGCAACTTCTCACACGAAATCCAAAGGCGTCTTCTTTTACGTTCAATTTTAGATTCGGAGGGTCATTCAGTTAAAGAAGAGAGTTAACAAATGCTAACGACGTTCATTATGTCCTCCCAAAGGTGCTCGTTAAATTAGAGATATCCAAGTCAAATGTACTAACGATAAAAATTAGTCCAGAGTTAACAAAAGCCTCTGTGAACTAATAGAAATGTGATTGGCGCGTTGGCGCTGTCCGAAATTAAAATGTAGTCCGGAGTTAACAAACGTCTCTGTGAATAAATAGAAATATGATTGGTGCGTTGACGCCGTGCAAAATCAGAATACAGTCCGGAGTTAACAAATGCCTTTTGAACTGATAGAAATATGGTTGGCGTATTCATGCCGTCCGAGATGAGAATACAGTCCGGAGTTAACAAATGCCTCTATGAACTGATAGAAATATGGTTGGCGTATTCATGCCGTTCGAAATAAGAATACAGTCCGGCGTTAACAAATGCCTCTGAACTGATAGAAATATGGTTGGCGTATTCATGCCATCCGAAATGAGAATACAGTCCGGAGATAACAAATGCCTCTATGTACTGATACTAAAGGACATCAACTAAACAGGCACCACGAAATGGGAACATTATGAACGTCAATTTCATAGGACAAATAAAAAAGAAGAAGAGAAAGACTTTTAAACTTAAAGCAAAATAGAATAAAATTCAATTTTGAGAATTACATTGTACATCTCCTTTTGCTTTCGAGAACTTGCATCCTTTCTCTATCTAAAATACTTCACCCTTCAGCTCTTAACCCTCCTGCGCAGAAGTTTATTTTCGTGTATATGGACTAGATCGAATGTAAGTCTGCAACGATATTTTCTGCAAATTCGTAACATTTTCTAAATAATAATACAAAGTAAAGATTTAAATTTGTGATACAAAATGTATACAAAAATGACGTGCGGTTTGGACGAGTATACTCGGCTCTCTGCGCAGGGGGGTTAAATACAACAAATAAATAAATAAATGAAAAAGCATCCTCACACGAGTTGAATTTTGCTATTTTCCTTTTTGTTACAACAGGTTGTAAATTTTGTATTCACAACCAAACATAATCACAAGAAATAAACACAACACAATCTTTACAATTACATTTTGAAAATACACAAACGTAACAGTGACAATGGTTACTACCTTATTTCAGTAACATGGTTTCTAATAAAAATACAAAATAAACATTCAAGAAACTCAATATAAATTAAGTAAGATGTAATAAATTACTTTAGCAATTAAACAAACAAATCGTAGAAGAAACTTAAGAATAAGAGCAGTCTTTTTCATTTTTTCCATTGTTCTTTCCGTTCTTGTCTCCGTTCCATCTCTCTACAGTATTTCTCGAAATCTTCATAACTTCTGATCTTCTTTTCTTTAATCGCATCCTGGTACTCGGGGCTTAGTTTATCCTTCAGTATCTCTAACCGTTCTCTTAGCGTTGGTGGTTTCTTGAAGTGGCTTACTATGCGCCTGAAACACGTTAAGTAATGGGAGATCTATCATCCATCTCCTTGTGAGCGCTTATACAGTTCGTCCATTATATCATTGTAATCCATTTCCCTTAGGGACTGGTGTTTAAATGTAGTTTTAAACTTATTCAATGTTCTTATGGTTTTAGATATGGTTCTGTACCACACGCTTGCCTTTTTATCCAGTATGGATGGTATGGCTCGGAGTACTTCTTTTCCTGATAATCTGCTGTATGTTTTACAGTCACTCACCCTGGCCAGAAATACTTCTGGGTCTTCGCCCGAAAAGCTAAGTTTCCACCCCTGTACTATCTTCATACAGTCTAGGGATTTATGTGCGCGACTGTCTTTATTGTACCATTTCCTGCTGGATTTGTTTTCTGCTACTCTTCTCCTGTCGTCGCTACTGGAGGTGCTTCTGCTAGTACTACTTTCATCACTACTGATACTTTTTTCTCTTTTCTTCCTCCTATTGTTCTTCTTGTACGACTCCATACTCGTATCTATTTCTGTGTCCGTATTAAAGGAGTGGCGGCTTCGTGTTCTTCGGTCATTTTTTCTACTTTTGTCCTGTTTTTGTTCTTCTCTTCTTGGCTTATCTTCTCTTCTTCCCGTGTTGCTGTGTTCTAGGTAAACCTTGGGTTGTTTTGTCCCTTGGAATTCCAGTTTGTTCGGGACTGGCTACATCGTTCGGCGAGGCATTCTTCCTATTAATTTCTCCAGCGTCTGTAAAGTACGTGTTGGCTTCTCCTTTTGCTACTGACGTTCTTCGAACAATCGTTTGATGCTATTTACTATTTGTGCGTAGTGCCTTGATCTTTCCGTGTCTATGTTTTCTTCCTGTGAATCGGAAGTTGATTCTACTTCTGTCTCTGCCGTTTTGTCCTCTGGCCTCATTTGTGTCGTCCCTTGATTATTACTGGCATCCGCTGGTGGTCCAATATTACCTGCTGCTAATGTGGCGGCTGTTTGATGTTCTGTATTTGCGTTATTCTGCAGCACTGGTATGGGTTGGGTTGTGGTTGGCGACCTTCGACTTATTGGAGACAATTGCACGGTCAGCTGATTGGTGACTATTACCTAGTTTTGTAGGTTTGTCCTTAGTTGGTTTAGTGAGCATGCATCCACGCCGTAATAGATTGGGTGTGACGCTAGATGGTTAGCCAGTTCCCTGTTTATATATATATATATAACTGGCGATTACCGTTGATCTTGTTCATCTATAAGGGACAAAAAAAATTCCCTTCGTATTCTTCTTCGTTGTTGTAAATATCTTCCTGTAAATAAATCTCTCTTTCCCTGACTGTAATAATAAATGTGACACGAGGTGGGGCTAATGTACACCTATTGGGACTGGGGGCCCAGTTCTTTTGTCAACACCAATGCAAGTTATTGTAATGATAGTAAAGATTATACGTGACTGGAGAAAAGAATTTTATGCGTTTGTCTGACCAGAGATTTTGTAAAGGAAAACTTTTAGTCAGTTTTTATTTTATGGGTTTGAATTTTTAAACTTCCGTTTCCAATTCAGATACATAAAATTATTCTGTACTACAGCCTTGCTTTGAGTAATTAGGCATTCACACAGTTACCCGCCATTCTTGTTGCAGTGGTGCTGACGCAAGTTACCAGTTTATTGGGACAATTATATAGGTATTATTTTTATTGATTCAAAATATAATGTGTTTATATATACGTTGCGCGCGGCCAGCAATTAGTCGTAAGTGATCCGCGATCTACTCACCAGGTCGAGTGAGAGTGGTATAAGCTGGGGGTTAAACACCAACAGATTTTTCGGAAAATCGACAATTTTACAACATTGATTCCTTCAACGTAAAAAAAAATTTTAAACACTTCCGGAAATTTAGAAAAGAAATTTTTTTTTTAAATTTATCCGGAAAATTTGAAAAATTTTGCCGGAAAATTAATCGATTTTAATTTTTAACTTACCTTAAAATTAAAAAAAAATTAAATTTTTCCGGAAAATTAACCGAACTTAATTTTTAACTTTCCTTCAAATTCAAAAAAATTTAAATTTTTCCGGAAAATTAACCGAATTTAATTTTTAACCTTGTGTTTAAATTAAAAATTAAAAAAAAATTTTAATTTTTAATTTTTCCGAAAATTTTGAAAAATTTTCCGGAAATTAACCAAATTTAATTTTTCACTTTCCGTTTAAAATAAAAAAAAAATTAATTTTTCCGGAAATTTCGTAAATTCTCCCGGAAAATTAACCGAATTTAATTTTTAACTTTCCGTTTAAATTAAATTATAAATTTATTTTAAATTATCCCAAAAATTTACCAAATTTAATTTTAATTAAATTTTTTTTTAATTTTTTCGGAAAATACGATAAATTTTCCAGAAAATTAACCGAATTTAATTTTTAATCTTTCCATTAAATTAAAAAAAAATTTATATCTTTCGGAAAATTTCCCCGCATAACCACTAACGCTTCTGTGTCACTGATCGAATACACTTAGGGGAAAACAAAAGTTTCTCTTTCCACCCGTCTGCTCACTTGACTGACTTAAATAATTTTGTGTGCTCGGTTTGTGCTGGCACGCCTAGCGCCATTTAAATTTTTCCTAGAGAAAGTCTCCCATCCTCCCTGTGTACCGTCTATTTATTATCAATCTAATTAAAAGCCCCACGAGTGGGCGACATGTGATGTTGCTTCCGGCTCTTAACTAAATAATGCCTGAACACATTCGCGAGAACATAAGCGAATTTTATTCGGACGCCAGCTTATGCTACTATGCTTGGGCTTACGAGAGGTCCTCTCCCAGAGGAAGTTCCGATCGATCGAACACCGGCTCCTGGTGCAACCCTCGGGGACCCCTGAAATCCCGAATGCGTGGAAGAGAAAGTATAGTTGTGAAATAAACACTCGGGTGCTTTACTGAATCTTTCGTTTATTCGGGAAAACCTAACTATTTTCAAAAACTTCTAACCAATCCGCAAATTAATATGAGCACGTGCGCGCGTACGCGATCCTAACACCCGAGCTGGGTAATCTTAGTCATTACAATAATATAAAATGCGCCGCCCCGATAATAACGCGCCAGAGGTCAGGGCCAATCAGGACCCTTATCTGCTTAGTAGCCTTGAGCTGATTGGTCGTTTGACTCGGAGGGGTGCGTGCGTGTTATCATACGCGTCATCTATACGCGCGGATATTTGAATCCGTAATTAATATAGCGGCAACTGCTGCGGCAGCATGCCCCCGTACAGGTATATACATATCTATATATACTCCCAGAACGCGCCGAGTTCCTTCAAGTTGCCCGCCTGCGGCGAGTATATCTATATACATCGTCCGTACTCACTGTAGTATCGTACAGCTCAGCGCCTCCGCTGCTGG
Organism: Gastracanthus pulcherrimus; assembly: GCA_949152435.1. NCBI lineage: Eukaryota > Metazoa > Arthropoda > Insecta > Hymenoptera > Pteromalidae > Gastracanthus > Gastracanthus pulcherrimus. Next base: position 78,754,737 of record OX424576.1, read on the forward strand.
CTACGCAGTTCTTTCCCCTCTCGCCGTCTTCTCCCACTAGGCTTCAGCCTTCGCATAGCCTCGCTTCTCTCTCTCTCTCACTGTCTCTCTCTCTATCTTCTCTTTCTTCTGGCTCTTGTCGTCGTGCAACCGGTAGGTGCTGCCGCCGCTGTTGTTGCCTGCTTTCCGCCGGCGTGGTCTCGCTGAATGCGGTCTAGCTGACGCTTCGTCGCCCAGGAGCCGCTTTGATTCGGTTCCCCCGGTGTTACTGGCGACTGCTGCTACCTTGGCCGCTTCTGCGTGTATGCGCGAGGTGTGTTGGGCTAGTGCGAGTGCGCGTGTATGTAGTCGGTACAGGTGCGGCTAGCGCAGTCACATCTGCATATGTACCGGCTGCCTCTCCTCTAGTCTGCGCGGATCAGCTGTCGTCGGTTCTTGTTGGCTGTTACAGCGGCTCTTCTCCGGAGGATTCCCTGGACGCAGGTGTTCCTGCATTGTGGCGTGCTGGTATGTGTGTCTGTGAGGTGTGACACGGTGCAGTGCCCGCTGCACCGTCTATGCACTATGTATCGTGTCCCATGTTTTGCCGTCGGATGATAGTTCGTCGCTTTGATGAGTTCGCGGTTCCTTTCTCTCATGTACCTCGGGAAACGCGAAAATATCCCCCCGTTAGTATTAATCATAAATTATTAAATGCCAGCCCGGGTATAGTTAGGCTCGCGCGTGGACTTGTTGGCTGGTTTTCCTGTAATGCGTGTTAATACGCGTTAGCTATTTTAAGTGACGTTCCCTACGTCACAACGTATAATGATGTACTTATCAGTTATTCAAAGAAAAAACCGAGAATCTACAAACAACTTTTAAACAATTTTTAATATTGCAATTTCAGAGTGTAAATATCAAAATATCCATTAAAATATTTTAATTCAATGGACTCTTTTTAATACATTCAAACATGCTAAATCCTTCAAGTGTAAATACCAAAATATCTGATACATTCTTTTCGCATTTTCAAACAATGCAAATATAAAAAGTTCAAACTATTAAAAATTAGTAATTATGTTTCAAATTTCAAGTATTAGTTTTAAAGTTTAAATACTAAAATGTGTACCACACTCGTTCAATATTTTCAAGCAATAGAAGTTTAAAAAGTCCAAATAGTTAAAATTAGTAAATATCTTTAAAATTTCAAATACTACAATTTTTAAGGCGTAGACACTAGAATATTTATCACACTCTTTCAATATTTTCAAACAATAGAAGTTTAAAAAATCCAAACTGTTTAAAATAGTAAATATATTTCAAATTCCAAATACTACAATCTTTAAAGTATAAATACTAAAATATCTAACACTCTCTTTAAATATTTTCAAACAATGCGAGTCTAAAAATTTCAAACTATCAAAATTAGTAAATAACTTTCAAATTTCAAATACTACAATTGTTAAAATGAAAACACTAAAATATTTCTGATACTCTTTCAATATTTTGAAGCAATACAAGTAAAACAAAGATTTACATATTATACGTTATCACTGGGGTGATGTGTTTATGTATTTTCCCGGGGGGTCCCGATATTTTACCAGATCTATGAAAGTTACAGGTGAAGCGAGACCGAATTAACCAGCCTCCGCTCCCACGGAAACATATGAGCTGGCGAGATTACGGCCGGTGGGAAGAGTGCTCCACGGTTACGCTATGTATCCATGGAGAAGCTCTGTTTCGTGCCAAGAAGATCAGTTCCGATAATCTACGAGGCAGTGCCCAGGAATGAGCTAATACCAGCTCCGCAGTTGCAGCGAGGCTGCGAGGAGAAACCATAAGAGTCTTCCCCGTCCCTCAGAAAGGCGAGCGACACAGCAGCAGCGAAGCTTCTACGAGAGACTTTAAGTGCCCCCCCCCCCCAGCGAAATGATCGGTGCAGCGGCGACGAAGCCGCGAAGAGAGATCGTAAGAATCTCCCGCGCCTCCAGCCGAGTTTTCGACAGCAGCTTATCATCGAATATCTAGGAGAAGAAGATGCGAAATGTTTAAGCACAAGCAGTGCAAAAATTAGAGTGTCTTTCACAAAAACATTTATTTTGCTACAATATTTTAAGAGTATTCATCTCTTATGTAGATCGTTTAATATCAAAATCTAATTCAACATTAATTGACAATTTTCAATCTCATTAATCTCAACTAATGACGCGTTCTAAAATATTTTAATAAGTAAGCTACTTCAATCATACGTATGTATAAATAGTCTTTACGTTGTATTGTATAATCAATTCTTGTCATTCTAATCTCATAATTAACGATAATATCTCATATCATATGTGAGCAATAACTCTAAAATAATATCTGCGTTATAATGCTTAGTAAATTCTTGTAATTCTAATCTCATAATTAAGGAAAATATCTCACTTCAGTGTGAGCAATATTTTTATGGAATGATCTACATTGTAAGTTTAAAAGAATAAGAGAGAGAGATATACACATTTGTTTATATATACTTAAGAAAACATGAGACAACAGTACACATACAACACGCACACTATCAGCTATTCTATTAAACTTAATTTTTCTTCTCTTTCTCAAAGATAATGACTAAAGTTTGTATTTTTAATGTTATTTTGAATTGTGAATTTTTAAACTCTTTGTACTTAAATTTTAAATCTTTTGAGTTGTGAGTCTTAATTTTATTCTTGAATTTTAAATATTAAATTTTTATTCTAATTTTGGATTTCAAATTTAACCTTGTTTGCTCGGTAATTCTAGCGTTTCTGAAGGCAGTTCTTCGGACGTTGGGGCCGGGAGCTCTTCCTCTCCTTCGGATTCGTGCGGTAGCTCGCTGTTGTCCGCGTAGTGCGGTGCGAGGTCGGTCACACTGGCTTCCCCGTGAAATTGTTCGTTTTCATCTGTTAATTCATAGATGTTTGGACTTGTTTGTCCAGTTACGGTGAAAAGACAAGTGAATCTCGGTGAAAATTTTTTCATTATGCCTTGTGCGGCCGAGGATTTTACCTGATTTTGTTTCCACATTTTCTGCCCGATGGAGCACTGTACCTCTTAGTGCTTAGCATTATAGTACTTTGCTTGGCCGGCTGTATCTACATTTGCGTTTTCGCACGCATCTTTTTGTAGCTTGCCGGGCTGTTCCATACGCCCTTTACACTCAGTTACAATCTCGTGCTCGGCGTTATCGTCCGCTTGAGCGGCTTCTCTTCGACACTATGACTTTGGGTCGGCCATAATTTAGCATAGCCGGTGTGGTTTTCAAGGACTCTTGCTTGGACGTGTTTATGGCATACGCAAATTCTGCGATATGTAGGTCCCATATATTATAATTTTCCTCGATAAATTGAGTTATTATGGTTTTCATCGTCCGATTAATTCGTTCGACCATATTTAACTGTGGATGGTAGGGTGGTAGTGTCGTATGGTGCACGTATCTGGCACTCAAGAATTTTTCCATTGCGCCGTTTCTAGACTCGGTCCCGTTGTCCAATAAGAAAACCGTGGGAGTGCCGAATCTTAAACACAAGCGCTCGTTCAAGTGCTTTATGATATTTACTGTATTCGCTTTTCTGATAGGAATGCACTCTATCCAGCGAGTGAACATGTCTTGAAAGATAAGCAGATACTGGTGTCCTCGTGGAGTTTTTGGTTGTCGGCCCATTACGTCGCCGGCTGCCATCTTCTATGGATGTGAAAAGCTGCGAATACTCATGAGACCTGTGGGCCGGAGCTCAAATGCTTGCACTGTTTGCAGATCATACACTGTCGCACGTATTTTCTGGTATGTTTTATGTCGGCCGAGATGTCCCGCCATTGGCCCGTCATGAAATTTGTAAAGTGTCTGCCGCCTTTGCTTCCGCGGAAGTACTAACTTCCACGTCCTCAAAAATAACTTCGAGGGAATGATCTGAGCGATAAGAATAAATCCGGCCGCCTACTACTTTCCACCATGGAAAATCGAGGGACTTCTCTGTTACTTGATTTCTCTTTTGAGTATACCAAGCGTCGCTCGTCGGCTCGTCGAACTGAATGCAGGCTAGAGCTTCGCTCTCGTGTTCGTGCATACGCGAGAGCGCGTAAGGCACGTCATTCAGTTTGCCGCTGCACGATTCCAAGGAATAATCGTAATCTTGAAGTTCCAAAGCCCATCTGGCGAGACGTCCCGTGGGGTTGCGCAAATTGCACAGCCACTGTAAGCTGCGATGATCAGTCACAACTTTATAGAGACATCCCTCCATGTACGAACGGAATTTGTGGTTTGGCCAAATAACGGCTAGCCAATCGCGCTCCGTCGCCGGGTAATTACGTTCGGCCGAGGTCAAAGTTCTACTCGTAAAGGAGAGAACTCTTTCCTCACTCTCGATCAACTACGTAAGCACCACCACGAGCCTTGTAGTTGAGGCGTCGGTTTGTATGCAATATTGTTGAATGCAGCACGGCCGATGTAAAATAGGGGCCGATGCGAAGAGCGATTTTATCTGCTCAAACGAGCTTTGATCTGTTTCGTCCCATACGCATTTCCTCCCTTTCATCATCAGTTTATTCAAATGTTCAGAAAATGTAGCAAAGTTCACAAGGAATTTACGCAGTTGTTTGAGAGTTTTTGGTTCCTGGAACTCCATAATTGAATCGATTTTGTCCGAGTCCGTACGAAATCCGTCATGATTTACGAGCACTCTAAGTACTTCACCTTCTCTTGGAAGAAAATACTTTTCTCCCGATTAATGGTGAGACCGGCTCGTTTGATTCTTTCGAGCACCCTCTCGAGCATTCGCATGTGCTCTTCGAAAGTCTTGTCTTCATTCAAATGGCAGTCACAATACGGCTGAAGGTCAGGAGTTATCAGGGAATCGAGCAATTTTTGAAAACAAGCGGACGCATCTGATAAGCCGTTCGGAAGACGTTTTCAGTGGAATAACCACAGGCCCGACACAGTGAATGCTGTGATTGGCTCACACACCTTTTTGACCTGGATCTGGTGATACACTCTACTGAGATCGATCGTAGAGATGTATCTCGTACGTTGGAGTTTACTCAAGATTGTAACGATATATGGAAGGGGATAAGCGTTCGTACTTGGCACAGCATTTACTTTATGTTAAACAATGCAAAAGCGGTAAGTGCCGTTCACTTTCTTAACCACAACGACCGGGCTTGACCAGCCGCTGTTCGAGCGCTCGATTATCCACTCTTTGAGTATTTTGCTCACCTGAGCGTGCATCTCCTCTTATATCCGGTTGGAAACTGAATAGTACTTTTGTTTGATTGGTCGGTAGGTGTCGATGCGGAGATCATACTCAACGAGATTCGTGAAACCAAACGGCTCTTTTTTCTCTGATATTACTCTATCGAGTAATTCTTTGAGCATTCTTTGCTCGTCAATGTCGATATCAATCAAGCCGATCGATGCGAGGGCATCGCCGCACAGTGGGGTAAATGGAAAAAATTCATTTCAAAATCAAATATCTTTTGACAGGAAAAACGAAATGATATGAAACTTTTTAGAAATGAAAGATCAGAGAGTGTAGATTATAGGAAAACTATAGAGAAAAGTCAACAAAATGTTTCCAACCATGAAAAATTCGTGAAAATTCGACCATTTAAATAAACTGTAAAACTCATGCTACCGAAAGGAAAATTTATAGTGTATACATTCCAAACTTCGTTGTGTATAGATTTTTTCATGCTGTACATGAATACACTCGGGAAAATTCCCCTCGACTTTTCATTCATGAGAAAAACGAGGTTAAAAATGGAAAATGAACCAAATATCATATTTCACGGTTGCTTGTATCACAAGTATAGAAATTTCTGTAGGGTCCTATTTTTTAAGCACAGAATTGATAAAAATATGTATTATTGTTAAATAAGTACAAGAAAAGCAGTTAAACAGTTTAATTGGAGGAAGCTACCGACTAATGAATTAGCAGTGATTTTTTAAGTAGATTTCTTATATGAATAACAAGGAAATGAAAAATAAATGTAGTATATTTTTAGTTCATTAATAATATTTAGTTGTTAGTTCTCACAAAATTCAAACAGATCTTTCAACAAAGAATACAGATAATTACATTAATAATCGGGTTCAATGAACAAAATGAGACCTTGAAAATTCAAATTGGATAAACAAAATAAAAAAGTCTCTACTATTTTGTCAACTTTCTCTCTTTTAACGTCTAAAGTTGACAATATCTCATTTTACAATAACAGAATGTTGATAAAAATTTCTATTTAATTTTTACATAAACCCCTTATTTCATAACATACTGACTTTCATATCATTATGTGTGATTAAATTGTAGTAAAAAATGGTTGTTTTTTAAGACATGTATCTACGCATACATCTTGCTTAAAGTATCGATTATTTCTATCGGAATAAACAACTTTTGTATTACAGCAGAATACGTATTTTTAGTCCTGTTAGTTAACTTAAAATTTTCCTAAAAACATTTCATTATAAGATAACAAACTTTATTGCGATGTGTATTTTACAAACTAAAATAGTGTATTCATAATATTGATTTTAGTGAAAAATATTACCTTACTTCTATAGCCCGGCAAGTTTAATACTACAAAAAAATACATTATGTAAATTATATACCACCAAGAGCTACATTACTATAGATGGTAATTTTTTCAGGAGAATTGACCTTAAATATAAAAATGAATATAATAATTTATTGTTATATGGAAATATAAGAAGCAATATTGTATGAAATAGGATTATTTCTTGATTAATTTCACAGGAAATTGCCGATATAAAATTCAAAATATAATTCGAACATGATAAGTTACATATAATTGTTTCTAAAGCGATGTGATTTTGCGGGTTATGATTATTTCTTAATTTTTATATCGGGAAGTCCCCCTGGAACTATTTAAGGAGTAAATTGACACTTTTAAATTTAAAATCGATTTAAAATTGAATAAGTGTCATTTTTAAAAATATTCGATTTTGCACACTGCAATAATTGCGCAAAATAGTACTCGTACATTCCTGCACTACAACGGAAATTTGTTATTATTGGTATACAAAATGAAAAAACGTTATAAAACAAAAATGATTCGATGAATTTTGCAAATTCCTTTTGTTTTTAAATCTTCATCAAAAGATGAAACAAATAATCATTCATTGGTCAAAAATGACCGCTAATACCCAAGAAATAAGTAATGAAAATAGTATATTACGATACGAGTGCGCAAAGAAGGTGATTCCCTACACCTTCGCATCGCACGAGCATCGTACACTATTTTTCCTATTGAGTTGTGCAAAGTTCGACACCTTCAATTATTATAAAAGGTTGCAGCGCGGTGGGGTAAGGTCGCAGGAAAGGGGGGGGAGGTTCGAGGGGTGGGCGATGCCCCCGCCCAAAAAAATGTAAATTAAAAAATTAGTATAAATTTATTAAGTTGAAAAAAAATAAATATTTTACATTCATTTTTTGTTATTATTTATATTAATTGTAACTTGACAATTGAAAAATCGAAATGGGTTTAGGGTTGGGTTTATAGGTTGGGTTTATGGGTTTAGGGTTTATGGGTTTAGGGTTGGGTTTATGGGTTTAGGGTTGGGTTTATGGGTTTAGGGTTCGGTTTATGGGTTGGGTTTATGGGTTTAGGGTTGGGTTTAGGGTTGGGTTTATGGGTTTATGTTTGGGTTCATGGGTTTAAGGTTTATGGGTTTAGGGTTGGGTTTATGGGTTGGATTCATGGGTTTAGGGTTTATGGGTTTAGGGTTGGGTTTATGGATTTAGGGTTTATGGGTATAGGGTCTATGGGTTTAGAGTTTATGGGTTAAGGGTTTTAGGGTTTAAGGGTTTAGGGTTTATGGGTTTACGGCTTACGGGCTTAGGGCTTACGGGATTACTGTTTACGGGTTTACAGTTTATGGGTTTAGGGTTTACGAGTTTAGGGTTTACGGGATTAGGGTTTACGGGCTTAGGGTTTAGGGTTTTGGGTTTAGGGTGTAGAGGTTCAGTGTTCACGGGTTCAGGATTCACGGTTTCAGTTGAGACGGCCTGTACCTATACCCATATTATCAAGAACGGTACCATTAATTATTATTGTTAATGTTAATATGATATTAACATTAGTAATCATTATAAGCAAAATAAATTAGTTAATACACTTAGGATATAAAAAAAACGTAGTATTAATTAAAAGTTAGTTTTTTTATAAGAAATCATTTAATTAATTATTTAATTATTGCGGAAATGATTCGGTTTTATATTTGTTAACTAAGATGATACGGCGGGGCCAACGTAATGGCTAAGAACGCGCGCGTGTGCATATACACACACGAGCGCGCAGACATACGAAAGCGTGTTCAGCGAGGAGCAACGAATTCGCGAATATTGGAAGAGTGGGGATTCGCGAATATCGTGAGAAGGAGGACGGGAGCGAGAGAGATGGAGAGAGTGGGCTCGGGTATATATCGGCGACGCACAGCCGAGGAAGCACTGAGTTTTCTCTGACCTCTCAAGCCGTGGCTAGCCAGCGAGCAGGCCTCGCGCTCGGGATACTAGGGTTAACTCGGGCCGCTTCTTGTGGTGAACACACGGTGATGTGGCGAATCCTCGCCTATCTACCGCGTGTAATCTCTCTCTTTCGCTTCCCTCTATCGCAACTCCACTCCTCTTTAATTGTACTTTTACCCTCAATAAAAAACCAAGTTTCACACTAATAATTATAACTCATTTTTCCCCGCCTCCACCTATTATTCGGGTGCGCCGGACGTCCTTCAGTAGCAACTGGAGGGGGAAACGCGCTAACGAATTTCATAAAAGGCATAGCTCGGGCGGCCAACGCGCTGCCCGAGACTACGTCTTCAGGGTTTTACCCGAGAAAAGCGCGCTGGTGCCTTTCTCGGGGTTTTGACTGCTTGCCCGGCGGAGAGCTAACGCGCCCTCCTGCTGGTTCGAGTTAGCATACCAAAACCCAAAGCACAGTTGCACTTCTGCAGCTCCGACCTCGGCGGCTGCAGGAGCGTGACTATCAGGGGGAATTCCGGAAGAGGTTGTTTCTCGCGCACTTCTTCGGGTCCGTACGCGAACCGCGTGTAACAAAAACACAACTGGAAAACGAACTCTCCTACGTTGGAGTAGAAGAACGGCTTAAGTCCGTCACATTGGCGCCCGAACAGGGACTCGAGGGAAAAAAACACGTAGAAACAGCCTTAAATGATTCCGGAATGGGACGGGACGTTCACAGAAACGCGTATACATTCGCGTATTACAGACACGCAAAAATTGATAAATCGGTTAATTAAGATTGATGAGGAGAGATGGGGAACGATATTAAGTCTTGACGAGAAAGTACGAAATTTAAAAACAGAGAATGATAATTTAAAGAATAAAATTGCACATCAGCGTCAAGACATGCAAAATCTATGGAAGTCGTTAGATGAGGCGATACAAGTTGTCAACAAATTAACGATAAAAACCGAAAAATTGAGTGGCCATCTGGGAATAGTTACAGGAAAAATGATAACAAAATTCGGGAAATTCGAAAAAATACAGCAGGAACAAGATGATAAGATCATTGAGCTCACGCGCCGTATAAATTCGTTAAAAATTGAATAAATTTAATGAAGGGAAAGTTCAATCCATTTTTTGCAAAACGAGCGAAAATTTAAATGATAGATGAAAAATTAGGTCATTAAAATTATAATTTCTGGCGGATATTTATAGTAATAAAAATATATTATTTATAAAAATAAAATATTTTACAAGTATTTTTTTTATTAATATTTTTTCTTAAAAAAAAAAAAAAATACAAAATGCCGCAAAATAAAAGGTTATCGGGGGCGTTTATGACAGACATCGAGACGACAGCTCCCGTGGAGAGTCTCGATGATGAGCAACGTAAGCACCGCGATTGGGAAAAGGCAGTTTCCGAGGAATTAAAATGCCTAGATGAGAGACAGGACGAATTAGAAAGTAAAATTACTAATTTAGTTAAAACTCCGGATGGACTAGAGTCACCTCCTTTAAATACTTCACGTATTGAAGCGATAAATACCGATTTAGTTGCACGCATAAATGCACTGTCAGACTTGTTAAAAAAAACCCAAGTCGCGAGCACCGCAGAAACGCAGCGGGGCGCGAAACTAGAAGCGGCCGTGAAAGCCTTAGAAAATCGTGTCAAAATACTGGAAACGGAAAATGATAATTTAATAACGGAAAATACAGAGTTATATTCAAATTACGAGAAGTTGAGTAAACAATTTGAAGATAGTGATAGCGGGGGAGAATTGAAAAAATACTTAATCGCGCGATTAGATGAGGTATATGAGAAAAACGAACAGGCGGTTAAAAAACTCGAAAATTCGATCAACAAAAACAATGCGGGGCGTGCCAGTTCGGCAGGGACCAGCGGAAGTGAAGCATCGAGAAAAATAAAATTAAATATACCTAAATTTAAGGGGTTACCCTCGGAAAGACCGATGAAATTTATATTTGAGTTAGAAAACTATTTTACATTAATACGGCCGGATGCCGATGAAACACTATGTGTAATTTCGCAGGCACTAATAGACGATGCTCATAACTGGTGGTACCTGCAGGAGGGCCAAATAAAAGATTACGACGATTTTTTAAACAAATTCAAAGAGAGGTACTGGAATTCGAATATGCGACGAATGGCGAAAAGAAAAGTAGAGTTCGGGCAGTGGTATGCTTCAGCGTCCATGAATCGCGTAAATTACGCGATTTATATCCTGGGATTAACGAAAGAACTTGAACTCGAATTACCCGAGGAAGACCTGGTATTAAAAATCGGCGAGCATTTTGAGAGGAGTATCAGGTTAGCTATAGCAGGGCAAAGGGTAAAAGATAAAAATAGTCTATTGAAAATACTAGCAGAATACGACAGCGATGATCAACGCACAAAAGGCGACCGCGCGCCCGTTAACACGGTAGAAACGAAAAAATTCACGAGTAACGCGCCGAGCCAATCCGCGGCTCCTGTTGCAAATACGGAAGGTAAAAAACCTTGGCAAACGAAAAATATAAGTGCCATGCAAAATGCGAAACCAACCGAAAGTCAAAGAACCGGGAATAATACGTATAAAAATCCTAAAAAATGGAAAAACAACCAAACCAATAAGTGGAGAGATAAGAAAGATCAATCGGACATAAACGTGTTCGATATAGATATCAGCGATGTTCGAACCCCGGGAAACGGGGATTAGTTGCGTCACGTAATTCGGATCTAGAAGTAAAAAATAGACGGGGCGCAACTGAGCACTTAAATGTAGCTTCTATAATAGAAGACCCGCGGGAAACACTATTATACGATGTAGAACCCGCTGGAGAAAATGCCGAAACCACGTGTTGTCCGGAAATCAGCATAAGCGTATACGGAAACGAAGTAAAAGCGTTAATCGACACGGGGAGTGAAGTCACGGCGATTTCAGAAGAATTTTATTACGCAAATATTGATAAACTTAAAGAATGCCCTACACTACCTATAAGTGGAAAAGTCATTAAAGGCGCGCAGGGGCAAAATCGGCGAGATTAAAGTTCCAAATACTGCTAACTATAACTATCGGAGGATTAGAGGCAAAATTAATAATTTTAGTAGTGCCAAAATTGGTAAAACCATGTATCATCGGGTATGACTCAATAAAAGCGTTAAAAATGCTAATTGACACGGTAAATCAAAACTTATTATTTCAAGTAAATCAGAAAGACGGTGTTATCGGTTACACAGATAGGCGGTTCGCGTCGAACGAATATACGTCTCTGTGCATCGAGCATGCAAATGAGTACCTCGAAAATGAGGTAGATCTCAGGAATCACTTCGACGAGGACGATGGAAAAGGTACGGAATCCCGCGAAGAATCGTACGATATCTCAGTAGAAGAAATCGACGATAAAGTAAATTTATGTGAAAATCTAAATGAATCACAAAAAACGAAATTAAAAGAATTACTTGTAAAATATAAAAAAGTGTTTGAAAAAAAACCCGGTTTGCTAACTACCTATGAGCACGAGCTAATTTTGAAGGACGATACACCCTTCTATACTAAGCCCTATCCTATACCACTAGCATATCGCGAGCAGGTAAAAAAGGAAATAAACCGAATGTTGGAATTAGGAATCATTAGGCGCTCGACCAGCCCGTATATTAACCCAGTAGCCGTAGTTAAAAAAAAGGACGGTTCTGTGCGATTATGTTTAGACGCTCGAAAACTGAACGCGCGGCTTATTGATGATTACGAGGGGCCGCCAGGCGTTGAGGAGGTATTGCAAAGATGCGCGGGAAAGCCGATAACAAGTACCTCAGACTTCACGTGTAGTTATTGGCAGGTAAAGCTCGCGGAGTGGTGCGAAAAATATACGGCTTTTAAGTGTGATAATCACATTTATGAGCATAACGTGGTACCCTTTGGGATAAAAACTAGCGGATCAGCCTTAATTAGAGGACTAGATCAAACAACGTCAGATTTTGACGAATTTTTAGTATTGTTTGTGGACGACATGGTGATAAAATCAAAAAATTTCGAAACACACCTGTCGCACTTAGCTGCGCTGTATGAAAGACTCTTAGCCCATAATCTAAGATTAAATTTTAAAAAATCAAACTTTATGTGCGAGGAAATCGAATTTCTAGGCCACTTTATATCAGCACACGGAATCAGGCCGGATCCCGAGAAAATAAAAACAATAAAAAATTTTAAAAGACCCCGTAATGTAAAGGAGTTACAGAGTTTTCTGGGGTTTGTCAATTTTTACACTAAATTCGTAAAAAATTATTCGCACCACACAAAACCTTTGATTGAGCTGCTTAAAAAGGGTTCATTTTTTGATTGGACCGCAGTGCAACAAAGAGCTTTTAACAATATAAAAGAAATTTTTGATGAAAACATTATTTTAAAATACGCAGACCCGAAACGGCCTTACATACTTTCCACCGACTCTTCGGATTTTGCGTGCGCCGCGGCACTATCGCAATTAAATGACGAGGGTGAAGAAGAAGTCGTGTGTTTTGTAAGTAGAACTTTAAAAGGGAGCGAGGGCGCATACTTTACCACTGAGAAAGAAATGGTTGCATTAGTATGGGCATTAAAGAGATTGGACACGTTTTTACGGGGGGCAATAAATATTTACGTGAGGACAGATCATAAAGCTCTGGCCTTTTTAAAAACATGCAAGTACCGTAATGCCAGGTTACAAAGATGGAATTTAGCTATACAAGACTTTAATATCGACCCGGAATATATACCGGACAAAGAAAACGTCGTCGCGGACTATCTAAGCCGCGTCACCGATTTAGAGCCGAACCGCGCGGAAAAAACTGAAATAATAATAGCCGCAGTGGTACAACAAAAGCCAAGCCCGGCGTTAATCAATTTGTGTAAAAATATGGATAAATTACAAAGAAGTGAGCCATACGCGTCTCAGATTATGGAAAAACTAAGGGCTGGGGACGCTAAAATAAAAAAGAAATTCGAAATTCGAGAAAATATATTATATAGAATTATGATTAATTGTGCAAAAATATATATACCAGAGGGGAACTTAAAACCACTTGTAACGGAGGTACACGTGATATATGGACATGTGGGGCCGCGAAAAGTATATAAAATAATTTTAGAGCATTTTTACTCACGAAATTTACGAAAAAGGGTAGCTGAAATACTAAAAACGTGTGATACATGCCAAAAAACTAAATATTTAAGGCAGCGATATGACGAAATCACGCAACCTATATTAACTAATAAACCGCGAGAAATGTTATCGATAGACTTTTTTGGTCCCTTACCCGTGTCGAGAGGTGGTGTAAAATACATTTTAACTACTATAGTATTTTATCCTCTAAAAAAGGCGAACACGACAGCGGTAATTAGAAAATTAATGAATGATTACATACCAACTTATGGGAAACCGGAGGCAATAATATCAGACCATGGGACGCAGTTTACGAGCAAAAAATGGATTGATACATTAAAAAACGAGGGGATACGCATAATATATTCATCTATCAGACACCCTCAAAGTAACATAATCGAGCGTGTACACCGAGAATTGGCAAGGTTTTTACGCACTTTCGTAAAGGATAAACACGGCGGGTGGGCTCTGTATATTCGAAAAATTCAAAACATTATAAATGAAATCCCTCATGAAACGACGAACCAGCCACCTATCTTATTGCATATGGGCCATAAGCCAACAAGGATATGGGAAAAATATTTAAAAATACCAGAAGAGGACAACGATGTGTCCCGCGACAATAGAATATCACTAGCTCGCGACTATGCGCACAAATTCGTAAAGAATAGAGCAGCGAAACGGAATGCGAATAAAACACACTTTAAATTTAAAGACGGCGACAAAGTGTTAGTGAAAGCTTTAAACGTATCGGATGCGGAGAACGGCAAAATAGCAAAATTTTTTGATGTTTTTGAAGGGCCATTTATCGTGCAACAAGACGTGGGAATCGATACGTATTTACTTTACGACCCGGTATTAAAAAAAGAACGGGGAAAATTTCACTTGGCAAATTTAAAACCGTATTACAGTGAGTAAGTAATCAAAAGAAAAATCTATTATTGAAACAAAAAATTGACAAATGAGATAAACTAGAATAAACTTTTATAGTATAAACTTGTTTTTGTTCACACGAAAATAATCATAAATTGGGCAAGTGAAATTTGATACCGTTAGGGTATTCTCTCTCTGGCACGGTCAAATAAAATTTTCAAATTTTTTTTCAAAAATTCAAACTTTTTTTGGGGGGCAGTAGGGAGAGAGAAACACACAATAGAATAGAACAGGCTTAAGAGTTTATAAATTTTAGATTTAAACAAATGTAAAAGAGCATAACATGTAATTAAGCGAAAAACAAAAACACATATGTAAAAACGAAATGTAATTATTTAAATAATGCAGAACAGAACATTATAAACAAAAAGAGGCACCGTGAAATCGGCCCAATACATAATTAAGGTATATGCATTATTAAAATAAATTAAGTAAACAAAGAGACACTTGAACCATAAAATAATAGAATACAATAATTCAATGAGTGCACGTATATATGGGACACCATCGTGTATACACGTATACGTGCAAACATCAATTAAAACAAATTATAAAATTAAAAATAAAAGAGGCACCGTGAAATCGGCCCAAAGAAAAAAGAATATGGTTCAAAATACTCTAAGAAAGCAATGTAGCGAGAAAGAATAGAATTAAAAGGTAGATAGAGATAGGGACAAGAAGAGAGCCAAATCGAAGAAACATGCGATGTTTTCGGAGAAACACAAGCAGGGAGGACCGCAGGTCCGGTACGCGCATGGGAGAATTCAAACGTAAACAAGGAGCTGGCACGTGTGCGAAAATTTGGCAGAAGGGAGGGGAAAAGCCGAGGTGACGAGTCAAGGTGCAAGACAAAAGGACCTCACAGTCGATTTAGATCGAGCATCATGTGCGAAACCCGAAACGCGACCCGCGACGCAGCGACGAGTACCGTAAGGCACGTGCGATTCGGTATGTGCGATCAGGAGACGGTCGTGTGCGAAAGAGACCATCGCTGGGAAGCGGGTACCATAGGACGGTGCCATATAAAACGTCACGCATCTCCTGCGTACGCTTTAAATGCGCAAGGAAGGGAGGATTCCAGCGAGCCGAGGGACCTGCTCGATGGAACCCACCCGGAGGGCCAAAAGAGGACAAGCGGCTGGGCCCGGACACAATGTCGAAGCAGAAGGGAACGCAGGTGGCCGGAGACATGGAGAAATCCATACGGAAACACCGAGGGTGGGTGTTTTTTGGAAGCGCGCAAGCTCGGCGACCCGGAGCTTCACCAAGGAAGCCCGAATTTTACGGACCCACTCCAACAGACATCGAACTGACACCCGACCCGGAACCAACGCAAGCCCTAAAGAAGGGCCGCAAGAGGAAAAGGGTAACGCATTTACTACCATCTCCCACTGCGCTAAGCGACATGGAGAAAATCGCAACGGCCCAAAAGGCCTTACCAAGTCTAAGCGACGGCGAGGAATACGAGCCCAGAGCCATAGACCAGCTAGAAGACAGTTCCTGGAAACTACAGGCACGCCAAAACATCATAGCGAGGTACGCAAAATTTAGCACAAAACGAGGAAAAAAAAAAAAAAAAAAAATCGGCTTTTCGGGCATTAAAAAATAAAAAACATGCGTAAAACAGGCAAAAGGCCAGGGAGGGACAGAGCGATGTCCAGGAGGGAAGTTCAACCGATAACCCCGAGCAAAACCCAATCTCAATGGCACCCGATATCGGAGGGTCGGACGTCGACAAAGTATTAGCAGAGCTAGAAGCCCCATGCCAACACCTTCAATCGGACGACCTGATGGATGCCATCAACGACTTTGAAGAATGGCTTCAACAAGTCGAAAATTAGGAATTTTATTTTTTTTAATTTTGAAGTATTTGTTATTTGGATTATTGTTTCATGTTTTTTTTATAGAATAAATAAAAACAGAATACGTTATCTGACGCGTTACTTTTTTATTAGGAGAGCGAGCCAGTAAAGGTATACGCCGCCTAGAAAGCAAAATAAAATTTTCAAATTTGGTTTCCAAAATTGAAACTTTTATTGGGGGGCACTGAGACGGCCTGTACCTATACCCATATTATCAAGAACGGTACCATTAATTATTATTGTTAATGTTAATATGATATTAACATTAGTAATCATTATAAGCAAAATAAATTAGTTAATACACTTAGGATATAAAAAAAACGTAGTATTAATTAAAAGTTAGTTTTTTTATAAGAAATCATTTAATTAAGTATTTAATTATTGCGGAAATGATTCGGTTTTATATTTGTTAACTAAGATGATACGGCGGGGCCAACGTAATGGCTAAGAACGCGCGCGTGTGCATATACACACACGAGCGCGCAGACATACGAAAGCGTGTTCAGCGAGGAGCAACGAATTCGCGAATATTGGAAGAGTGGGGATTCGCGAATATTGTGAGAAGGAGGACGGGAGCGAGAGAGATGGAGAGAGTGGGCTCGGGTATATATCGGCGACGCACAGCCGAGGAAGCACTGAGTTTTCTCTGACCTCTCAAGCCGTGGCTAGCCAGCGAGCAGGCCTCGCGCTCGGGATACTAGGGTTAACTCGGGCCGCTTCTTGTGGTGAACACACGGTGATGTGGCGAATCCTCGCCTATCTACCGCGTGTAATCTCTCTCTTTCGCTTCCCTCTATCGCAACTCCACTCCTCTTTAATTGTACTTTTACCCTCAATAAAAAACCAAGTTTCACACTAATAATTATAACTCATTTTTCCCCGCCTCCACCTATTATTCGGGTGCGCTGGACGTCCTTCAGTAGCAACTGGAGGGGGAAACGCGCTAACGAATTTCATAAAAGGCATAGCTCGGGCGGCCAACGCGCTGCCCGAGACTACGTCTTCAGGGTTTTACCCGAGAAAAGCGCGCTGGTGCCTTTCTCGGGGTTTTGACTGCTTGCCCGGCGGAGAGCTAACGCGCCCTCCTGCTGGTTCGAGTTAGCATACCAAAACCCAAAGCACAGTTGCACTTCTGCAGCTCCGACCTCGGCGGCTGCAGGAGCGTAACTATCAGGGGGAATTCCGGAAGAGGTTGTTTCTCGCGCACTTCTTCGGGTCCGTACGCGAACCGCGTGTAACAAAAACACAACTGGAAAACGAACTCTCCTACGTTGGAGTAGAAGAACGGCTTAAGTCCGTCACACAGTGTTCGCGTTATGGGTTTAGGGTTTATGTTTTAAGTGTTTACGGGTACAGGGTTTATGGGTTTTGTCTATAATGACAAAATATTTATTAATAATTTATACTCTGAATCATCAAATATTTCGTATTATATATTTGCCATTTAATCTTCTTATTAGTACATAAACATGAAATAATAATTAGCTAAATTGTAAATTTTGCAACATTATGTTGAAAGAATTATTTTAACTAGTTAAATTTTTCAATTTTTATCTCGAAATTGGCAACCCAAAAAATACGTTTGGCAAGATCAGTTCTTTACGCTCACAATTATCTTAAAATAGGAAGAATTTTTACAAGGCTTTCATGTGGGAAAATGGAGTAACATTTTGTCCCGTTCTTATTCAACAATAATACATATTTTTGATTAATCGTATGTTGAAAAAATAGAACCCTACATACAATTCTGATACAAGTGATATGTAAAATTTTGTGAATTTCCCAGTTTTAACCTTTTTTTTCTCAAGTGTGGTTTTTGAGGACCTATAACGAGGTTTTTAAGGTATAAACTATACATTTTTCCTTCGGTAGCATGATTTGTAGAGCTTTTTTTTTCTAAAATGGTCGACTTTTCAGCTATATTCCATGGTTGGGAAAATTTAGATGACTTTTCTATATAGTTGTCCTATAAGCTACACTCTCTGATCTTTCATTTTCGAAAACATTCATGTCATTTAGTTTTTTCTGTCTAACGATATTTGATTTTGAAATAGATTTCTGCAAGAATTTTCACAGGTTTTTCATCTAGGAAAATGGAGTAACGTTTTTTCTTGTACTTATTCAACAATAATACATATTCTTTATAAATTTTCTGCTTGAAAAATGAGAGCCTACAAAAATACTATAGTTGTGATACAAGTAGTCAAGAAATGTGAAATTTGGTAAATTTTCCATTTTTAACCTCGTTTTTCTCAAAAGTGAAAAGTCGAGTCGAATTTTCCCGAGTGTATTCGTGTTCAGCATGCAAAAATCTATATACAACGAGGTTTTTAAGGTATAGACTATATATTTTCTCTTGGTAGCAGGATGTTTACAGTTTTTTTTCTTAAATGGTCGACTTTTCACGAATTTTCCATGGTTGGTACCATTTACAAAAAGTTTCATATCATTTCGTTTTTCCTGTCAAAACATATTTGGTTTTGAAATTGATTTTTTCCATTTACCCCACTGTACGCCGTCCGGCACAGGGGTCGTGTCTACCTCAAGTTTTACTACCTCGTCCGCGTCTATGACAGTCAGTGTATCTTCGCGCCTAATAAGTTTAGCCGTGCGTCGAATTCACTTACAAAGTCCGGATCCAAGTAACAGTCGCCGTTTAGCTCTGGCATAATCAGGACTGTAAGATATTTTCTTACTCCCGGTACATCGAATGGCACCTTGATTGTATCTGTGATGGGCGATAGGCTACCGTTGGGTACACGCGCACTTTTCCCACTAACAGGTGTAAATGGGATTCCACACGCGCTTGCAATTTGTAGACCGACGGTTTCAATAAACGTGCATGTTGGTCGTAGATCGCACAGTGCTCGGATTCAGAACCCGCCGATTCCAACCTGCAGCCACCAGCGAGGTCGACCTCGCTAGCTGCTAGGCACTCTTTCTTCGTCTCAGCAGAGGTGGTGGCTTGGCTGCATTCGGTTTTCTGCGATTCTTCCGAAGCCCTGGGCAGTTCTACGGAGCTGGTTGGGACCTCTACGGCTCGCTCCGTTTTTCTTTTCCCGCGCATTGTGGACAGGTGAACTGCGTGTAGCCGGGCAGACTACTGTCAAAGCAATATTTCTTTGACCTTCTTCGGTTCAAGTTCTGCGAGCTTGGCTTGCTGCTTGGCTCTGCTGGTTTCTCAGGCGGTTGGCTGCTTCTCGGCTCGCTTGTGTTGTTTTACCATAAATTGTTGTTGTCTAGCTTCGGGCTGGGCGATCATTCCCAAGTATTTGTTGGTCTGGGTCTATTATTGTGGGAGTTCGGTTTTCATCCGTTCTTAGGGAGCGATAGCTCTTTCATAGGCCTGGGTAGCTTGTTTAAAATTGTCGTCAAGCAGACGATGTACTCTCGTACCGGCTCTTGCGGCCCCTGTACGCGCCTTGTGGCCTCCGACAATAGTTTTACTTATTATTATTGGTTCTCGCGGTAGCAGCTCCTCGCTGGTGCACAGAAATCGCCCCAGCAGTACCAGTGGTTTCTGTTGAGGCGAGCCCACTGTAGAGCCACGCCCGTAAGCAACTCTGACAGAAAGTTCAGAACATCAGCGTCACTGAAGTGTGCGAGTTGACGGCACACCTCGGCGTACGTGAGGAACTCCTCGGTGCTATCGCCTTTTGCACCTGAGAAATTTAAGCGCCACTTCCGCACGCTGTCGCCGTTATCCCTCGGTTTGTTTTTCTAGACTAAATTCTCCACTGACGACCGAGGAAAGTATGCGCTCGGTAAGTCGTAATTGGGAAGGGGGTTGGCAGTATTTGACACCGTCGGGTCTCCCCTCCCCCAATCTTCTCTATCTCCCATAAGTTTGTCCTAGTTAGTTCGCACAGATCTTTTATTTTGTGCTCCGACTTTGTTTTGAGATGGAAGAGACTAGAATCTTGATTGTCGCAATTTTTCGTGTAAGCTCGCACGCAATTTCTCTGAGTACGGATGGCTATCGAATACTTGTGATCTTTTCTCGGACGGATCGACAAACGCTCGTTGAGCTCGTGTAGGATTTTCTCCTAGTGATCGCTCTCTACGCACGGGCGGTATTTCGTTGCTCGGTGTTGTACGTTCGAGCGGATCTGTGAATGACATCAGCTCGTCCTGAGGTTCATTTTCAAAGTACCTTGTCGTGAATGCACCTGCAGTATCTGCGTTGATCACACAGTGCTGCTTGCCAGCTATGCGTGTGTTGCAGGCTGGTACTGAGTGCTGCGCTTCTATCTCCGGCTCACCCAGTATTAACAAGTCCAGTTCGCATGCCTCTCGGAACATACGCATGTATTTCTCCTTTCCTTGAATGGTATGTTCGTAAGATTCTGCCACCTTCCGGGGTAGTCTGTATATTGAGCGTTTTCGAAGGGTCAGTGTTGCAGCAAGTTCGTCGATTGGTACAGTAGGTACGTTCGCGTATGCTTGTGGGCACGTGCGCGCTTGTAATCGAGCTTGTTGTGTCCGTCGTCTCTCTCGTGCACGTTTGGGTACACGACGAAGTCACCATACTTGGTCATGCTTCCGCGCCCCCTGCTTCAAAGATATCAGTTAGTGCCCATCGAATTCTAGGCCTTATAAGCACTGGAGTGTCTAATAGACTACTACAGCATGGCGTAAAAGTCATGTCTCGCCTCCCGTCGTTCGAACCATCGACGCTCTACTGGTCTGAAGCTCTTGCTATATCCTCTTATGCGCTGTTCGGGTGTATTAGCATGCCGAGCATCTTGCTGTTTAAAAATATCGGCATGAACGATTCTAAATACGATGTTCAAAGCGCGGCCCTATGTCTAATCAGGTCTCATTGGTCGTTAATATGCTGATTGTATACGAAATCTGGCGCCGTGTAATTGCCGGCGAGGTAGCGATATAATCTAGATGCTCGCTCGTGCGCCGTACCTGTCATTTATAATTCGAGATGAACTAGCGCTCCCGTTTATTTCGGCCCTATTCACTAATGGTACGAACGAAAATACGTCTTCCGGCAGGATACTTCAGCTACTTTCGGACGAAATACTCATTTTGCATACTAGGTTCTCGTACTACGTAAGGATGTTTAGTTATTGAAAGGAACAGAAATTTGTATTTATTATTTTTTTATATTTTACTATTCTATAAGATTCGGAAAATAAATATATTAATGAAATAATTAGTTTGCTCAAAATAAATGCCTCAAAACAAGGTAATATCGTTTAAAAAAATACGTTATTTTGATCTTATTTTTTGCCCTCCTCGCCCCTCCTCTTTGTATCCTCCTCATAGCCATTCTCCCAGCCCTCCTCATGCCCTCCTCCTTTACTTATTTCTATTAATTATCAATTTTTATTTTTGTTTTTTTTTTCTATATACACATTATACATATAAAAATTGTTTATAATAATAATTGTTTATAAATTTATAAAGTGTTTTATTCATTATACATATCAGTGCAGTTTATTCCATTTTACTGATTTTCTGATTCTTTGTTTTCATCAACATTTTTCAACTTTTAGACTTGAATTTTAGACTTCAGATAGCCAGGGAAAATTAAAGTATAGAAATTTCTTTTTCCTCCTCCACCCTTCCACAAAGTCTCCCCAAATAGAACCCTGCACTGAACAAGCGAGAATCTAATTGAAGAACATATCAAAATATTAACAGGAATTATGAATATTAACCCTAATGCTAAATGATACAAACATTTATACGAAATCTATCACTTGCAAAATTTCCCAAATTAGAAATTATATTTTGTTCGTAAAAATAATAAACAGAAACATCGTTATAATAAATCTTTGACTTCGAAATGCGGGGTAAAATAGTATCAAATTTTGGAATTCCTGATAACTACGATGTCTGCATTATATCCTAAAAATGATAATAAAAACAATCACACTTATTCGAATAAGCTATAGCATCAAATTGATCCAATGGATTTTCTAATATCTTTTCCATCAAGAGATTTAGGATTGGTTATAGCAAACGGTCTAATGCTCCAGACGATGAAAAACTTATAATATTACTTATACAGCTTAGCTTATAGACCTAATTTACAAACTTTTAGTCTATTGTTGTTTGATGAAAGATTGACCCAACAGTTGTCATTACATGCTATCATTATTATAGAAAGTAATAGA
Organism: Gastracanthus pulcherrimus; assembly: GCA_949152435.1. Taxonomy (NCBI): domain Eukaryota; kingdom Metazoa; phylum Arthropoda; class Insecta; order Hymenoptera; family Pteromalidae; genus Gastracanthus; species Gastracanthus pulcherrimus. The sequence goes on from OX424576.1 coordinate 78,777,258, forward strand.
ATTATTTTTTTTCGAAGTTATCAAAAACAATTAAAGAATGAATGTTATCTGGGTTTATTAGATCATGCTATGTATAGTGCTTCTAACGTTTCACAAAATAACGTTTCAAATAAAAGGAGAAGATTAGGAAACCTCTATATATTGCCATCTACTTAGGCAATATACTTCTTTATGTTTTGATGGCGATATTTTAAATTTAGTTTCGTAAGTAATTTAGTTTTATTCGTATGTATAAAATCAATTTAAATAATCTACATACTTTAACAATTTATAATATTTTTAAAATCAATTTTAAAAATATACACAAAAATATAATTAAAATTTATAATATATTATATAAAATTATATTAATGATATTAATGAAATTTATTATTATAATCTTTTCCATTTTATTATATACTCTTACAGATCTACATAATTTGCAAAAAGTATGCATAACTAAAATACATGCAATTTGTTTAGATTTATAAGACTTATGTTTTAGATGTTATATTTTTGATTCATTAATATAATATAAATTATTCTTATAAATCTAAATAATATGCAAAAAGTCTGCACATTATTACAAATAAAATACATGCTACCATATTTAGATTTATAAGACTTAAATTTTATAAAATACATTTTTGGATTCATCTTTATTACTACTATTATAAATCTAAAAAATATGTAAAAAGTATAACACATAAATAAAATACATGCAAATTAATTTAGATTTATATGAGTGAAATTTTTAAGTTTTTCATAATATAATATAACAAGTTATATTGTTAATTTAAAACAAAAATTAAAGTAATGTAAATTCTTATTACATTCAAAAGAATTTTTTTTTTTAATTATATTCATTAATATTAAATTTACATATATAGATTATTACATACGAATTAAAAAGAACTTTACAATATTACAATCAAATAAAAAACAAAATTAAAATAAATATATATGTTAAAAAATACAATACTTGCAACTAAATATAAATAAATGTAAGTATGAGTTACATATATTTATTTATAAATGAATTAAATAAAACATAAATTTGAATGTATAAAAAAGCTTAATTAACAAAACAATAAAACGCGCCAATCTATTTACCTCCCGGGTGGTGTGGAAAAATAGAAAACTTTCATAAAAACCAAAAATTTCATGATGCTTTGGGGGTTGGCGAGCGGAGCGAGCAGGAGGTACCCCCTAGTATATATATATATACTTTATATATGAATTATAATTTTTACTATAATTATTGTATGGGTTTGATAACGTAAATATAATTGTATTTTAAAAATTTTTTATAAAAATATAATTAAAATTATAACTATTATAAATATTCTATGAGTTCGATAATGTGCATATAATTACCTTTTTCAATAACACAGCCCCACAAAAAAAAATTGTAAGTCCCAAAAACTTGACCACGGTACTTATATGTTTTTGGGATCGCTGAATCCGAATCCAGGGTTAGTTTAACCCCATCAGATCTTTCTCAAGGTCAGTTGAAGGTCAAATTATCGAAATACATGAAAAATACACTAAAACCATGGTATCTTGGGGTTTTTGGGGTCGCTGAATCCGAATCCGGGGTCAGTTTAACCCCATCAGAACTTTCTCAAGGTCAGTTGAAGGTCAAATTATCGAAATACATGAAAAATACACTAAAACCATGGTATCTTGGGGTTTTTGGGGTCGCTGAATCCGAATCCGGGCTTATTACAACCCTATCAGGTCATGGTCAAGGTCAGTTGAAGGTCAAATCATAAAGATTCATAAAAAGTAGAGTCAAACCATGACATTTAGGGGTTTTTGGAGTCGCTGAATCCGAATCCAGGGTCAGTATAGTCCCATAAGGTTATATTTATGGTCAGTTCAAGGTTAGTTCAAGGTCATGGACGTAAAGAGAGTGAAAAAATTAGTTATAAACTGAAACAATGCAAAAGGTAATGTAAACCATAAAGCAAAGAACAATGTATATGCAAGTACAATTGTATCCTTTAAAACTATATTATAGTTAGCTGCTCCTTCATTTACTTTAAATTTGTTAGAAGTATATGCAATTCAATAAAATACCCGTAAAAATATTAAGCCCATTACTCTTTTTTATGGTAACGAACTATTTTATTGTCAAATGATCTACGAAGTGGATTACGCTTCCGCTTCTCCGATGTTGAGCTTTCTCTCACTATTGAGCTCTCTCTCCAAGGTGCTCGAGAAGATAGTATACGACCAGATTACCAATTTCTTAAGATCCAAAAATATCTTGGATCCTCTGCAAACCGGTTTCAGACAGCATCACAGCACCCAGACAGCTCTACTAAAGCTAACCGAGGACATACGAACTGGGATAAACGACAATAAGAAACTAATGACTATACTGCTACTGTTCGATTTTAGTAAGGCGTTTGACACTATATCACCATCTAAATTACTTCGTAAGCTGATACGCATGGGTTTTTCCAGGAGTGTTCTTCTGCGGATCAAATCGTACATTTTTGGTCGCAGGCAAAAAGTCATAACTGACAAAAACGGGGAATCTGATTGGCTAACCACCAATCTAGGTGTGCCACAGGGTTCAGTCCTGGGGCCCTTGCTATTCAGTCTTTATATCAATGACTTACAAGACGTACTGACTGGTGGTGATGTTAAACACTTGCTATACGCGGACGACTTGCAAACTTACACTCAAGTGACATGGTGAGATCTTTATGTGGGTATCAGATGCATGTCGGCTGTTGCGCGGGCAGTGTCGGAGTGGGCCGAAGCATCCGGACTGCGACTCAATGTCGGCAAAACAAAAGCGATCATTTTCGGCTCCGAGCACAACATCAATCGGTTGCAGGATCTTGGTTTGCCCGGCATTGAGTTTCAGGAAGGTGTACATGTGCCTTTCTCTGACTCGGTCACAAACCTTGGTGTTGTCATGGACTCTAAACTCACGTGGAAACTGCAGGTTGATGCAGTTGGAAAAAAGGTAAATCGTGCTCTTTACAGCCTACGATTTTTTAGTTCATGCACAACTCAGGCGTTGAGAAAGCAGCTTGCATGAGCGCTGGTAGTGCCACATTTAGATTATTGTTCCGTGGTTCACCTTGATGTGTCTGATGAGCTCGAGACGAAGTTGCAACGACTTCAAAATTCATGTGTGAGATACATATGTGCTGTTAGAAGGGATGAGCACATCACTCCTCGCAGGAAATATCTTGGCTGGCTTACAGTAAAGGAAAGAAGAGCGTACTTTGCGGGGTTATTATTGTATAGGGCAATAAATATGGGACAACATCCGTACCTTGCGGCTCTCTTTGGTAAAAACACAGCTAGGACTTCCAGTAGGAGCGGTGTGAAAGAGCTCTCGGTTCCGGGTTCGCGGACTGATAAGGGTCTCTATTCGTTTAGAGCCCAAGGTTCGCGATTCTGGAACACCCTCCCCTGCAGTGTGAGGTATCTGCCGTCCTTATGTAAATTTAAAACGGCGTTAGGCAGGCACCTCAGACAACTGCACGGTGAGTAAGTTGACATTTTTTCATGATGACGGAGAATTCACATACATGGGTAGTTATTTATTTATTTATTGACTTATTTATTTGTTTATTTATTTATTTATTTAATTATTTATTTATTTATTTATTTATTTATTTAATTATTTATTTATTTATTTATTTATTTATTTATTTATTTATTTATTTATTTATTTATTTATTTATTTATTTATTTATTTATTTATTTATTTATTTATTTATTTGTTTATTTGTTTATTTATTTATTTATTTATCTATTTATTTATCTATTTATTTATTTATTTATTTATTTACTTAATTATTTACTTATTAATTGTATCTTTTTATTTTTTTATTTTAATTTATCCGTTCTCCCGTGTTCTGTATTCTTAGTCGTGAAAAATGTTGTAATGTACAAAATATAAAGAGTACATTTTAATAAAGAGTAAATATATCTGCGTGTGTGATGAGTGTATGTATCGGCTGAATTGTAATTGTTTTTAAATTGTGACGTGATGGATGTACGTGTATGCAAGAATGAGTAGACTTCAGAAATTGTTATGGAACTGTGATATAAACAAACTGTGATATTAGATAATGACAAATTTGTGCAACAATTTTTATATTTATACACTGACGAACTGTGATAGTGATCAAAGACTTAATGTAATGACAAATTAACAATTTTTATGTAATGTATTTTTGCCAAAATTGACAAATAAATCGTATATCTATCTATATATCTATCTATCTATGTTGATGGTAGATCTCTTTTTAACGACCAACAGCAATCTGCTAACATATTTACGTCCCATCTTCCTTGGTACCTGCGCTCCATTTCCTTGATATCTTGGTGAAATCTCTCTCCCTGCTCTTCGCTGTAATCACCTAGGTTTTCTGGAAATTCATCAACATGCGAATATAAAAAGTGTAATTTTAGATTCATTAGGCAGCCTTGATTTTTGTAACTATTTACTAAATTTAAAACTATTTGTTGGTAATTTGGGCTCTTATGATTTCCATGAAAGTTTTTAATTACGTCCTTGAAACATAACCATGCTTCTCTCTCTGTATGATTCATTTTCGTAACCAAAATTTCATCATTTATCATCTTACGAATCTGAGGGCCATCGAAAATTCCTTCATTTACTTTAGCATCACTTAATTTGGGAAACTGATTTCGCAGATACTTAAAGCAGCTACCATCTTTGTCTAAAGATTTTACCCATTGTTTCATAAGTCCCAATTAAATGTGCAGAGGTGGTATAAGAATTTTTGATGGATCAACAAGTGGCTTATCTTTTATATTCTTAGAACCCGGTTCGAACTTTTGTCTAAGGGGCCAGACACTGTTTATGTAATGATTCTTTCTATCCCTACTATCCCATTCACATAAATAGCAAGGATATTTTGTGAATCCCGATTGTTGCCCCAGAAGTATTGTTATGATTTTAAGATCCCCACATATTTGCCATTTATGATCATTGTATTTTATTCGGTCTAATATTACTTTCATGTTACAGTACTCTTCATTCAGTATTACCGAATATCCTGTGGGAATGGCTGCATAAATATATCTGCGTGTGTGATGAGTGTATGTATCGGCTGAATTGTAATTGTTTTTAAATTGTGACGTGATGGATGTACGTGTATGCAAGAATGAGTAGACTTCAGAAATTGTTATGGAACTGTGATATAAACAAACTGTGATATTAGATAATGACAAATTTGTGCAACAATTTTTATATTTATACACTGACGAACTGTGATAGTGATCAAAGACTTAATGTAATGACAAATTAACAATTTTTATGTAATGTATTTTTGCCAAAATTGACAAATAAATCGTATATCTATCTATATATCTATCTATCTATGTTGATGGTAGATCTCTTTTTAACGACCAACAGCAATCTGCTAACATATTTACGTCCCATCTTCCTTGGTACCTGCGCTCCATTTCCTTGATATCTTGGTGAAATCTCTCTCCCTGCTCTTCGCTGTAATCACCTAGGTTTTCTGGAAATTCATCAACATGCAAATATAAAAAGTGTAATTTTAGATTCATTAGGCAGCCTTGATTTTTGTAACTATTTACTAAATTTAAAACTATTTGTTGGTAATTTGGGCTCTTATGATTTTCAAGAAAGTTTTTAATTACGTCCTTGAAACATAACCATGCTTCTCTCTCTGTATGATTAATTTTCGTAACAAAAATAGCATCCTTTATCATCTTAAGAATCTGAGGGCCATCGAAAATTCCTTCATTTACTTTAGCATCACTTAATTTGGGAAACTGATTTCGCAGATACTTAAAGCAGCTACCATCTTTGTCTAAAGATTTTACCCATTGTTTCATAAGTCCCAATTAAATGTGCAGAGGTGGTATAAGAATTTTTGATGGATCAACAAGTGGCTTATCTTTTATATTCTTAGAACCCGGTTCGAACTTTTGTCTAAGGGGCCAGACACTGTTTATGTAATGATTCTTTCTATCCCTACTATCCCATTCACATAAATAGCAAGGATATTTTGTGAATCCCGATTGTTGCCCCAGAAGTATTGTTATGATTTTAAGATCCCCACATATTTGCCATTTATGATCATTGTATTTTATTCGGTCTAATATTACTTTCATGTTACAGTACTCTTCATTCAGTATTACCGAATATCCTGTGGGAATGGCTGCATAAACATTTGTATTGTGTAACAGAACGGCTTTTAAACTTCTCGTTGACGAATCGATGAACAATCTCCACTCGTTAGGGTTGTAACATCCATGTTTAAAGCAATTCATCAACCCAACTATATCTTTGCAGTAAACTAAGGAAAATTCTGCATCTTTAGCGAAATAATCACGATATTTCTTATCTCTGTCTCGGTAGTAAGAAACTTTAATTTTTCCAGCTTCATTAGTATTTTCTTTTAGCCATGAAGCCAAGTACTCCGCCCCATCCTTTGGTAGGCCCAAATCGCGTATGAGATCATTCACTTTTTCCTGTGTAAGTGGACCTTTCTCCTTCTTAGTATTATAGGGGATGTATTCTTCGTCACTTGTATCACTTGTACTAGCAACGTCATTGTCTTCATCAGGCGCTATTTCTTCTTCCGCAATAATATCTCCTTCCTCCATTTCTTCTTCTAAGATTTCATCTTCATCATGTCTTTCTAAATTTTCCTCAAGATCCATACTTCCACTTGCGTACATACCCAGTGGATCTTCTCTTTTATCAATTGACGGTTCATATATAGGTTTCGTGACACTTTCAACGTTAGCGTAATTAATTTGCAACTTGTTTTTACTATTAACTCCATGCAAATTCGTATTACAAAAATAACAGTCTTCTTTTCTTAAAGGTTCCTTCCATATCGTAGGCACTTTCATTTTTACTTCAGTTTTACCATTTTTGTCTTTCTGTAGCATTTTCCTACATATTGCGCATATGATTTTAGGAACCCAATCAAATTCATCAATTTTCATGTCTGTGGTGGAAGTATGGATCTTGAGGAAAATTTAGAAAGACATGATGAAGATGAAATCTTAGAAGAAGAAATGGAGGAAGGAGATATTATTGCGGAAGAAGAAATAGCGCCTGATGAAGACAATGACGTTGCTAGTACAAGTGATACAAGTGACGAAGAATACATCCCCTATAATACTAAGAAGGAGAAAGGTCCACTTACACAGGAAAAAGTGAATGATCTCATACGCGATTTGGGCCTACCAAAGGATGGGGCGGAGTACTTGGCTTCATGGCTAAAAGAAAATACTAATGAAGCTGGAAAAATTAAAGTTTCTTACTACCGAGACAGAGATAAGAAATATCGTGATTATTTCGCTAAAGATGCAGAATTTTCCTTAGTTTACTGCAAAGATATAGTTGGGTTGATGAATTGCTTTAAACATGGATGTTACAACCCTAACGAGTGGAGATTGTTCATCGATTCGTCAACGAGAAGTTTAAAAGCCGTTCTGTTACACAATACAAATGTTTATGCAGCCATTCCCACAGGATATTCGGTAATACTGAATGAAGAGTACTGTAACATGAAAGTAATATTAGACCGAATAAAATACAATGATCATAAATGGCAAATATGTGGGGATCTTAAAATCATAACAATACTTCTGGGGCAACAATCGGGATTCACAAAATATCCTTGCTATTTATGTGAATGGGATAGTAGGGATAGAAAGAATCATTACATAAACAGTGTCTGGCCCCTTAGACAAAAGTTCGAACCGGGTTCTAAGAATATAAAAGATAAGCCACTTGTTGATCCATCAAAAATTCTTATACCACCTCTGCACATTTAATTGGGACTTATGAAACAATGGGTAAAATCTTTAGACAAAGATGGTAGCTGCTTTAAGTATCTGCGAAATCAGTTTCCCAAATTAAGTGATGCTAAAGTAAATGAAGGAATTTCCGATGGCCCTCAGATTCTTAAGATGATAAAGGATGCTATTTTTGTTACGAAAATTAATCATACAGAGAGAGAAGCATGGTTATGTTTCAAGGACGTAATTAAAAACTTTCTTGAAAATCATAAGAGCCCAAATTACCAACAAATAGTTTTAAATTTAGTAAATAGTTACAAAAATCAAGGCTGCCTAATGAATCTAAAATTACACTTTTTATATTTGCATGTTGATGAATTTCCAGAAAACCTAGGTGATTACAGCGAAGAGCAGGGAGAGAGATTTCACCAAGATATCAAGGAAATGGAGCGCAGGTACCAAGGAAGATGGGACGTAAATATGTTAGCAGATTACTGTTGGTCGTTAAAAAGAGATCTACCATCAACATCGGAGAAGCGGAAGCGTAATCCACTTCGTAGATCATTTGACAATAAAATAGTTCGTTACCATAAAAAAGAGTAATGGGCTTAATATTTTTACGGGTATTTTATTGAATTGCATATACTTCTAACAAATTTAAAGTAAATGAAGGAGCAGCAAACTATGATATAGTTTTAAAGGATACGATTGTATTTGCATATACATTGTTCTTTGCTTTATGGTTTACATTACCTTTTGCATTGTTTCAGTTTATAACTAATTTTTTCACTCTCTTTACGTCTATGACCTTGAACTAACCTTGAACTGACCATAAATATAACCTTATGGGACTATACTGACCCTGGATTCGGATTCAGCGACCCCAAAAACCCCTAAATGTCATGGTTTGACTCTACTTTTTATGAATCTTTATGATTTGACCTTCAACTGACCTTGACCATGACCTGATAGGGTTGCAATAAGCCCGGATTCAGATACAGCGCCCCAAAAAAACCCAAGATACCATGGTTTTAGTGTATTTTTCATGTATTTCGATAATTTGACCTTCAACTGACCTTGAGAAAGATCTGATTGTTTAATCTGACCCCGGATTCGGATTCAGCGACCCCAAAAACCCCAAGATACCATGGTTTTAGTGTATTTTTCATGTATTTCGATAATTTGACCTTCAACTGACCTTGAGAAAGTTGTGATGGGGTTAAACTGACCCCGGATTCGGATTCAGCGACCCCAAAAACCCCAAGATACCATGGTTTTAGTGTATTTTTCATGTATTTCGATAATTTGACCTTCAACTGACCTTGAGAAAGATCTGATTGTTTAATCTGACCCCGGATTCGGATTCAGCGACCCCAAAAACCCCAAGATACCATGGTTTTAGTGTATTTTTCATGTATTTCGATAATTTGACCTTCAACTGACCTTGAGAAAGTTGTGATGGGGTTAAACTGACCCCGGATTCGGATTCAGCGACCCCAAAAACCCCAAGATACCATGGTTTTAGTGTATTTTTCATGTATTTCGATAATTTGACCTTCAACTGACCTTGAGAAAGATCTGATGGGGTTAAACTAACCCTGGATTCGGATTCAGCGATCCCAAAAACATATAAGTACCGTGGTCAAGTTTTTGGGACTTACAATTTTTTTTTGTGGGGCTGTGTAATTATTGATATGGTATGTAAACATAATTAGAAATAAGATCTATTGTATCTGTTGATTTTATACGTAAGAAATAAACAAACTCGAGTAACACCGCGGTTGCAAAGAATGCACATGCGAAATACCTACGAATCACTTAGTAATCGAACGAATCAAAAATGCTCGCGGAAGCATTTTGTAAGATTCTGTAACTGACACAATTACGTTGTAAAGTGCGTTTAAAAAAGTTATATTTATGAAAATTTGGTAAATATTATAAAATTTATGAAATTCGGTAAGCGTATATATTCAGGCTGCACGTCTCAAGAATCCATTCGAATATATTATCTATTAGCATAGTGAGTTCGTTCGCAAGGCCCACAATAGGCCGTCTCGTGGCTCGATCAAATACACAGCTAAAAGGATAAATCTTTATAAAACGTATAGAACATCTATTCAAATTTATGTCCATACTTTATCCAACTTTCAATAAAATTACAGTCGATCAATTTTACAAACCGACAAACTTAGATTAGCAAATGCTTAAGTACACTATAAATCCATTACTGCGCGACTCCATTATTACAAGTTATAATAAATTGTGCTAATTAGATAAAAGTGTTATTTGTGAATACCAGAATTCATAAAGATTATATATTCAATCAAGCTCAGTTCCGTTTATTGGCGAATTGTGAGGATCTTATTTTATCTTTAAATTCATATCCACTGTAGTTTTAACAATGTCCACAATTTAATTTAAACTTCCTTCAATTTGACTACCTACCAGGAAGCAGTTCACAATACCAGCAGTAAATCAAGGTAAGAACATTTTCAAAAATCTATAAAAATATAAGCAGGTATCTGGTTGAGAGAGGATCAGTTTTCATGGTAGGGCCTGCCACTAGATTCATTCTTACATGATCTGAATTGTCATATTTTTGGGAGTTCAGGACATAACATTGTTATAAATGTTGAAAAGAGAAAAGTTGTATTTCAGTTTAAATGTTATTTTAGTCAAATATGTTGAATATAAAAAAAGTTGTATTTTTTTGAGTTGTACAACTCTACTACAGATAGTTTTTGCGTATAATGTGTTATAATTAAGTTGTGGTCCAAAAATCGATTTTGTATGTATTTCATGCTTCAAGTTTCGTTTTATCAAAAGGTTTTGTTTGAGCCTTTGCGGCACAGAGGCTACTATATTGACCATCGGAATTCTCTTGAAATTTTGAGTTCTTTGAAGACTTGTGACGGGTAATGGTACCTCGTCACATACTCTCTCTCTCTCTCTCTCTCTCTCTCTCAAATATCACATCTATTATAGAATCAGCTGTTACAGGCATCATCAGCGGCGACAGGATATCGAAGGAGTCGAGGAAAGGTGAGAGAGAAAGAGAGAGAGTATAGGTAGAGCGAAGGGAGGGGATGCGTCGTGCGAAGCTGCAATATTTCAGCAGAGACGCTGGAGCTACCGAGCATAGGGGACGGTTGTTGTGCGTAGAAGAAAGACCGCCACAATACACGATCCAAAAAGAGCGCGTACGAGCCCGGCGAGACGAACGACTTATGCGAGTGTCGCCGAGGACGACAAGGCAGCGAGGACAGCTTCCTCGAGAGTGAGTGCGGCCCGACGCCGAGGAACCACTGTAAGTGCCTTTCGGCGTCTAAACTCTCTCTGTATCTTTCTCTCTCTCTCGTGACATATCCTGAATAACAGGCCTGCGGGAGCGCACGTGCATCGACTCGTGCGCCTATGTACATAAATTCCAGTCGAGAGAATACATATATATATATATATATATATATATATATATATATATCATAAATTATAATACTTGAGCGATTCTTGACTACCCCTTTTCCCCACATTACTTATGCTCTACAGTAATAGTATATTATGACACTGTTGTGGGAGATGGTTTTCTACCTTGCTCGAGGGTTTTCGCACGAGCGAAGCGAGTGAGAAAATCGAGCAAGGTAGAAAAACACCTCCCACAACAGTCTCATACGATATTTTATAGCACAACAACCTCAAAATCGACAATAAAGTTGGCATTTTGAGGTTAGTGTGCTATAAATATTTATATCGCGGTTTAACTTCGGGTTAAAACCCTGTTATATAATTGGCGCCCTCTGGATAAACTCACAGAGTTGTGGGGATTACTTGGGAAAAATTAGCGACAAAGTGTATAATGCGGTGTGCGGCGTATATTGTGAACGCGCGCCTCGAAAAATAATCGAGTCAGCCGTATATACGGACTTTGCGTGGAGAGTATATTGCCGCTGGAATGCGAGCTCTCGCGCGCAAAAGGTAAACAAACCTCGGCGGACCCTGGAAAATTCTCAGTACGAGCCAGGCTAGAATTTAATAATATTTCGGCATTTTAGTGAATTCGAACGGCTGCTCGATTTATGCATACATCGTATTTAACATATGAGGAGAATATAACTTGCTGTTAGATAGTTTTTTTTTATAGTGTGTGGAGCGTGCGTAAATACAAATTTTGTGAAAGCGTCTTTCGCAAGTGGACAAATGTGTTTGTCAAAGTGTTTTTTATAACAACTATTAGAAATAAAATATAGTGATTAAAAATTTTCTTAATTAATAAATTTTGGTAAATAACAAATACGTTTTTTGTTGGTGTTGTGATGAGTTATTGCTATTTTAATAAAAATAAGGTGTGAATTTTAATAAAATGACTGTATATTTAAATTAATAAAATTTCGTATATTTAAAGCGAACTCGCATAATTAATAATACACACACTTATTTCGTGACGTAAATAAATGTAATCTTTATGCTGAAAATTTCCTATAATTCAAGGTGTGTAAGAATAAAATAAATATTTAAAATTCTATTTCGGAATTTGAGTGGTAGTATTACTTAGTATTGTGTTGAAAGTATAGTTACTTTTATTTTCGGCTTTTAGAATTAAATAGTTTGTTTAGAAAATTAATCACTTGTACACAAAATTAATTAATGGTTAAATAAATAATTTGGTAAATAAAATAATACTTTCGACCACTTGCCCGTTTACTAGCTAATTTAATTGCTCAATTATTCATAGCTAATTTAGTAACCGTATATCTGATTTACGGAAAAATACAGGCTGATAGTACATACGCTGATATGGTAGCAACGTGTATATAAAAGTTCAGCATACGTAGTGTCGATGTAGAGCGTATATACAGTGACTGTACTGTATACAATACAGATAGTTGTATAGGTGCGTGTCTGTGTAGCCGCAGTGTAGTGTAGGTAATTTAACTGCAACTAAACCGCCGAACAATTGCGTGGCCAAAATATTCGTATTGATTAATTAATTGATTAAAAATAATATTATAATATAACAATTACTGTTGTCAACTAACATTATTATTGTTTAATTATTTTAGTAAAATAATATTATTATTTAATTAATTATTTAATTAATTAATTATTGGAAAAATCTTCTTTTGTTTTTATGTTGTTGTTTTTTTTTAAGAAAATTTAAAAATCGTTTTTTCGCGATTCTAGATAAATTACGGGGATTTAAAATATTTTTATTTTTACAGCGATCTAAATAAGTTTTTTAATTCAAATTGAGGTTGAATAAAAATAGTATTCTTTCAGTGTTAGGTATAAATGTATTTGATTCTAACATTTTTTTTATTATTAATAATTACTAGGTAATAGTTGTTAGATAAGCGATTTACGCAATATAACACAAATTCGGAAATACACTGAAAGAAACAATTACTTTGTGTGATTAATACAATTTTGGATTGAAAACAGTTCCTATTAAAACAATTATTATTTGATTTAATTAACTGAAATATTTGTATTAATAATTTGTGTTTAAAATTTAATTTCTTCCTATTTAAATTTAAAAACATTTAATTTCGTACAAGTTTAGAGTTAAATAAAAACACAAGAAAATGGCGAATCAATACGACATTACTTTTGATGAAACGGTAGGAACCGAGATCCAAGCGTGGATTCTACGTTTAGATGGACAAACGTTAGATGTTTTTCTAAACAGACTATAATTAATAAGTGATGGCACGCAATTTGCGAAAAGCGATAGGTTATATAGACGCTTGCGGGGCAACTACACAGCAGACGACTTCGTTGATAGCTTAGACAGCACAGATATTGAAGAACAGAAAACTCGTCGAGAAGAGAATCTCGATGAAGTATTACAAGATGCGAAGTTCAGCAATGAAATACAGGCTGAAATATTATAAAGGCAGCAATATTATGCAAGTCAACGAGAAAGTACGGGCCTGCCAAACGATTTTGTTCCAATATCAACCAGCTCTACTCAGATGAGTTCGTTCAACATGTCCTTGACGACATGCCAAGAGAATGGACAATTGAACACTGGTGTGTTACGGAATAATGTGGGAGCAGGATCAGAGGTGGCAGCGACGGTTATTACAACAACACCGAATCACACGCGACCAGCTGTCGAAATCACAGCACCAGCGTATGAACTACCTGTACGAACACACATACCAATACCACCACAGCCACCATTGCCACTGTCACTCTGGGAAATTAGTACCACGGTACCAACAAGCATGCTAGCAGTAATAAGTACTAAAAGCACGACCGCAACTGATACAGCAACTGGCTCAGGGGGAACGTGTAAGACTAGTAACTCGATTACAGTATTTTCGACGGGTACGAGACAAACTGCGAATGCGCAAGGAAACGCAAATATGGTACTGGTGACATTATCGAATGGCATGTCATACCCCGTTCCAAGAGCCGTGGCACTCGAAATGACAAACACACAGGTGGTGGCGCAGGAGTACAGTAATTAAGTGAAATAGCTGCAAGAGAATGTTGCTGAACTGATTACGAGCACAAGGTTGCGGTTTGAAACCATGCAAAGTAACGAAGAGGCGAATACGCATCAAGGGCGAGGAGCAAGGTCGAAAAACAACAAGAGTGTCGCTTTTCAGGACACATTTAACCTACGCTATGACCAGGACTACCAGCAATATGAGAACCCAAGGGCACAAACAGGAGAAGCGGCAAGAGTGGGTGGATCAGCACTTAATGCAAATACTCCAAGCTTTAGATCACTTCTTCAGCAAACAACAGTCACGACACCTGACTTCTTTCACAGTGCCGGGCCTAGGCCTGTTCAAATTCTGTTTTCTCCCATATGGCATATCTGGCGGACCCGCAACGTTCCAAGAATTGAGTGACCGAATTATAGGTCCAGAGCTGGAGCCACACGCATCTTTATATATGGATGACATGATTGTAACGACAGAAACTGTCGAAGAGCACTTAATATAGCTTGAGTACGTTCTCCGCAGAATTATCGATGCTGGTCTCACCATCAATTTCGAGAAAAGCGAGTTTTGCCGCAGCGAAGTTAAGTTTTTGGGGGTTCTCGTGAATCGAGATGGATTCCGGCCGGATCCATAAAAGATCGTCCCAGTGTTGGAGTTTCCTGCTCCGAAAAATCTTAAACAACTTCGGCGATTTCTAGGAATGGTGTCGTGCTACCGAAAATTTCTGAATGATTTCGTCACGATTGCGGACCCGCTTACTCATATGACTAGATCGAATGTCAAGTATGTATGGGGTGATGAGCAGCAGATGGCGTTTGAACAGGTTAAAGCGCTTATCCCATCTACTCCTGTGTTGCATAGTCCATCTTTTGACCACCAGTTCGTCGTACAAACGGACGTCAGCGGTACTGGTCTCGGTGCGGTGCTCACACAGACTATTGATGGAATGGAATACGTGTTGTGCTTTGCTAGCCGCACGTTAACATCAGCTGAGAGGAACTACTCACCAACAGAGCGCGAGTGTCTCGCAGTACTATAAGCCATAAGAGAATTCCGATCTTATGTAGAAGGCTACTACTTCAAGGTTATTACAGACCACAAAAGCCTAAGCTGGTTACGAAGTATCCAAAACCCCACAGGACGCTTGGCTCGATGGGCTCCTGAACTGCTGGCCTATGACTTCGAAGTAGAGTATAGGAAATGCATTGAACACTAGGTGCCAAATGCATTATCTCGCATGTACCAGGATGAGTCGGAGGTGCCAGTTTCATCAGTCAGTTGTCCAGATGAGGATACTAGTGATGCCTGGTATCTGGAAATAAAAACGAAGGTCCGCGCTAATCCTACTGAGCATCCATATTGGAAGATAGTTGGTAACCGACTGTATTATTATCTATCAGATCCTTCGATCGAAGATCTCTTAGAGCCCCAAGACACTTGGAAGCTAGTCCTACCAAAAGAAAAGCGGATGCAAGTTCTACATGAAGGATATGACGAGCCGACAGCTGGACATTTGGGACGTGCCAAAACTTATGAGCGTATCACATTTCTGTACTATTGGCCGTCAATTTATAAGGAAATAGCAGGTTATGTGCGTCGCTGCATAGTATGCCAGCAATGTAAAGCTGTCCAACTAGCACCCGCTGGACTTATGGGCCGGCGTATAGTTACGAGGCCGTGGGAAGTTGTAGCTGGAAATATTATGGGCTACAATTCTCGTACACCGCGCGGTCATGAATACCTATTAGTATTCATGGACCTTTTCACGCGATGGGTGGAGTGTATCCCAATTCGTAAGGCAAATGCGAAAACGCTTAAAAGGGAACTCCGAGTGAAAATCTTCTTACGCTTCGGAGTGCCGGAAACGTTCCACTCTGATAATGGAACTGAGTTTAAGAACAAGATATTGGATCGATTCCTAGAAGAGCATTAACACGACAATACCCTCATACTATGCGCAAGCAAATCCCGTAGAGCGAGTAAACCGTACCTTCAAGACCATGATCAGGTCGTATATAGAGTCAAACCATAGTACTTGGAATCTACACATTCTCGAGATAGTGTTTGCCTATAATACGGCCGTGTAAGAGTCTACGGAATTGTCACCAGCTTTTCTGAATTTCGGACGCAACCCTGTGCCTCCAAGTACGCTACGACGGCAAGAAGAACTCGCTGCAGCGCATGAAGCAGAGACAGCTGCGTTAGAAAATTGGAACGAGCGCATGAATAAACTGCATGAAGTGCGAGATTTAGCTGCAGAAAATTCAGCAAAAGCGCAAGAACGCAAAGCTAAATACTATAATAGCAAGCGACGAGACGTGCAATATGCGGTTGGCGAGAAAGTATTGCGGCGTAATCGCATTCTTTCATGTGCGCCAAAAGGAATTACTGCTAAATATACTGGGCCTTACATCATTTCCGAAAAACAAGGAAATAACAACTACCAGTTAACCGACAACCATGGAAACAAGATGGAACAAATCTTCGTAAAAGATTTGAAACCGTATTTTGACGATGACACCGCGCCTTCTAACTCCGAAGCTGAAGCACTAGAAGATACGTTGATGGACGGCGAGGTACCGAGCACCCTCGAGCTTCAGCCAGACGAGCAGCGTGCGAGCGATGCGTATTTAGTAGTAAGGAAAAAGCGTGGTAGGCAGCGTCAAACACGGGTAGTAGTTCAGCGTAAGGCAAAAATTGTTAGTAATAGGGTAGCAACGCAACCGACTACGGTAGGTGAGATAAGCTTTGGACGCAACACAACGTCCACGGAAATCGCGAAAGATATACCTATAAGAGATCGAGGAATACCAAAGGGATCCACAAAACCCCATGCGCCTCATCGTGCCGTATCTTCTCGACGCACGCGGTCTAAAACGGTAAAGACACAAAATTAGAAATGTCAGAGCGCAATAGCGCGAATACAACGAATATAACAAGGCGAAAAGGATATGCGAAGACGCCTTCGAATAAAGATAGATAAAAAGATACCTCTTTTTGTATTCCTTTCAAATCATCTTGCACGCATATTTTTTTTTTTGAAAATGATTATTATTCTAATTTTTTTTACTTTCACATTATTATTATCTTTGTGAATTTTGATTTATGACATTCTATTATTTATAGAGAGAGAGAATTGAGGTCGAGCTGGCACACCTCCGGCTATCAGCATCTGGGGGAGGGGTGTGTGACGGGTAATGGTACCTCGTCACATACTCTCTCTCTCTCTCTCTCTCTCTCTCTATCTCATGCAGAAAACATGTATTAACCATTTAAGTGTTACAGGTATCATCAGCGGCGGCATGAGACATCGAAGGAGCCGGTGAGTAACGAGAGAGAAAGAGAGAGAGTATAGGTAGACCGCGGGAGGGAGTACGGCGAGAGAGACCCGCGAGGTAGACAGACACGCTTGAACTTCGGAGAGAGCACGTCGTAGATACCGTGAGTGGGATCAAGCATCAGAGCTATCGTGCGATTAGGAGCAAACGTGCGTGACTCGCTCCAGCGAATTATCGAGGGCCGTAACACCACCCTGTTAACTCTCTTTTGACCGGTGGTTTGTGACAGTGCAGGGATCATCGCAGCAACGTGCGAGACTCGCTCCAGCGAATTATCGAGGGCCATAACACCACCCTTTGCACATGGATCATCGCAGCCGGGGATAAACGTGAGTGCCTTTTCCACTCAAAACTCTCTTTATCTCTTTCTTTCTTTTCGTGGTCTCTTCCCTACCAGCGACTAGCCTGCGAGAGTGCACGGGCATCGGCCAGTACGCATTTGTATCCCTTTCCATATTAAAGTATAATATATACAGTATTTTTAACGAATCTTTCGAGTGCCCTTGATTCTACCTTCCCCACACATAATTCATGCCCTGAACACCATAATAATATATTAATATATCGCGGGTTTGCTCCGGGCTGAAACCCCGTTATATATAATAGTGTATTTTCGTCCGGTTTTTTTTAAATCCAATTTCAGTGGGAGTTGAAAAAGCGTTTACCATTGCATTTGAGTCAATATTTATTTAATATTTTGTTGTATAGATAAATCAACAAATAAAAGACGTCATTTTTATGAATAAAATGCAGTTGCAGGAAAATGGTTAATTGGTTTCGCCTAAGAATGTGTTTACTAGGGTTCTCCGGATCGCTGATTAGAAATATGAACTAAGATTTTGAAAATTCTAAATGGTGTACCAAAATAGGTGCAAAAATTGAAATATTACTTGATTTCGCTAAAAATTGTATACAGGGTGGCCCATTTTAATCGATAATAGGAAATATCTCGGAATAGAGGCAAGATACAGCAAAAAGTTTCAGATAAAAGTTGTAGGGGGTAAAGGGGCTCACGTAATGGTATGAGCGGCCTTGAGTGCGATTTTCAAGGTCATTTGGAGGTCAAAGTGATTTTTTAAATAGGAACATTTATTTTAGACCCCGGATTTGAAAAGAACGAAAAATTTTACGTTCAAAACAACATTTCCGTGAAGGTCATGGCAAGGTCAAATAGGTGGGTCAAACATGCCAAAATGGTATCACAAGCGTACCATGTATCACAAAGGTAAAACAAACTTTGTAAGGTCATTACGCTGGTAAATCAATTAAAACCTTACGACTAATTTCACGGTCAAATGAAGGTCAAACATGAGATAATGCCTGAAAATGAACGTATTTGAGACGCAAAGCTTTCTATCATGTGTTGCAAATTAAAAAAAAAGTTTCTAAGGATAAAGCACTGGGCAAGCATTAACACCATTGACCATATGACCATTCTCAAGGTCCAATGAAGGTCAAACATGAAAAAATGGCTCCAAATCCTTTCAGTTGAAACACAAAGCTTCTATCATCTGTCACACAATCAACAAACTTTCGAAGGCTAACACACGGGAAAATCATAATTAATGACCTTTGCCATGTGACAATTTTCAAGGTCAAAGAAGATTAAACTTGCAAAAATATATTAAAATCCATGGGTGTGAAATGCAAAAATTGTATTATGTATCGCAAAAATAAAACAAACTTTCTTAGGTCAACATACTGGGGAAGAACTATCGACCTTCACTTTTTCATAGACGTAAATTTCCTATTTTTAGCGCTACCCAGGACCAACGGCGTATACGTAATAGGATTATGTTCCCTTTGGGGTGCTTGATTAGAGTGAGTCCTCTTGACTCTTACTTTTCGGGGTGCTTGATCAGCCATTGAGATGTTGTTCGAAGTGACCCCCAATAGCTTCAATGCATAAATTGATTTTTCTCAAGAAATGTCTTACGGTAAAAAGTGAAACATTTCTTGGAATAGCTGCACAGGATGTTCGTATGCGTTCCCCAAAGATAAAAGTTAGGTGAAGTAAGATCGGGTGAGCAAGCAGGCCATGGTATTGGACCACCACGTCCAGTTCATCGAATTGGGTATCTTTCACTTAAAAATGTTCTTACAATCCGTGAGAAATGTGGTGGTGCACCATCCAACTGCACCCACATCTTCAAATGAGACAGGTAAATGGCCCCTCAAAAAGTCTAAAAAATTATGCTGATTAACATTGTCGTCAAAGAAATAGGGCCCAATCAGGTAGCCATTGACAATCCCACACCAAACATTTAGGTTCCAGCGATGTTGATGGCCAACGGTTCTGTACCAGTGAGGATTAACATCCGACCAGTAATGACAGTTGTGCATGTTTAATTCTTCAGTATTTATAAACTTAGCTTCATCTGAAAACATAAGAAATGTAAACAACTTTGGATGTTGTATGGCCCAACGACAAAATACAAGACGTTCTTACATATGTCGAGACGTTAGTTCTTGTGTCAATGTGATATGATAGGCATGATACCGTTATGCTCTTAGAATTATAAGTACCGTTGACCTTGGTATTCCTGATTCTCTTTGAATTTCCCGAGAACTAATGTGAGGATTTAAGTGGATCATTGCAAGCACTGTAACCACACGATTATCATTTTCATCGTATTCTAGACGACAACGTTCACGATGTTAGTGTCCATTTCAAGCTCTAGCAGTAAGATCTCGAATAGTTACATTACTTTGGTGTCGTCTATTTAGAAAACGTGCAGCATAAAGTGCGGCCGCTTTGACATAAACACCTTGGCATTCTCCTAAAATCATAATAATGACTATAATTTCATTTGTGATGTAATCAGCCATTTTAGCTATTTAACTGAATCTAATAATTCTTTGCTTAAGTACGATTCATTCAATTTCGGATCTGATGACCAAAAATTACGGTAAGAGGGGGATTTTTTAACGCCCATCAAAACATTAATAGCAAAAAAAGTTAATAATTCGTCTCTGTTTATTGATTTAGCTTTACTTTTCATTTGTAGTGAATACAAGTTCTAACAAACTTAAAAATATATCCAAATGTGTAGTTGTCCGAAATAATTGGACCTAAAGTTTCAGTGAATGGAAAATCATCTCTGGATTTTCCACTCTTCGTCCACTTATCAATATCAATAAACTCTCTAGAATTATTCTCATCAGAACACTCCGAGTAGGAATCACCTGAACCTTCTACACTTTCGGAATTATCTTCAACATCAGAATCACATAACCTATCAGTATATTCTGCCCTCCGTGATTGCCTGGGTTGACGCGTGGCTGAGGCATAAATTTCCTGGCATGAGGAAGCGCAGCGGTCTTCTCGGTAGGGCTTGTAGCCGAGTGACTTGCCAGTTCACCTGGAAGTCAGAAGGTAACTAAATGGTAATCGAACACAATCTACATACATTTACTCTTACAATCATTACCGTACACTTACCACACGCAAAAACACTCAACAAAATACTCAAACATCTCGTCTCGGGCCGTACGCAAGTCGTTAGGCAGATGCACAGAAAACCGCCCGGCATGATTGTTCTTGCGCCGGGACACACTGGGAGTGCCCGGGCCTCTGTCCGTTATTCCCATCGGCATGGGCGAAGGGTTAATATGAGCCTAGTTCTGTCGAGGCGCTTATTTAGTACAGCCTAACAGACTATGGGAACCACGGCTCCCTCAAGCGAATGGCCTCAAACTAGGAGAGGACGACCGCGAGACGTAGACTCTGAAAGTGCCGTGTCAGCTGTCACTGATAAGAAGCCCAGGGCCAACGGTCCCCCGGAGACAGACGGTTTTGCTCTGGCCCTGTTCAGGACAGAAAGCTATAGCTAAGAAACCGCAGGAACAGCAGCAGAAACATCCAGCGCAACAGAGCCAACAACAGCTGTAGTGCAATTAACAAGATCGACAGCAGCTGCGACAACAACTCCAGCAGCAGCCGCAATAAAACAAGCCCTTAATAGCCAGGTGAGATTCTCAAAAGCCTCCAAAAAAGAAGAAGAGGAGGAGGATGCCTAGAAAGCGACCCAAGGCTGCACATATTCCACCTGGCGATGAAGTGACCTACGCGGACGTTCTTCCGAACGGCCGCGAAAAGGTCACCGTTGATTGCCCAACCACTGATATTTATATCAAGAAAATCAGGGCTGGCGACGTCCTGGTAGAGGGACCAAAAAGTAACAACCAGGAGCTGGGGACTATAGGTGACTATCAGGAAGGTAATGGGTGAGTCGGGGATCGTAAAGACCCTGACACCTCAGACCAACATGGAGGGCAGAGACCTTGACAGCCTCACCACCAAAGAAAAAGTGGAGACGGCGATCAAGAGGGTCTTTGACGAAGCGGGAGTCTGAACGGGTGAGATTAGCGTTTCCCTGACCAAGCCCAACAGTAGGGAGCAGCGACTGGTTATCGTAGAGATGGACCTGGAAAAGGCAGACTTCCTCCTGGAGAAGTCGGCTACATGAACTGCCGACTGAGAAGATGGCATCGTGTCCAGCGGTGCTTCAGATATCTGGGATATGGACATCAATCAAGCGATTGTCGTGGCTCAGACAGAAGCAAGGCCTGTTACAAATGTGGCGCGGAAGGTCACAATGGAGCAGCCTGCATGGCTACAGAGGCGAGGTGCGTCTTATGTAGTGACCTTGAAGTAGACCAAGCACAGCTGGGCCACACGCCGGGATCAGGACAATGTAGAGCGTTTCGCGAAACGCTTAGGCAGACCAAAGCCAAGCGTTCATGATGGGCCGTATAAGGTCCTACAAGCAAACCTTCACAGAGCCGAATTAGCGAACCATCAGAATGGACGAATACGGGACCAGAAGCGGGTTCGTACGAGTGAGAAGCGAATTTAGAGAGACGTAATTTACGTAAGCTGCTGCTTTACCCCGAATGTCCGGATTGAGCAATTCGGGCGGAGTCTCGACGAGCTGGAAGACCCGATCCAAAATATAGTAATCGAGATCGTAGTGGCCGGTAACTTCAATGCGCGAGCATTGGAGTGGGGCATACCAGTGTCAGAAAGTAGAGGAAAGTCCATCATGGAGATGGTATCTAGACTCGGTCTGATAGTTCTCAACCTTGGAAATACGTCGACATTCAGAAGAGTAGGGCATATTGGGACGATTCCGGACGTGTATTTCGCATCCGAAAATCTAGCGTGTAGAGCGTCGGATTGGAGAGTAATGGAGGATTATAACGGAAGCGACCACCAATACATCACCTTTCAGCTGAGCGATAAAGCCCAATCGCAGGCGCAAGTGGCGGGAAAGCCATCCCGATGGAACCTGGCCAAGTTGAACACCGACAAACTAGACGATTTGTGGCTAGAAGGACAACAAAATTTACCGACGACGCACGCCACTGATAATCAGGGATGGAGCGGAGGCTCTAGTGAGGGGGACTATGGGTCTCATGTATTGAACCTGCGACGCATCTAAGCCGTGCAAGGGATCGCGACATGGATAACGCCCTGTGAACTGGTGGTCGGACGAAAGAGCGCTACCGAGAGCGGAAGCGAAACGCCTCAGAAGAAGAGCGAAAAGATCGAGAGATGAAACGGAGGCAGTAGTGTTGTCGGTACAGCATAAAGCAGCGCAGAAACGGCTCCGACGCGAGATCAACCGTTGGAAGGCATAGTGCTGGAAGAACCTGACGGATGAAGTCAATCAACACATCCACCAAGGCAAGACCAGGAGCAAGCCACTGACGTAGGTGAGATTCACCTATTCTCCACCACGGAGTTGCGGATCGCCGCTAAAATGATGCGGAGCGGAAAGGTGCCTGAGCCCAACAAGATACCAGCTGAGATATTGAAGATCATCGCGGTAAAGGTAAGCGAGATAATCTCCGGCTTCCGGCAATTTAGCCGACAACCAGTCCGGCTTCAGGAAACGGCGATCCACGCTAGACGCTATACGTGAGGTAGTTCGGTTGGGAAGGAGAGCATGGACTGGAAATCATTTTTCCAGGAACATCGCGCTTCTTCTTACGCTGGACGTTAAGAACGCCTTCAACTCGGCCAGGTGGCCAGACATCTTGGACGCGTTGAACAAATTCAGAGTCTAAGAGTACAACATGCGGGTGATACAGGATTACCTAAAGGACCGTATCCTCCGCTACGAAACAGAAGAAGGCCAACGCTAGAAATATCTCATCGCCGACGTGGAACAGGGGTCGATCTTTGGACCTGATTTTTGGAACGTCCTGTATGATGCCTTGTGACGACTTAGGCTACCGGAAGGGGTGTACATGATAGCCTACGCTGATGATGTCGCTTTAGTCATCATCGCGCGGGACTTTGAAAAAGCACAATATCTGCTTAACCAGGCTATGCGCAGGATCTCGCGCTGGATGGGGAACACGGTCGCGCCTTGGCAGCTGCTAAGACAGAGATCGTGCCCTTCACTGGCAAACGGATTGAGACCTTCTTTTCCATGTATGTGGGAAAAGCGGAGGTTTCGACAAGGAAGGAGGCTATGTATGTGGGACTCAAACTAGACACTAAGCTTACTTTCTTTCATCACCTAGCGTATGCAGTGGATAACTCGGTGAAAAAGACGGCACAGTTGTGCCTTCTCATGGCGAACACGAGTAGACCGAAAGCGAGCAAGCGTCGACTCCTCATGTCAGTCATTACATGCATCTGATTGTACGGTTCTGAAATATGAGCCGATGAAATGGAGAAGGACCAACACGCGACGGAGCACAAGCGAGTCTACGAACGGAAGAAAACAAGAGAGGAAAGAACATCAGTCCATAGAGAGGAACGGGGATGCACCATGGAAACGTGACAACGATCCTGGACAACCATAACCAAGAGTAAATAGATAGCAAGGCTGATAGACAAGCTGGCCCCTCGGATGAACAGAGATCATGGGGAGGTAAATTACTACCTGACCCAATTCTTGAGTGACTATGGGTACTTATGCATATACATCAATTGTAAGGGGAAGCCCGAGTTGCACCTTCTGTTCCACTAATTATGACGATGCGTTCACACGTTTTTCGTCTACGAAAAGTGGAACGAAGAAAGAACAGCTCTTCTCGGCTCGGTTGAACAATTCATGCCAGAGAACATTATGGCCGAAATGGTATCCACCGAGAATAAGTGTGCCGCCACGGCAAAATTCGCCGAGATTATCCTATGACAAAAGAAATGGTGCCTTTACAGGGCAACCGTCGAAGGTATGAATGAAGCGCTGGAAGACGCTCTGATACCCCAACATAACCCAGGGACGTCGGACGACTCCACGGAAATGGATGTGGAGGGAGAAGATAGGACGCTTTCTTAACCGGGAGATGTTCATTTTCTCTCAATTTATGAATGTCGCGGGGAGGGAGAGGGATACTTCTCCTTTCCCTACGGAGATAAATGCGCTGGTTCGAATACGCGTATAAATGAGACGGGTTAGGTCTGATGTCCCCTCGGGGGATTTAAATGTATAAATTTTTTAATTTGTTTCAGGTCAAGGCAGCAGCGGTTGTCGAGATGATACTAGAATGGCACCACCCTGAGGTAGTGCGATAAACGGTACCAGGGTGGATTCCGTAAGAAGAGATAAGAGTGATAAGTTTTAGTGGGTCGGTTTACAATGCAACGGCTCTGTAGTTTTTTCAAGTTTTTGTTTATTTTATTTTTCGTCTTATATTATACACGCGGCGAATGCATCCCCAACTAGCCTCACACTATTCGGCTGTGCAAACTTCGTTGGGTGTGTCTAAGGTAGCATTTCCTATACACCCTCGAAAAAAAAATCATTAGATTCTGGGTCACTTATAAGGAAAACAGACCACACGTATAATCTGATAAAATATTATTTATTGAAAATTATCCCAAAATACTGCAGGTGTTTTGGCGATCCACCGCTAGGTCGCGACTGATGTTTCATGTATATAATCAAATTATAAACTTTTAGAGTATATACTTTTCTGGGCATGATGCTCTACTTTGTGATATAATATTTATGTAATAACAACTTTTCCGCGTTAGATATCACGTTTGAGTGGCGTGGTAACGGCATAGTAAATAGAAACTTTTTTCGCTGATTTTTTGTGATAATTGCATAATTATCTACCAGTTGCTTCACGACTAGTATTCACTTTTCTGTTATATCTTGGTTCAAAAGAAACAATCTTGTAATAAATGTTTTAAGTATGGATGAAATTCATGATACTCTTAGTGACTCTGAATCTATTGATAGGTTATGTGATTCTGATGTTGAAGATGATTCCGAAAGTGTAGAAGGTGAAGGCGACTCTGACTCGGAATGTTAGATAAGTAGACGAAGAGTGGAAAAAGCAGAGCTGATATTCCATTCACTGAAACTTTAGGTCCAATTATTTCGGACAATGTAACTACACATTTGGATATATTTTTAAGTTTGTTAGAACTTGTATTCACTACAAATGAAAAGCAAAGCTAAATCAATAAACAGAGACGAATTATTAACTTTTTTTGCTATTAATGTTTTGATGGGCGTTAAAAAATCCCCCTCTTACCGTAATTTTTGGTCATCAGATCCGAAATTGAATGAATCGTACTTAAGCAAACGAATGACGGTAAATTGGTTCGGTCTTTTCCTGAATCATTTACACTTGTCCGACAAAAGTCACGAAACGGAAAAAGGGGATAATAATTATGTAAAATTATTATTAGATAAACTAAAGGAAACTTATAAAAACTGCTGGAACCCGAGTGAAAATCAATCTTTTGACAAGTCTATGATAAAGTTCAAAGGCCACAGTAGTATGAAACAATACCTGCTAAATAAATGCATAGGACGGGGGTATAAAATTTGGGCGCGCACAGACTCATCAAGATGCATATGCGAGTTTCAGACGTATACGGGTAAAGTTGAAAGTGCTGAAGAACAATTAGGTGCACGTGTTGTAAAGGACTTTTCTTAACACGTGCATGTAATAGATCCTTTTTCATACATCTAAAGTGAATGCCAAGTTGAGCATTTCGAGTGTTTTAACCGGAGCGGGAGGGAATGATTACCTCCAGCCGCAGCGGGAGGTAATGATTATTACCTCCTGCTACAGCGGAAATTGTTATTTTGAAGATGAAATTGTAATATAATTTGTAAGTACATGGCGCACGACTCAAAGTGTGCTCCTTATTCGCTCTATATGCTTAAAGAAGAGCCTTACATGCACGTGTCAAAAAACGTACGGTGTGTAACAAGGGGGAGGGCAATTTTTAGCTCGGGTGATGATTTTAGCATTCGACTACGACTCCTGTTAAAATCATCTCACTCTTACGAAAAATGGCTCTCTTACCCCCACAGTTACACAATATACTATGCCGTGTAACTTAGTGGGAAAAATGACCACGTATTTTTTGATAATTACTTTACTGTCTTGATCTTATGAAAGATTTGTAAAAAGATAACATTTTTGCATGTGGACCAGTTCGTAGTAACAGAAAATATTTACCAAAAAGTGAGATTCCCGATAAAATATGGATCATGTGCAATATGAATACCATGCTAATCACTATTGTTTATTGTTCACGAAACAATCATTGTTAATTAGCCCCTTTACGCTATCGCTTTACCTACAGACTCCTCGAATCTCGAGAGGAGGTTCACTGATCTCCGCCCGGATAATTGGCTGGAGCCGCTTCTTGTTATTATTTTATTTATATTAATGTAGCTAAATGACTATATAATTCTTTAGGTGCATGTAGGTCTTCGGACTTCATCTATCTATCTATCTATCTATCTATCTATCTATCTATCTATCTATCTATCTATCTATCTACCTACCTACCTGCCTGCCTGCCTGCCTGCCTGCCTGCCTGCCTGCCTGCCTGCCTGCCTGCCTGCCTGCCTGCCTGCCTGCCTGCCTGCCTGCCTGCCTGCCTGCCTGCCTGCCTGCCTGCCTGCCTGCCTGCCTGCCTGCCTGCCTGCCTGCCTGCCTGCCTGCCTGCCTGCCTGCCTGCCTGCCTGCCTGCCTGCCTGCCTGCCTGCCTGCCTGCCTGCCTGCCTGCCTGCCTGCCTGCCTGCCTGCCTGCCTGCCTGCCTGCCTGCCTGCCTGCCTGCCTGCCTGCCTGCCTGCCTGCCTGCCTGCCTGCCTGCCTGCCTGCCTGCCTGCCTGCCTGCCTGCCTGCCTGCCTGCCTGCCTGCCTGCCTGCCTGCCTGCCTGCCTGCCTGCCTGCCTGCCTGCCTGCCTGCCTGCCTGCCTGCCTGCCTGCCTGCCTGCCTGCCTGCCTGCCTGCCTGCCTGCCTGCCTGCCTGCCTGCCTGCCTGCCTGCCTGCCTGCCTGCCTGCCTGCCTGCCTGCCTGCCTGCCTGCCTGCCTGCCTAACGACACTGGCAAAGCAGCGATCTGGACATGTGGCGACGTAGCTTTCCAGGAAAAAATGATTACTCGTGAGGAAGGATTTGTACGGGCGAAGGTAGCAGGTATATACCTATACAGCTGCTATGCCCCGCCTAATGCGCCAATTGAACAGTTCGAAAGACTGTTAGATCGACTCGTACAGGATATGGCGGGAAGAAAGCCAGTAATAATAGCAGGCGACTTTAACGCATGGGCCGTAGAGTGGGGCAGCCAAAGGACTAATCAAAGAGGACGTACCTACCTACCTACCTTACCACCCACCCACCCACCCACCCACTCACCGACCTACCTACCTACCTACCTACCTACCCACCCACCCACCCACCCACCTACATACCTACCTACCTACCTACCACCTACCTACCTACCTACCTACCTACCTACCTACCTACCTACCTACCTACCTACCTACCGCTACCCCCCTCCGGATACTTTACGAGGACGACTTGCGCTGGGGCACGAGGCCAGAATACACGTCTACGAAGCCAGAATTGCGAGTGAAATCTAAGTGGAAAGTAGGTGAGAGAAGAGAGAAGGGGAAAAAAAAAAAGAAATATGATACGTACACCAGCAAGGACAAACGTAGGGACTTCGGATACCCTAAAAAGTGTCATTGAAACTGGGTTTCCTACCCAGAAACCAGGCAGCAACAACAGCCTGGTAAACGAGCAGGGAGTGAAACTAGTCAGTAACAACTGCCTGGAAAGCACTTCAGACGGAGAGTTGATAATACCTCTGTCCCCCATTGTCCATGTGACGGAGTATGGAAGTGGAGGTATAGAGGACAGAATAAGGGAAGATCAAGAAAAGGAGCAGGATAAAGAGACTCGATCGTTCAAGCTCCTCAAAGAGTAAGTCGAAGCTCTGGTGGCGTTTATCTTGGGTAAGAAAAACATACACACAGAGTTGAAGACTATGGCGAAGGCTACTAGCAGAGCGCTACAGGACTTTACGAAGGCCAAAGCAGGTACTCAGTCGAAGGATAGAAGTAGCAAGGATCGAGAGAGCCAAACCTCTCCCTCCTTCGTTCAGAAACAGATGGACCAGACTCCGAACAAGCATCGGAGAACATCACCGCAGCAGGTCACGGCGGCCAGGAAGAAGGCACAAAGGACGACAACATCGCAGTCCCCACCACCGCCCTCCACAGTCAGAGAGACACCTTGGCAGGTAAAGGAAACGAGGAAGATAAAGAAAAAGAAGAAAAAAGAAGACGGGATGAGTGACACTGGTGTCTTAAGCCAAAAAGGCACTAAAAAATCTAAAACGACACGGGCAAGACCAACCCGACCGGAGGCCCTTATTATAAAGGCCGCCGAAGGGACCTCTTACGCTGATATCTTGAGAAAGATGAAGGCGGAACCCAAATTGACGGCACTCGGCGAATGCGTAAACAGGGTACGCAGGACTGTGGCTGGGGACCTGCTTTTGGAACTCCAACGCACAGCGGAAGGGAAGGCTACGGAACTCCGGCAAGCGGTGCAAGAAGTGCTAGATGGGGGTACCAAAATAAGGACACTACAAGACGTAGTGGCCTTTGAAATAAAGGATCTCGACGTACTAACTAGCAAGGAGGACATTCTAGAGGCGCTACGCAGGGAGTCCCAAAGTAGCGACGCGTCCACATTGGACGAGATTGTAGTAAAATCATTGCGTAAGGCATACGGTGACACGCAGACCGCGGTCACCCAAATGCCAACAAAAATGGCTCGACAGATGATAGCTAAGCGCAAAATCAAGATAGGCTGGGTAGTCTGCCGAATACGGCAGATGGAAAGGAACATACGTCCACTTAGATGTTATAAGTGTCTAGGATTTGGACATATCGCCAAAAGTTGCAAGGTAGCACAGGACCGAAGTAACCTCTGCTACAAATGTGGAAATATAGACCATAAAGCAAGAGAGTGTAAGAATCAACCAAATTGCGTACTCTGCTGTGAAAGGAGCGCAGGAGGAAAAACTGATCATGCAGCCGGTAGCTACACATGTCCTATCTACAGAGCTGCATTAGAAGAGTTAAAAGAAAAAAAAAAAAGATAATGAAGATAGTGCAGTTAAACCTAAATCACTGCGAGACAGCACAGGACCTACTTAACCAGTACGTTCGAGAGACGAAGGTTGATGTGGCCATTATATGTGAACAATACAGAGATCTGGACCAGCCATCATGGGACACGGACGACACTGGCGAAGCAGCGATCTGGACATGTGGCGACGTAGCTTTCCAGGAAAAAATGATGACTCGTGAGGAAGGATTTGTACGGGCGAAGGTAGCAGGTATATACGTATACAGCTGCTATGCCCCGCCTAATGCGCCAATTGAACAGTTCGAAAGACTGTTAGATCGACTCGTACAGGATATGGCGGGAAGAAAGCCAGTAATAATAGCAGGCGATTTTAACGCATGGGCCGTAGAGTGGGGCAGCCAAAGGACTAATCAAAGAGGACGGGTGCTGCTGGAAACATTCGCACTCCTAGATTTGGTACTAGTTAATCAGGGTTGTACCAACACTTTTAGAAGAGGGGACACAGGATCTATAGTAGATCTGACATATGTTAGCAGCTGTTTAATTGACTCAGTCGACACGTGGATCGTGAGTGAACACTACACCAATAGTGATCACCAGGCCATAATTATGGAGATAGGAAGATCAAAGCAGGGTTCCAGCGCGAGTACAAGGACCAATAGAATCGGTTGGAAAGTGAAAGACTATGATAAGGAGATGTTTCTGTTGGCACTGGAGGAAATACAACTGTTTGGGACAGCGGACAGCAAGGCTAAACAGGTGATGAAAAATATCACCCGAGCCTGCGACGCAGCTATGCCAAGAAGAGTGCCCAACCAAAGACGACCACCAGTATACTGGTGGAATAGTGAGGCGGATAGCGCTCGTAGCGAGTGCCATCGGACTAGGAGACAGGAGCAGCGGGCAAGAAAGAAATACTATAAAACTGGAAGAGGCCAGGAATTAGTAGATGCCTACCACCAGGAAATGAAGGACGCTAAGCGAAAGCTTAAGAAGACAATCCGTACCAATAAGCGACGGTGCCTGAAGGAATTACAGGACGAGGTTAATAAAGACCCCTGGGGTAGACCTTATAAAATAGTAATGAAGAAGATCAAAGGAAGCTACGCACCCCCTCCCAAGTGCCCACAATTATTAGATCGAGTAGTGACTAAACTGTTCCCCACACAACGGGACGAACCGTGTGTTATAGAATCAGAGGCAAACGAAGAAGCTATTCCTCCAGTCACAATGGAGGAACTGCTAAGCGCTTGCAAGAGGGTTGGAAACAACAAGGCTCCAGGCCTGGATGGCATTCCCAATATAGCATTAAAACATGCTATATTCGCCCAACCAGAGATCTTCATAGACTTGTACAACACATGTCTAAAAGAGGGAATATTTCCCGCCGACTGGAAGAGA